>JAGFNQ010001075.1:218585-333147 GCA_024364735.1 Boesenbergia rotunda
AGAGTTACAGTTTGGGGTTTGTTCTTGTTGGGTTTGGCATGGTTATGGATAGTGGAGAATTAAATATAACTCAATGATGTAGTTAATGAGAACTAATCATTAGAAACTAAGGGTTAGTTAATGAATTACACAATTGGGATGATCTTAATTAAGTCTGGAAGTTATATAAGCTAAAATGATAGACATGCATGACAATATAATAGTTATAAAAGTTATAAGGAAACAACAGGATACAGTTTCATGGAAATATCAGAATATACAAAACTAAAGTACTAAATGAATATACATACCAGAGTCCATCTATCCTACGGGGTAGTGCAATCAACCCCTATATAATATCAAGTACAAAACATAATTCAATGTGTAACTGTCTCCTGTATATACATGTCAAATATATATATCAATCAAATGCAACAAGCATAAGCAAATGCACAAATGCATTATATGCACATTATGCAATGACATGTGTCACCCTTGACACCAGTCAAGCCACGATCACAAGTCATAAGTGAACGACCGAGTGGGTAGGGCTATGACAACTGTATGCACCCTGACATCATTGCTCCGGAGTGACCGAGTGGATAGAATGTTGGCGGAGGACACTCTCCTACCCTAAGAAATGGGGGAGTCTCACTCTCTTCTCCTCGTGTCACGGGGACGAGAAGGGATCCCTGTCTGCTACCATGCTCTGGAACCACTATCCATAAGCGGCCGAGCGGAGCAATACATGACAAATGCACACAACCTCTAGTAACCACTAACCCTTGAGTGACCGTGTGTGCATATCCTAATGTGATTGTGATGAGCTTAGACTACCAAGGAGCCGATGATCATCAACAAGCAATAATGCAAGGATGCTGCATAACACTAATGCATACTGTTGGATCGAGAAACACGATAGAGGGGGGGTGAATATCGTGAAAACTTTTCGGATAAGATTAAGAGAAAATACGCAGCGGAATTAAAACAAACGCACAAGGAATACAAGTATTTTTACTTGGTTTGGAGTCGCGGTCGGCTCCTACTCTAAGGCCCACGGTCCTTGACCGTTTACTGCGGGTAATTCTATAATAGCGCAAAGATTTACAGAATTTGGTACAAGAGTAGTGTAGTAAATAAACAAATACACTTTTCGTTACCAACGCCTGGTGTGGATTGTACTTCGGAGCAGAGGGTCATCGTCGGCGCTAGAGTCTCAAGATCGGAGTTTGCCGGAGCAGAGCGCTTGAACAAAGAGCGTAGAGGCGTTGGAAAGTTATGTTCTTGAAGCCTCGGGGTCGAGCCCCTTTTATAGCGCTCCTGGGGGCGGCTGATTCGTCGGGGGCACCTGACACGTGCCTTCAGATCAGAGAACCTTCATCCGCAGCTCGGTCAGCGCTTATCCCTTCCGAATCGGCCTCTGGAGCTGACTGAGGCGCCCGGGACCTCTCGGGCGCCCAGCTTGACTTGGTCTGCTGGCTTCGTGGCTGATTTTGCTTCGACTCCTCTTTGGCATTGACCTTGGGCGCCCGAGACCTCCCGGGCGCCTAGCCCAGTGTTATTTCGAAGCGATTCTTGCTTTCTGCTTGTTTGGCTTTGACCTTGGGCGCCTGGGACCTCCCGGGCGCCTAGCCCAATTACCTGCCCCTCTCCTTTGGGGCGTTCTGAGCTGCAGAAACACACTCCTTCGGTCCTTGCATTCAAGGTTAGTTCCAAAACAAACAAGGCAAGAATATTAGTCCATCTTTACAGCCGTAGCTGTCTTGGTTCTGACTTCGGATCTCCCAAATGGAACCCTAGGTCGAACCGACGCCTACTGTTCCCTCGACGGGGAACGCGTCCTCACCTACTCCTCTCAGGAGAGTTTACCTTTTGCCAACCGGCTCATCCGGTTGGACTTTTGCCCGATCAACCTGACCAGGTCTTCGTGCCCAGTCCTCGACCTGGACTTCGTGCCCACCTTCCGAGCAGGTCTTCGGTGCCCAGCCCCTTGCCAGGACTTCGTGCCTAGTCCTCGACCAAGACTTCGTGCCCACCTTTCGAGTAGGTCTTCGGTGCCCAACCCCTTGCCAGGACTTCTTGCCCAGTCCTCGACCAGGACTTCCTTGCCTAGTGTATCTAGGGCTTCTTTCTTGCACACTTAGTAAACACATTAGACAACAATAACATCTTAACTCTTGAACCCTTTACCATTATCAAAACCCAGGTTTGACTTAGGTGCTACCTGCACCAACAATCTCCTCCTTTTTGATTTATGGCAACCCAGTTCAAAAAGTTAAGTTAATCATATGTTGGATCGAGAAAGACCGATAGAGGGGGGGGGGTGAATATCGGAAAATGTTCGGATTTAAAAGAAAGAGTAAGTGCGCGGCGGAATAAAATCAAACAACGCAAACACCAAGGTTTTACTTGGTTCGGAGCCTGGGTCGACTCCTACTCCAAGGCCCACGGTCGTTGACCGTTTACTTTGGGCAATTCTATAGTGCGCAAAACGGTTACAGAGTGAGATTACAAAATTACTGTAAATAGAAATATACACTTTGTTTTACCAACTCCCGGTGTAGATCGAGTTTCGGTGCAGTGGGAGGTTGACGGCGCTTCGTTCTTGAGTCGGGAAGTTTCCGGAGCAGAGCGCGGTCGTCAGAGCGTTTGGATGCGTTGAATAAAAGCAGTGTCTTTAAGAGAAGGGTCTAGGGCCCTTTTTATAGTGCCTGGGGGCGCCCTGGTCGACGGGGGCGCCCCCCCACGTGGCAGCAGATCCACACAAGGCGCAGTCAACGACTTATCCCTTGAACCTCGGGATAAGGTCTTGACGGGGGCGCCCTGGACGCTGGGGGCGCCCTGGTTGACTCGGCCAACTCTTATCCGCAGCGCTGAAGTCTCCTGCGTAAGAGTGGCTAGGGGCGCCCTGGGCGCTGGGGGCGCCCTGGGCGCTGGGGGCGCCCTGGGCGCTGGGGGCGCCCTGGGCGCTGGGGGCGCCCGGGACAGCGGGGGCACCCTGGGTGCGCAGTGCAGACGCGGCAGCAGCTTAACTCTTCAGTTGGTTTGCCATGGGGCGCCCGGGACAGCGGGGGCGCCCTCAGAATGTACTGTTGAGGTTCATTTGCTTTCTTTGTGTTTTGTGTTCACCTTGGGGGCGCCCGGGACACTCCGGGCGCCCTGGTCAGCAGTTGCCTCTTTCCTTTGAGGCATTCTGAGCTGCAGACACACGTTCCTTCGGTCCTGCTTCCAAGGTTAGTCCAAAACACAATAAAGCAAATATTTAATTTAATTTCTACAGCTTCAGCTGTCTTGGTTCTGACTTTGGTCTCCAAAATGGAGCCCTAGGTCGAACCGACGCCTAATGTTCCCTCAAGGGGAACGCGTCCTCACCTACTCCTCTCGGGAGAATTTACCTGGTGCCAACCGGCTCCTCCAGTTGGACTTTTGCCTGACGGTCCTTTGTCAGGTCTTGGATGCCGAGCTGCCCTTCGCCCGGTGCCTAGCATTCCTTCGCTAGGGCTTGGTGACTAGCAGCCCTTCACTAGTTGCCTAGCAGCCCTTCGCTAGTTGCCTAGCAGCCCTTCGCTAGGACTTGGTTTCTTGGCAGCCCTTCGCCAGGTGCCTAGCAGCCCTTCGCTAGGACTTGGTTTCCTGGCAGCCCTTCGCCAGGTGCCTAGCAACCCTTCGCTAGGACTTTGTTTCTGCACACTCAAGTAACAACATTAGATCACAAATAACACTTAACTTTGAATCCTTTGCCAATATCAAAACAAGGTTCGATATGGTGCTTCCTGCACCAACATCATACAGATAAGTAGGTAAACTACCAAAGTTAATTTCCTCCCCCTGGAAGAAATCTCCCCCTAATTTTTTCAAACATCCGTGGGGTTTTTGAAAAAGTTTCTAAGTCTTAAAGTGAAACGTTTTTCAGATTTTCAATACTTAGAAAATTTTCAAGAAAAGGTTTTAAGTTAGAAAACATTTTCTAAAGAAAATATTTTGAGTTAAACACTTGAAAAATTTTCAGGAGAATTTGAAATTTACACTTAGAAAATTTTCAACCAAAGATTTAGAGTAGAACAATTTTTGAAAGCAAGTAATTTCAAAAATAACTTTCAAAATACTTAGTTTTTGCATTTTAAAAAATTTTCTAAACTTATTTTGAAGTTTTAACACTTAGAAAATTTTCAAGCAGTTTAATACTTAGAATGCTTTTTCAAATAGTTTAAGTACTTAGATAATTAACCTTTAAATGGAGCTTAAGTACTTAAGGAATTCTACTTTTTGAAAAAGGAGATAAGGGTTTTGAAAAAAAATTTAATTTTGAAAAAACATAAATGGGTTTTGAAAAAAAAATTAATTTTGAACAAAATAAATTTTGAAACCTTCTTTTCTCTCCTTTCCAATCTCTCCCCCTTTGCCATACATCAAAAAAATATAGCAAAACAATATAGCATTGAAACTGAGTAATCAAAGTAAGATGCTATATTGAACCAATTCTAAATTTAAACTGGACCAAATCAATTTGAATTTCTGCTTTCGAGTCCTGTCTAACCTAATTAGTTACTTATTAACTGTTATAAATAGTAGCTTTCGCTAGGGTTAGTCAAGTTAAGTGATCTGATCAAGTTAGATTTTCTAAGCTTGACACTTAACTTGATTACTGTTGATTGGTATTTAGTGCCCCAATTACTGCAGATGCACTAACTTAAGCATCTTGAATCAAGGCAAAGACCTAAGCATCTCAACCCATTCTAGGTTATCAATCAAAAGTACCCTAAGGTGCTTGTGAGATGCTGGCTTCTAGATCTATAGGTGCATGCAATTCTAGGGTTAGGGCCTAGGCTAAGTCCATTTTACGAAAAAGTCCTAGTTTTGAAGGGGGTAGATTTTTTTTTAAAAAAACTAATTCAGAAAAATCATTTTAAATAACATAATAAAAATAAAAAAATGATTTTGCAGAAAATAAAGCAGTTTTTGAAAGAAACAATATAATTAGAGCAGTCCTATTCTACCAAGCATAACCCTAACTGCCTTCTTAGTACTTGATAAAAGGAAGTTAATCATGTAAACAACTAGCAATTAGATATGCATAGAAGTCAACTGGTCAAAGCGAGGACCAGAATAGTCAAAACATGAGTCAAACATCAGTCAATAGTACAATAAGTCAACTGAAGTCATCTAGAGTCTAAGAGGAGGGGCCCGGAGGGAAGAATGGACCGGGTTGCCAGTTTTGGAACCAAGACATCATCTCGTCATGTCGGGCCTGATTTGCCTCATGCTCGGCTCGGAGTGCATCCATGTACTCAGTGTGGTGTGTATCTCTCATCTGGCGGTCGGCTAGAATAGCTTCCATGTGCTCGTTATGGCAAGCTCGATTTACATCATGCTCTGCCCGAATCGCGTCGACTATCTCGATGTAGTGGGCTTCCTCTTCCTCTCGAAGGCTATGGATCTCTGTCTCAAGTCGTGTCACTCTCTCGTCAAGTGTCGGTGGTGGGGGCTGTCCATCTGCTCTCGAATCTCGACAGCTAGATCTGCGACGTCGACCTATCTCCTCATCGGAGTCGATCTGAGCTCCGGCTCGCTGACGTCTCCATGATAAAACCCCGGTACCCGAGACATCTATGCCCACTAGGGAAAAGTTTCTATACCCAATCTCGTCAAATTCAGTCATCGAGGTCATCTCTCCGTCGGTAATATCGCGACCGTGATGATGAAGAAGAGAGGTGATGATGTGGTAGTAAGGGGTGCGTACCCGATCCTGAGTAGTGACACTGGATGCATGTAGAATGGTGTGAAGTATGTGAAGTCTAATATCTATATCTAAGTGATGGATCAACGCATACAGCAGGAAGGTATGGAATGGTCGCATGGTCGCGACGTCCCTAGTGGTCAAGGGAAGGATGCAACGGACTAGAACTCTATAAAGAGCGTAATTCTGGACCTGGAGATCTCCTGATTGAAACCGACTAACCAGGGGGTTTCAGGCAGTTCTATAGAAATATGAATGAAGGGTGTCCAGATCAATATGAGAGTAGGGAGGAGTAAAGGGAGGATCTCTAGGAGGGTAACAGCAGAAAGCAGACTGGGAAGATCGCAGTCCAAGGAATCTGTTAAACAACGTAGGTGTGATAGTCAAGGGCATTCCTTGTACGGTGGTGATATAGCTAAGATCATCTTGTCTTACTAAGTTGTTATAAAATTATGCACATAGGGTCGTATTCACAGGATGAGTGCAGAAAACAAGTCGATCAAGTTGATAAAAGTTGATGACGTCCATTGCCACTGGACAAGATTGAGTGAAAAACTGCCTATTCAAGAAGCTTGTCTTGATGGGTTTATAGGTCGTCCTAGCAAATTTATTGAATAGTTCTAGGGTCGGAAACCTAGGATCAGGGCTAGGCTCGGGCCCGGGGTTGGGTTGAGTAGTACGGCGTTTTCTAACATAATAAGGAATATGCATTTAGCGAAATAACTAAAAGGAACAAAAAAAATGCATGAAAAATTGATACCGGGTAGCCATTCGGGGAGGCATGGTTGAAGTGGAGTGTTCGACGGCACTAGAGGGTCGTTCGGGCACCTTGGGAGGAGAAGATTTGGAGAAGAGAGTTTGTTTTGGGGTGGCAAATGAGTGAGGTCTCGGTGGCCTTATATAGGGGTTAGTCGGGCACCCGAGAGGGATCGGGCGCCTGACTCAGGCGTATGCTGCCAAAGGCAGCTTTTCGGTGTTGACGCTGTCCTCTGGGGCGCCCGTGATGACCCAGGCGCCTGGCGTCAGTTGCCATGTGTGGCAGCTTTCACTGCCCCGAATTGACTTAAAGGTCTAGGCGCCCGATAGGTCTTGGGCGCCTAGCTTAGCTAGGTATTGATAGCTTTTGCTGTCTTGGTCGAAGAGAAAGGGAAGGGTGGGCGCCCGAGGGGTCACGGGCGCCCGAGTTGACAGTTGTTTGACCATTGACTAGTTTGACTATTTTGACCTGGTTTGACTCTAATGACCAACCAACAATCAAGACAATTCAATTCTAAATTCAATATTTTTATTTAATAATATTACAAAAATCAGATTTTGCATTAACTTAAGTCCTAACTATCTTACCCGATATCTAGTTATCAATCATGTTAACTTATGGGTTTTTGTGAGACAGGTTTTAATAGAAGCAAAAGATTTATTTTGAAAAATCATGATTAATTTTGAAAACAATTTATTTTGAAAAAAGAAATTATTGAATCTGAGATTAATTGAAATCTGTGTTAGATTCAAATATGACAATAGTAAAGTGAATTTGGTTTTCAATAATCGGCTTCCAGGTCTTGGCGAGGCACTAGGCCTTCTTTGGCCGTAGCCTTATTGGATCATCAACTCTTTCCTTGACAAAGTCTTTTATTGAAAATTCATTTTCAAGTTACTCCTTGAAAGTTTTTGGTCTAACTAGTTTGGGTCTTGGATCGGTAGCTTCGGTTAGTTCCGCCAAAATGGCTTCCCTAACGTACTATCATCTCACCTCCACCCAATACTATGTTGTTCAAATTTTAGTTAATCGGTTTAGTCCTTAATCTAACCAATCCTAAATCTAAGCATGGTAAATTACAGAAAATAAATAAACAAGTAATCATGCAATTTTACAATAAGAAAAGGAATTTATTTAACTATAAAAATAGTTTTTAAGTTGACTCCCCCTGGATTAAAGCCACGGTAATGATTAGGCAAGATATGAATTTTGTCCTTGGGGATCCAATACTGGTTTGGTTCAGCTTGGTTGTTCAGGCAAAGTTTGGGTACCCATGCCTGAACTTTGGGTCTAGACTGATTCAGTACAGCATAATGACCTTTGTCTAGCCTTGGTTCGATACCCTAACCCGGATCGATTTAGAACTGACTTCTGTTTTCCAAGGATCATATCAAGACCCTTGGAACCCGAAGTAAATCGTTCCAATGCTGCTCTTAGGTCCTTAACTTGAGTTTTCAAGGAGGAGTTCTCTTTCTCATGTCTATTTATTTATATGTAGTAGGTTTTATTTACCTTACATCTCCTACCGATTGTTATCCTGCTTGATACTTATGCTTGATCTTGGATATTATCTAGATTTCCTTCTATACAGTCTCGTTTATTGTTATCTGATTCTGTATAGCATCTGTGCGAGCATGAGTATGTAGATATTGGGTAGCATGCCACTGTATGATTGCAACGATTGATTCTAGTTGTACTTACATCTGTATCTAGATGTATGATGATCTGGGTTATGATACATGTTCTTGACCTGTGCATGTTAGGTTGAGTTATGTGTTGATGACCGAGTAGGGTGTATTAGAGTCATGCACCATCCCTGCATTGTTGCATGCCGACGATCAACGATTCCCTTGTGGCTGAGCCTATCGTCTTCTTGTACATGATATGCACACACGACTACTCATGGGTTAGCGATACCATTGGGTGAGTGCATTTGCTCTGTACTGCTCCGCTCAACCGCTCATGGGTAGTGGATTCGGAGCGTGGTAGTAGGCATGGATCCCTCCTCTTCCAATAGACTAGAGGAGATGAGAGAGATATCTTCCCCATATATACATGGGGCGGAGCGAGAGCTCCACCAACATCCTGTCCACTCGGTCATTCAGGAGCAGTGATGATAGAGTGCGGACAGTGTCACAACTCTACCCACTTGGCTGACGCATATAACATGCCTCGGTGGTTTTATTGGTGTCAGGAGTGACCATGTCATTGCATCATGTGCATATGATGCATTTGTGCATTTGATTGTGATTGTTGTATTTGTTTGCTGCATATGTCTGACATGTACATACAGGATATATTATATGTGTGCTTAGATGACCCTGCACTTGCTTGTATGATACGGGCCCTTTTATGATCAAGATAGGGTGATTTCTTGTATGTACATTCATTTTTTACTTTCAGTTATGCATATTCTAATATTCCTGTTGAGACTATATCTTATTGTTTTTGTATAGCTTATTTATCTATTTATTCTGCCATGTATATCTTTCTCTACACCTGTAGAGTTCACTTGCAGTACACCAAAAAGTCAGTTTTGTGACGATTGTTTTGCGACAATTTTATGAACCACTACAAAATATGTACTTCATGACGGTGTTTGCGGCAGTTTGGCAACTACTATAAAATAATGGAATTTAGCAACGGTTTCATGTTAACCGTTGCTAAATTATTGTAGTCTATCAACGGTTTACGTGGTGGTCACATCTGATGTCAACATGTTGCAGCGGTTTTACGGAACTGCCGTAAAAAATTGCCTTATAGCGACAGTTTTACAGAACCGTCGCAAAAATTTTCAAATATAAATGTAGCTGCGGTTACAAAACCGCCGCAAAATGTAAAGTTTATATTTATATGTAAATTACATTAATCATGGTGATGTTTAAATCTAAAAATTCATAAATACTATCTAAACTTTTCACCTCTAATAACTTTTATGTTAAAATTATATATATATATATATATATATATATGTTAAAAATTAAATATTATATTTCTATCATTATTATTAGCATTGTGCCTTTATATATTGAGTCACATATTTTAATTTTATTTTTTCGATGTTTAAGTAATTAAATTTTGCTATAAATATGTTGTTACAATCAGTGGCGTAGCTAGAATTTTCGATCAACAGGGGCAATTTTTAATAACTTTAAATATTAGTGTAGATTGATATTTATTCTTCAAAAGTCTAAATTTCAAATTTAAGGGGCCGAAAAGAACTTAAACTCAAAATTTCGACCATAGCTCTTAATTCTAGTTGAAATAATGATTCATCAATCCTCAGTTTTTTTTACTCTAAGCCGAAAAATTGATTGAACCCATTTAAACATTAAACTTACTTCGGTCATCACCAAATCAACTCCAAATCAATCCTGATCTGAACCAATATAATCCTTATCTCTGTACTTGAATTTAGTTTAGATCTAATTCAATTTTAATTTACCATCCTTATCTTATAATTTAGTTCATCTGTTTATTATTATATTTTTATTTTAAAATTTTAATATTTAATCTTTCAAATCATATTATTTTCTTATAAAAGTGATACCAATAAATAGCTGAGGCCATGAACTTTTTAAATATGTGATCAATTTCAATTTTCGACAACAAATAATGATAAATCGACTAATTAAAATACTTATATATATATATAATATTTTTTTAATAAAATTTGAGAAGGGGCGATCGTACCCCCTCTCATTAAGGTGGCTACGCCCCTAGTTACAATGTAGAGTATGCCAAACGAAAAATAATTTTCTTTTAAAAGATTAATTGACACCCATTGGACTTACCACCCGCCACAATATTTTTATTTTCAGGTTGATAGGTCGCTAGGAGAGCCCAATAGTCAGTCCCGGGTCCCTACGACTTTATTGATGGGTGCTTCCACGTATTTTGCTTTCCTTTTATAGCATACTCTTTGTGTTGTATTCAATTTTATGTCGTGGATTTGTATCGTGATTCATTTGTTACGGTATTGTATTTTTGAGTCCTCTGTTGAACTTTGTGGTTGTTGTTTTGCTGCACGTTTGCCCCGATGGTAGTTCAGGTGAGTTTTATGGTCTTAGTACTGTGATGTACTTATTTCTTTACGTTATATATCTATTTTGAGGTCTGAGACCAATTATTAAATTGCGTATATTGTATGTGTGTCTAAATTGTCTGATGGACAGTGGAGATGCTGCCCGATTTTGTATTGGATCAGCGGCTCCGTTGGTCTCAGGGCGTGACAATTTATTTTTGATATCAAAGTTGAGGTTTGGCGAGTCTTTTCGGATTTGTCGGAGTTAAATCTGATACTCATTTGGTGGGTGTTGGAGCTCAGGTTGATGAGATCTACCCGAGTACATTTCAGATTTTCGGTGTCGTTTTCGCGAAGTGATTTGTACTCTGGGACTTGGCGGCAACGGGACATCTCTTGGCGACAATTGTGTAAACTGGTAAGGTTAGTTGACTTGTACCATTAGTAATACTTGTGTAACACTGTAACAGGTGTGACTCGGGGTAGACGTGCTCCCGCGTCGAGATGTGGTCCAGGGCGGCCACGTAAGACTACTGTATGGTCTCCGACGACAGAGTCATCCGAGAGACTGATGGAGACAGGGCCGATCAGTAGTGGATCGACTCCTCCAAGTGTTCCGAGGGCCTCATCTCCATTGTTATCAGCAGTTCCTACCATTCTACCCATGACTACTACCCCAGTCATCCCCACAGTACCGACATCGGTACTTGCTACCGTCTACCCAGCTGTACCATTAGTGGTACCTACTGCTACACCTCCAGCAGTGTTTGCATTTGCATATCTAGAAGTACGACCATCAACACCCCCTAAGTGTATCCAGCCGTACCTACACCCCCAGT
The DNA here is from genome assembly GCA_024364735.1 of Boesenbergia rotunda. Classification (NCBI taxonomy): domain Eukaryota; kingdom Viridiplantae; phylum Streptophyta; class Magnoliopsida; order Zingiberales; family Zingiberaceae; genus Boesenbergia; species Boesenbergia rotunda. The sequence goes on from JAGFNQ010001075.1 coordinate 229,922, forward strand.
TGTGCCTATAGTTGCTTATTTATCAGTACCCCTTACGGGATATTTTGTGGCACCGTCAGTTGCTTTTGCTCCCACATTTTACCCAACCCCACCAGTGGCTCTTGTATCGGGATTCTCCACGATTTCGCCTGCAACACTTGCTTCGGTATCTACTGCATTAGCCTACTCGGTGAAAGGTCAGTTCGCATTGTTCCATGGAGGACCTGACCCCCGGGTTGCTCACTCCTAGATTGAGACGTTAGAGGGTACCTTTTATTACATGGTGTGTTCAGAGTGGGAGAAGGCAGAGCTGGTTGCCTATCATTTGCGGGATGAGGCAGTTTCTTGGTGGGCCTCGCAGCGGCAGATTATTGGAGAGTAGCTCCTCACTTGGGCCTAGACCCGACCATGGTTCGGAACCGACGGTTCGATGGTTCGGAACCGTCGGTTCATGGGAGGTCGACCCTTAACCTTAACCGCCCAAGCCAGTTACGGTTCACTGTTTGGAACCGCCGATTCACGATTCAGTTCACGGTTCACCACGGTTCAAGATTATTATATTAAAAAAATTAAAAATTAAAAAAAAAATTTATTAAAAAAAGGGCTTGCACTTATATAAGTTGCCTAAGTATCCCCTTGGGGTGTAGGAGAATCAAAGCCCACGTAGTTTTATTTTACATTTTTACCCTTTTACATTCTTTACATTTTTACCATTTCTCACTCACTTCCATTTCCTCCTGTTCCCATTGTATTTGTTCCTTCGGTATCAAATTCTTCGACTTTGTCTTTTGAAAGTTGCATTCCTTGGATTCGCTTCTCGGCTTTGGTCCAATCATCAAGTAATGCTTGAGCTTCCAATGAGTCGGGAGACAAAGTTGATCGTCGTTCATCTAATATGTTGCCGCTGGTACTGAACGTCTGCTCCATAGCAACAGTTGACACTGGAGAAGCTAACATTTCTTTTCCGATCACGGAGAGAACGGGAAAGCTTTGAGCCTTTTGTGACCACCACTTCAAGATATCGAAGTCTTCACTATCTACTTTATTAAAATCAAAAGAAGTCGTAAAATAATTCTCAAGTTCCTGTGTGGAACTTGAGGATCCTCGTGGATGTTTCGTCCGTTCTTTTAATAAAAGTTGTGCTTTTGTAAGTTTTAAATTCGTAGTAGTAGGTTGTTGTGTTTCAGAAATATTAGTTTGTGTTCTATATTTAACATAATATTGATTATAAAGATCATATAAATAATTTCTAATATTATATATAATATTAGCTGGATCCGGAGAGGAAGAATCTTTAATAAGAATTAAAGCGTCATAATATAAAGTTAACATTTCTTGTAAAACTTCTAATTTAAATCTAGGATCTAAAGCAAATGCAATTAAATAAATTTCAGGAATAAAATAAAAATATTTTTCCCATTTAGTTTTCATAGCTAATATACATAAAGTTAAAGCTTCATTATTTATATGTTCATTTAATATTAATATTATACTAAAAAATTCACTAAAATTAAATGAGCAGTGGATTAATAAACACCGAAAAGTTGTTCAGTTGCATCGCTAAAAACTTTTAAAATTTCATAAATATTACTACAAATATTCCATTGTTGTGAAAATAAATATATATTAGTATTACTATTTTGTGCAAAAAATAAACATAATAAATCTTTATATTGAAAAGAATCTTGTAATAATTGATATGTTGAATTCCAACGTGTTGGAACATCACGTGGAAATTGTTTAGGTCGCATTCCATTAGCTTTACAAAATCTACCCCATTGTTTCATCATAGATGGATGAGATCATAAGTATGAAATTACGGTTCTAATTTGTTGAATATAATTTTGTAAAAGTTTTAATCCATCTTGAACACATAAATTTAAAACATGACATACACAACAAATATGAAAAAATAAACCACCAATAACAGGTTGACAAATAAATTTTAGTTCATCTATAGAAGCGGTATTAGAACTAGCATTGTCTAATGATATTGAAAATATTTGATGAGTCAATCCATATTCTTCTAAAATTAAGTATAATAATTGTGCAATGTTATGAGCAGTATGTGATTCATAAAAAACTCTATAAGCTAACAATCTTTTTTGGAGGATCCAAGAGTTATCAATCCAATGACATGTTACACCCATATAAGAATGAGTTTGCCAAAGATCTCTCTAAATATCGGAACATAAAGAAACTTTATTATTTAATTTACTAAATTCATCAATTAAATTCTTTTTTCCTTGTTTTACTAATCTTTTAATTGTACGAGTACGTGTAGTCCTAGGTATACGTTTAACAACAGGACTAAGAGATTCTTTACAAAAATCTTCAAATGTGCATTTAGATCCAAAACTAAACGAAAGATGTTCTACGGAAACAAATTTAGCTAATGATTCTCTTAATTTATTATCCGAATATAAAAATAAACCAGAATCAGTACTACTACCACTAGAAAATCTAGATAATTGTGTTTGAGAGCTGTCAAGCCCATATCCCGTCGGGTGCTTCGTTTCTACATGTCGTTTCAACGACCCATAGCCACTGCCGGCTTGTAATTTGTAGGAAGCATTGCAATGCTTGCATTTTGCACGCAATTCTCCTGACGGAAGTGTGACCTTCTCAAAATGTTTAGTGAAAATAGACAATTTTAAAGGAGGATTTTCTCGAACCTTAGAAGTAATCGTATCGGTACTTCCTTGCGTTTCGGGGATCGGAGGGCGTTAGGGCTGAGCCTCGGTCTCATCATCGGTGGATTGAATTTGAAGGTTGGGATCCTCGTACGCTATTTCTTTTCCCCTCCGAGATCGAGATGATGAAGCTCTGTGACCTCCTTCCATTATCGTCGAAAAATGAAGAACGCGGAGAGAAGTTGAGATTTAAGATTTGAGAATGAGAGATTAAGAGAAGAGAAGTTGTGTTGTGTGTGAAAATGATGAAATGAGCTCCCTATTTATAGAGTTTGGATCATAACGGTCACTAAATCATAGCCATTGATTAAAAACGGTTAGATGATCTCAACCGTCGAAAAAAAATTACAAAACCTTCCCAACGGCATTGAACCGGCGGTTCAGTGCCTTCGGGTGAACCGACGGTTAACCGCCGGTTAACGATTTTTAGCTGCACGAACCGGAACCAGCCCGGCGAACCGGGTCAACGGGCCACCTGACCCGTTGACCCGGGCCGGTTCCGGGCTGGGTCCGGGCTGGACCCGGCCCCGGGTCGGGTCTACTTGGGCCATCTTCTGAGAGGCATTTGAGAGCCAGTATCTCCCAGTGGCATATCAAATGTCTCAGCATCAGGAGTTCTTGACTCTCTAGCAGGGAACCACACAGTTATGGAATATAATGCAGACTTCAACCGTTTAGCTGAATTTTGTGTTAGATCGTGGCGCTTGCAAGAGGGGGGGGGTGGGGTGAATATCACTTTTTTCTTAACTTTCTCTACAAGATGGTTAGCACAATACAAGCAATATAATGAAAAATAGAAAATCTAATGCTAACTCAGAGAATTTACTTGGTATCCACCCCGAAAGGTGACTAATCCAAGGATCCACGCACGAGCACACTCTCCACTATGAAAAGCCTCCTTCAAGGTGGAGAAAAGCTTTACAAGGTTGTCTTCTTCCTCTTTACAAGATAGAATAGAAAGTGAGAGGAAGAACTGATGACTTTTTGCATGAACAGCACCTTGGTACACTTAAGAACCGTACGTTCCTCGTGCCTAAAAGTCACCCTTTAAATAAGAGTAAAGGACAACTCCACGAGTTGTCCAGCCCAACATTAGTTGACTGCCCCTGGGGCAGTCGACTGGTCTAATCTTAATTGCTAACCAACGGCTAATCCAACTGCTAGTTTTCGGGGTTACCAATCGACTGCTCCTGGGGCCAGTCGACTGGTCCAGGGTCAGAAACATTCTATGAGTTTCTATTCTTGCTGGCAGTGGACTTCCTTTCTCCTAGTCGACTGCCCAGCTTATACAATCACTCACATTCACTCCGAAGACCCTCCTTCACGTGTGCATTTAGGTACACTCCCTTGGCTTGCCCCTTGAAGTCCTCTTCCACCGGCTATCATCCCTCGGATGCGCACACAAGCCTTCCCTTGGCTTGCCTCCATGCCACCCTTCACGTGTGTCCTTTGAAGTCCACTTCCTGGCTTGCACTTGGAGTCCTCCTCCCTCGGCTCTCGTCCCTCAGATAAGTCATCCATGTGTGATTCTCCAAGTCCTACAAACTCAATCACACATATTAAATAACAAGATAACACCCTAACCTTAAATATATTGACACACACACATCAAAACCATGATCATCCCGATCATCCTTGGGTCGATTGCCCCAACAATCTCCCCCTTTTTGATATCTGGCAATATGTTTAAGTTAGGGAGAAAACACCAGCCAATAACAGTAATTGAAACAACAAGACATAGTAAGAAAACAAGAGATAACCCCCTCCCTTAACCTATGTCTTCTCCATTTTCAATTTTCATAAACCAAAATTAAACCAAAGTTAAGTTACAAACCTAACTTAAACCACTCATTCTCCCCCTTTGACACCATCAAAACGATTGCCCACAGCAATACTAACCCATGGCATCAAATGAGGTAATTCCTGATTTCTAAAAATTCTGAGATTCCTGAAAACAGTCGACTGCCCCTGGGGGCAATTGACTGATACTCTGTCAGTCTGAATTACAAGTTTTTGAGCCGAATTTCAGAAACTCCCCAAAAATTTCAAAAAATTCCAAAAATTGTGAAAATTTACAAGCATGTTTCATATGAGATACTTTTATAAGGAAAAATATCAGTTTATGAAAAATCCAAACACGCTTGACTTTTTGACTAAAGGTTGAATTTCTTGAAAAACACTAACTTTGTATCAAAGTTGCAACCTAGTTTTGCAATCATACATGTTCCAAGCTTATAGCAAAGCATATAAAACACAGAATGGTTTTCAAATATTTAAAATGTCCAACCATGATCTTTGGGCAAGATGTCTATTAATTAAACACTTGCTTTCCCTATGGTTGAACTATTTTTCATAATGGGATACATCTAATGACCCAACACTATGCCATAAGCACATGTGAATCATTTGTATCTAATGGATCAAGCACCACCTTCCTATTGTATTACCTCAAGGTCCATCCTATACTTCTACAAAACACATACCAAGGCCCCTTCTTAAGGATGTGAACTCCGCTTCGGGAAGAGGCTTGGTAAATATATCCGCAAGGTTTGATTTTGACTCAACATAGTGCAAATTTATGTCATGATCCCTAATGAAGTGATGCTTCACTTCAATGTGTTTTATTTTAGAATGGTGAACCGGATTTTTAGTCAAGTTAATTGTACTTACATTATCACATAAGACCTTGACCTTGGAGTAATGTAACTCATAATCCTCTAAGGTGTGCATGATCCAAAGTAGTTGGGACACACAACCACCCATTGCAACATATTTGGCCTCCGTTGTTGATAAGGCAACACATGGTTGTTTCCTACTACTCCAACTTACTAAAGATGACCTAATAAATTGACATCCTCCACTAGTACTCTTTCTGTCTAGTTTACAACCCGCATAGTCCGAATCAGTGTATCCAACAAGTTCAACATTTGGTGTTCTAGGATACCAAAGCCCGACATTAAGAGTACCTTTAATATACCTTAAAATTCTCTTGACTATCACTAGATGAGACTCTTTGGCACATGATTGGTACCTTGCACACATACCTACCGCAAATAATATATCGGGTCTACTAGCAGTTAGGTACAATAAACTACCAATCATGCTCCTATATTGCTTTTAGTCTATCATTTTACCTTCAAGATCATTATCCATTTTGACATTTGTTCCTATAGGGGTAGATGCTACCTTAGCATGTTCTAGTCCAAATTTCTTAATGATTTCCCTAGCATATTTAGTTTGATACACATGAGTCCCTTCATTTGTTTGTTTAACTTGTAGGCCTAAAAAAAAGGTCAACTCTCCCACATGACTTATCTCAAACTCATTTTCCATGTATTTAATAAACTCATGAAGAAATTCACTATTTGTGGACCCAAAAATAATATCATCCACATAAACTTGGGCCACAAAGATGTCCTTATCCTTAGATTTTATGAAAAGAGTTGGATCAATTGTACCTCTCCTAAAACCCTTGGATACTAAGAATGATGAAAGTCTTTCATACCAAGTCCGGGGAGCCTGTTTTAATCCATACAAGACTTTTCTTAGTTTATAGACATGCCTAGGATAGTTTGGGTTTTCAAACCCGGGTGGTTGCTCTACATATACCTCTTCCTTAATAACCCCATTAAAAAATGCCGACTTCACATCCATTTGGTGAAGTGTAAAACCCATGTGAACGACATATGCTAATAAAATCCTAATAGACTCTAGTCTAGCTACGGGGGCATATATCTCATCATAATCAAGACCTTCAACTTGATTAAACCCCCTAGCAACCAACCTAGCCTTGTTTCTAGTTATCTTTCCTTGATCATCTAGCTTGTTCCTAAAGACCCATCTAGTGGCGACAATGGTACAATCATTGGGCCTAGGAACTAACTCCCATACTTCATTCCTTTCAAATTGATTCAACTCCTCTTGCATAGCTAGGACCCAATCCACATCACCTAATGCCTCATCAATAGATTTCAGTTCTAATTGAGAAATCAAGGCAATTTGACTACTTTGTTCCCTAAAGTAAGACCTAGTTCTCACCCCTTGAGTGACATCACCCACTATTTGGTCAATGGGGTGATCTTGGTGATGCCTTAAGGGCCTAGAGGTTATGGGTTCATTGACTACATGATGCTCATCCTCTAGTGCACTTCTCTCTCCCCCTTGATCATTGCCCCCCAAATGTAGGTTTTGAATTTCTTGGGCAAGGGGTTGACTTTCTTCTATGCCCTTATCAATAGAAGATTTCCTAGGGTAGGTGTTGGTATACTCATCGAACTCCACATTGGATGACTCCTCAATTACCTTGGTCCTTTTGTTATATACCCTATATCCTCTACTAGTGGATGAATAACCAACCAAAATCCCCTCATCCGCCTTAGATTCAAACTTCCTCAAATCATCCTTGGGGTTTAAAATGTAAACCTTACATCCAAAAACCCTAAAGTAATGAATTTGTGGAATTCTCCTATTCCACAACTCAAATGGAGTTTTTCCTAAAAACCTATGAATTAAGACCCAATTTTAAATGTAACAAGCGGTATTTACCACTTCGGCCCAAAAGTAGCTAGGAAGAGAATATGCATTAAACATTGCCCTAGCGACCTCTTGTAATGCCCTATTTCTCTTTTCTACTACACCATTTTGTTGAGGGGTTCTTGGGCATGAAAATTCATGCTTGTGCCCATTTTCTTCACAAAATTGTGAGAAGTTTGAATTTGAAACTCCCCACCATGGTCACTCCTAATTCGGTTGATTTTGAGGTGTTTTTCATTTTCAACCCTCTTACTAAAACCTATGAAAATTTCTAAGGTATTATCCTTATGTTTCATGAAAAATACCCAAGTAAATCTAGAAAAATCATCTACAATAACTAAACAATATTTACTCCCTACCAAGGATGGAGTACTATGACAATCAAATAAGTCCATATGCAATAATTCTAAAGGTAAAGTAGTGCTAGTTAAGGTTTTACCTTTGTGTGATGACCTAGATTGCTTACCCTCTTGGCATGCATCACACATCTTGGTCTTTTCGTACTTGATAATGGGAAGCCCCTTCACCAATTCTTTCTTGGCAACTCTTGCAATATTCTTCATATTGATGTGCCCAAGTCGTCGGTGCCACAACCATCCTTCTTCTTCTTTAGATATGAGACACTTGGGCAAATTGTTAGAAGCATAAGCAAGATTAAGATAGTAAAGATTAGCCTCTCTATATCCTTCTAGCATAATACTCTCAGATCCATTTTGATTAATTAAACACTTTCTAGCATGAAACTCAACCCTATATCTCGCATCACAAAGTTGACTTACACTAAGTAAATTAAAAGAATTAAAAGAACTTTGTGGATAGTGATTGTAGGAGATACCTTAATGGTGCCCCTACCAATTATTTTGAGTTTTCCACTATTTCCGAAAGATACGGTGCCTTCTCTTAGATAGCTAATAGTGGTGAACTTGCTTACATCTACGGTCATGTGCCTTGAAGACCCGCTATCCACTATCCAAATTTTTGAGGCATCCTTCACCTTCACCTAAGCAACACGGAAAACAGAAACTTTTGGTATCCAAATGTTAGTTCCACAAGAATCATTTAAATACTTCTTTGCTACCCAAGCCTTCTTTGTATTTTCCTTAACCCCTTGTCTCCTAGAGGCACCCTTTCTACCCATAAGTGAAACAAAAGTTACCTCCTTGGTTTTTGGCCTATAACTTATCCTGGCTTTGTTATACACGACTCTTTGGCTATTTATTATCATATCAAGGTTGCTAGAGCCAACTTGAAATTTCCTAAGTGCCTTGGTGAGGTCCTCTACCTTTCCCTTAGTTCCCTATTTTCTTTTTCCAAACATGCATCATTTGAAACAATAGAGGGAACATGCAAATTGTCCTTAAGTTTCATTGATTCTAATTTAAGCATGCAAACTTCATTCTTTAATTCCTTAACTTTCCTCCTAGCCTTATCCAAATCAACATTTGTACTAGTAATAATTTTGATAAGAGTAGAAGAGGGTAAGCTATATACCTCACTTACCGAAGCCTCGGATTCGAATGATGAACCTTCACTTTCATCTTCACTACTAGAGCTCCTCACATCATCGGATGATTCCAAATTGTCCACTCCCATTAGTGCGAAGTGTGACACGTGATCTCCTTCTTCCTCCGATAAAGATGGATCATCCCAAGTAGCTTTGAGATTTGTGGCACTCTTCTCTTTTCCCTTGGATTTCTTCTTGTCACCCCTCTTTTTCTCCTCCTTCTTTTCTTTTCTTCTCTTTAGTTGTGGGCACTCATTCTTCATGTGTCCCTCTTGGTGGCAATTATAGCAAATGATCTCTTTTCCTTTGCTCTTACTCTTTAAACTTTTCCTATCATAAGACTTGTTAGAAAATTTTTTAAAGGTTCTACGCATTTTCCTTACCATGAAAGCCTCTTGGTCGCTATCCATTGAAGTGCTTGACTCCTCCGAGTCGGATGATGATGAATAGACGACCTTCTTCTTTTCCTTCTTCTTTTTCATTTCCTTTTCTACAATAAACGCTACACCTTTTTCTTTAGAGGAAATGTTAGCTTGCTCATGTAACTCGAATTCACAAAATAAGTCATCTAACTTTACAGTAGAGAGATCCCTTGATACTTTGTAGGCATCAACTATTGATGCCCACAATGTAGTCCTAGGGAATGATTGTATAACATACCTCACGAGATCTCGGTTCCCAACCTTTTCACCAATTACATGGAGCTCATTGATGATTTCTTTGACTCTCCCATGTAGTTGGCTTACCGTCTCGTTTGCCTTCATGGAGAGCGATTGTAGTTAGGCAACCAAGAGATCCTTTTTTGCCTTTCTTGACTCGTTGGACCCTTTGTTGAGTTCGACGAGCTTGTCCCAAAGCTCCTTGGCGCTCTTGAAAGGCCCCACCTTGTTTAGTTGTTCCTTTGATAATCCGCATTGAAGCGTTGTGGTGGCCTTTGCATTGGCTTGCGCCTTCCTCATCACCTCCTTGGTCCAATTCCTCATCGGTAGTGGCTCTCCTTGTTCATTGACGGGTGCATCGAAGCCATCTACAACACTCATCCAATTTTCAATATCGTTCATTAAGTAGTACTCCATCCTACCTTTCCAATAGGCGAAGTCATTTTCGTCGAAGAACGGTGGCCTTGCGGTGCTATAGCCCTATTGAAATGCCATTTCTTGTTACTCCGGTCGACGGTAAGTTCTCCCAAAGTGAACTGGCTCTGATACCACTTGTTAGATCGTGGCGCTTGCTAGAGGGGGGGGGGGTGAATAACATTTTTTCTCAAGTTTCTCTACAAGATGGTTAGCACAATACAAGCAATATAATGAAAAATAGAAAATCCAATGCTAACTCAGAGAATTTACTTGGTGTCCACCCAGAAAGGTGACTAATCCAAGGATCCACGCACGAGTACACTCTCCACTATGAAAAGCTTCCTTCAAGGTGGAGAAAAGCTTTACAAGGTTGTCTTCTTCCTCTTTACAAGATAGAATAGAAAGTGAGAGGAAGAACTGATGACTTTTTGCACGAATAGCACCTTGGTACACTTAAGAACCGTACATTCCTCATGCCCAAAAGTCACCCTTTAAATAAGAGTAAAGGACAACTCCATGAGTTGTCCAACTCGACACCAGTCGACTGCCCCTGGGGCAGTCGACTGGTCTAGCCTTAATTGATAGTCGACGGCTAATCCAACGGCTAGTTTTCGGGGTTACTAGTCGACTACTCTTGGGGCAATCGACTGGTCCAGGGTCAGAAACATTTTGTGAGTTTCTGTTCTTGCTGGCAGTCGACTTCCTTTCTCCTAGTCGACTGCCCAGCTTATACAATCACTCACATTCACTCCGAAGACCCTACTTCACGTGTGCCTTCAGGTACACTCCCTTGACTTGCCCCTTGAAGTCCTCTTCCACCGGCTATCGTCCCTCGGATGCGCACACAAGCCTTCCCTTGGCTTGCCTCCATGCCACCCTTCACATGTACCCTTTGAAGTCCACTTCCCGGCTTGCCCTTGGAGTCCTCCTCCCTCGGCTCTCATCCCTCGGATAAGTCCTCCATGTGTGATTCTCCAAGTCCTGTAAACTCAATCACATATATCAAATAACAAGATAACACCCTAACCTTAAACATATTGACACACACACATCAAAACTATGATCTTCTCGATCATTCTTAGGTCGATTGCCCCAACATTTTGCCCCCAGTTAGTCGCTGAGGATAGATCACGTATGATTCATTTTACCCATGGACTAATTGGGTATATCAGGCTTTGGATTGTTAGTTTTACAACGGCATCATACCATGAGGCTTTAGAAAAAGCCCTTCTAATAGAGATGACACAATAGTAGGTGAACGGAGAGAAGAAGAAAGGGAAGGAGTCAGCTCAGGGTTCAGCTCATACTCAACCACCTCAGGCCATGGAGCAAAAGCATGGCAGTCAGAGTCAGACAGCTCAGAGCACTTCTGGGGCATCTTCCCGGCCTCAGAAGTCCAGATGTTATGCAGGAGGGTCCTCCTGGTTATCCTAGCAGTAGAAGAAGACCACTAGTAGTTTCTATTGAGGTAATCTGTGGTCCGGAGTGACCAAGTGTTTTGATGTTTGGGCAAAGGGTTTAAGTTAGGTTTACTCTTGTGTTCTTATATGTGCATGTTGAGTGTGCAGGTTGTACAGGTACACATATTGACTTGATTGGACAGCCTCGGTATGGTGAAGGATGACATGGAGACAAGCTGGAGGCTTATGTGCACCCGAGGGACCTTGATGGAGCAGGGACGATGAGTTAAGGGGCGCGAACTTCAAGGCATGAGTGAAGGATGACATGGAGGCAAGCTGGAGGCTTGCGTGCATCCGAGGGACGGGAGCCGAAGATGAAGAGGGCGCGAAGGTGATAGTCGAGGCTGCAGATGAGGAGTCAGTCGAGTCGTGAGGGTACAAGTGCTGTGTGAGTGTACTCGGGAAATCCTAGGGCTTGAGTGCGGAGTGGAATGTACTCAGGAAGGGTAACCTTAGGTGGGTGAGTAGACCAGTCGACTGGCCTGGGGGCAGTCGACTGATGGAACTCACAGAAAGGTCTCAGCCCTGGGACCGGTCAACTACCCTGGAGGCAGTCGACTAGTAGGTGGCTGGTGAGTTGGCTGAGAATTTGAATGTTGGGGTGCAACGGTCGAATTTCAGTGGCACCAGTCGACTGCCTTGGGGGTAGTCGACTGGTAGCGAGGGTTTCAGCCCGAGTCCTATTTAAAGAGGACTTCGTGGTGGCTGAGATTCTTGACGAATCTTGTCTTGGTTAAATGCAAGATAGTAGTCTTTGTGCTAAGTGCTTTGTTTGAGTTTGTGGCGAGGTTTCTCTACCCACAAGGAGCGACGAGGACTAGCCGGAGGTTATCCGGAGATTGATCCACCGACGGATTCTTGGATTAGTCACCCGTTCGGGGTGGATACCAAGTAAATCTTCTGTGTTAGCATTGGTTAGTATTTATTTTATTATTTTTATTGTATATTCCATTGTGCAACTAACCGTGTAGGAAGAAAGGGGTTCGAAAATCGCTATTCACCCCCTCTAGCGGACACGATCAACCCTACAATTTCTAGTGTACTCTATGTGGGTTTGGCGAGCAGTCCAGGATAGGCTATCCGGTAGGGCATACGGTATATTTCTACTGCAAGCTCTCAGGACACATGAGCCGAGTCTGTGTGCTAAAGGCACAAAATGAGAAGATTGGAGTTATGGGACAGAGTGGACCTTCAGGGCAGTCAGGACCTCAGAGAGGAGGACGGAAGACTTAGCATTTTTTTTGTCCACCGTAGACAAGCCCTCCAGCAGCCGTGTATAGTATGCATGGATACGAGCACATCAGTACCACAGTAGCATCGCAGTGTTCCGCCTTTGGACCACAACAACAGTATATGCCCCAACCTCAGTATTACCCAACATATCCGACTGCAACGTATCAGCCTCAGCCGCCAGTTGGTGCATCAATGTCTCAGTTTCTGCCATCACCTCAGCCACAGGAGTATCCACCACTACCTCCACCTCCAGAGATCAGGCGAGCTTATGCCGTTACCCGAGAGGAGGCTCAGAGGGCCGATGGGTTGGTCTTCCGCAGTACTATTTCTCTATATTCAGTTCCTGCAGACTTATTAGTGGATACTGGTAGTTCATATTCTTTTATTTCACGGATATTCATGGCTAGGATTGGTAGGATACCTATCCATAGGGTACGACGGTTATCTGTGTCTTTACCGTCTGGTGAGACATTGGGTATCACTCGGGAGGTCAGAGCTTGTCCATTGGATTTTGGTAGTATGACTCTCACCGTAGACCTGCTGGTACTCGAGATGGTGGATTTCGATGTCATTCTCGGCTTGGATTGGCTTACAGCGTACTATGCCACAGTTGATTGTTGGGCGAGGGTGGTCACCTTTCGGCCTTTGAACCAACCCTCGTGGGATTTCACTGGCATCCGAGATGACGACATATCAGTTATTTCTGCACTTGAGGCACGGAGACTAATGTCGCAGGTCTGTCAGGGTTTTCTATTATCTATAATCAGCGTAGACGATAGCAGTAGCACCTCACTTTTGGATATTCCAATGGTTCAGGAGTTTCCAGACATATTTCTAGAGGAACTACCGGGTCTACCTCCCAGGAGACAGGTAGAGTTCAACATTGAGCTAATTCCGGGGATTGCGCCAACATCCAAAGCTCCGTATCGTATGTCATCGAAGGAGTTGGACGAGCTGAAGGTCCAACTCCAAGAGTTATTGGACAGAGGGTTCATCAGACCGAGCGTATCTCCTTAAGGTTCACCAGTTCTGTTCGTCAAGAAGAAAGATGGTTCCTTGAGGTTATGCATTGACTATAGACAGTTGAATGCAGTAACCATCAAGAACAAGTACCCTTTGCCACAGATTGAGGATTTGTTTGATCAGCTCAGAGATATATCAGTGTATTCTAAGATTGATCTGCGGTCCGAATATCATCAGCAGAGAGTCAGAGACTCAAACATCCAGAAGATAGCGTTTCGCACTAGATATGGGTACTATGAGTTTTTGGTAATGTCATTTGGGCTTACCAAATCTCCAGTGGTATTCAAGGATTTGATGAACCACATATTCCTGGAGTACCTAGATCAGTTTGTCATTGTCTTCATTGATGATATTTTGATCTATTCTCATTCTGAGGAGGAACACACGCAGAACCTTCGCATTGTATTAGAGACTCTCAGACAGGAGCGTTTATTTGTGAAGTTTAGCAAGTGCGCATTCTGGCTACCCTCAGTCGGTTTTCTGGGATACGTGGTTTCTAGCAGAGGTATTTCAGTAGACCCCCAGAAGATTGAGGCTGTCACTAGTTGGGAGCAGCCGAAGTCAGTTCAGGAGGTTCGCAACTTCTTAGGATTGGCCGGTTACTACAGACGATTCGTATAGGGTTTCTCTAGTATCGCTATGTCGTTGACACACCTTATCAGGAAAGGCGTGAAGTTCACATGGTTAGAGGTTTGCGAGACTAGTTTTCATGAGTTGAAGCAGAGGTTAGTGTCGGCACCCGTCCTCGTTCTACCATCAGGAGAGGATGAATTTGTGCTCTATACAGATGCATCCTATCAGGGATTGGATGCAGTTCTGATGCAGCATAGGCGGGTAGTGTCTTATGCTTCTCTGTAGCTGAAGGAGCATGAGAAGAACTACCCTGTACATGATTTAGAGTTGGTCTCCATCATTTTTGCTCTGAAGATCTGGAAGCACCACCTGTATAGGATCACTTTTGAGATATTCATAGATCATAAAAGCCTCAAATACTTGTTCATACAGAAGGAGCTCAACTTCTGACAGAGGAGGTGGATGGAGTTTCTGAAGGACTATGATTGTGCCATTAGCTACCATCCTGGGAAATCAATTGTCATCGCTGACGCACTGAGTAGGAAGTCCAGAAGAGTATTAGCTTACCACCGAGTTCTGGTTACTGAGATGGTTCAAAGCTTCTCAGAGTTGGGTGTAGAGAAGCAGGGTCAGACTGAGAGGGGTATTCTGGCGACTATGGTTACTCAGTCATCTATTCGGACGAGGATCTGAGAGGCTCAGGCGAGTGATCAACATCTGTAGTTTCTCGGCAGCCGAGTCGTCTTAGAGCAGCAGACTGATTTTACATGGGATGAGAGGGTGTCTTGTATTTCCGCAGGAGGCTGTGCGTACCCGAGGCACATCCTGTGTTGGAGTAGCTGTTATAGGAGGCACACCGCTCCCGATTCTCTATCCATTCAGGTGACACCCACATGCATCAGGACCTGAGACGTTCTTATTGGTGGAACGGAATGAAGCGAGACATCACTAATTTCGTAGCCTGATGCTTAGTATGCCAGCAGGTTAAGGCAGAGCACCAGAGACCTGCTGAGTTACTTTAGAGGATTCCCATTCTCGAGTGGAAGTTGGAGCATATTACTATGGATTTCGTGGTGGAATTGCCTAGGACCAGATGAGGTCATGACGCGATTTGGATGATTGTTGATTGATTGACCAAATCCATGCACTTTCTAGCTATTTGGATGACTGATTCCCTGGACAGATTGGTCATCAGGTTGCATGGTATACTATTGAGTTTTATATTAGACCGAGATCCGCACTTCACCTCACATTTCTAGCAGAGTCTGTTGGTGCAGGAAGCACCATATCGAACCTTGTTTTGATATTGACAAAGGATTCAAAGTTAAGTACTATTTGTGATCTAATAAAGTTACTCAAGTGTGCAGGAAAGTCCTAGTTGATCTAGGCAATAAGTCCTGGCCACGGGCTGGGCAACTAAGTCCTGACATAAGGTTGGGCAATAAGTCCTGGTCGTGGACTAGGCACTAAGTCCTGGTCGAGGGCTGGGCACTGAAGACCTGGTTCGAGGAATTGGGCACTAAGACATGGCCGAGGGTTGGGCACCGAAGACCTGGTTCGAGGAATTGGGCACTAAGACCTGGCCGGGGGCTGGGCACCGAAGACCTGCTCGGAAGGTGGGAACTAAGACCTGGTCGCGGATTGGGGACGAAGACCTGGTGAGTAAAGCTGGGCAAATGTCCAACCGGAGGAGCCGGTTGGCAAAAGATAAATTCTCCTGAGAGGAGTAGGTGAGGACGCGTTCCCCGTAGAGGGAACAGTAGGCGTCGGTTCGACCTAGGGTTCCATTTGGGAGACCCAAAGTCAGAACCAAGACAGCTACGACTGTAAAAACTAACTAACATTCTTGTCTTGTTTGTTGTGGAACTAACCTTGGATGCAGGGACCAAAGGAATGTGTTTCTGCAGCTCAGAACGCCCCAAAGGAGAGGGGCAGCAGCTGGGCTAGGCGCCCAGGAGGTCCCGGGCGCCCAAGGTCAAGGCCACACGAGCAGTTAAGCAAGAATCGCTTCGAAAGCTTACTGGGTCAGGCATCCTGATGGTCCCGGGCGCCCTGAAGGTCCCGGGCGCCCTGGATGTCTCGGGCGCCCTGAAGGTCCCGGGCGCCCTGGATGTCTCGGGCGCCCTGGGTCCAAGCCAAATTGTGATCGAAGCAAACTCAGCCACGAAGCCAGCAGACCAAGTCAACCGGGGCGCCCCTAGTGTCCCGGGTGCCCCCGTCAACTCCGAGGCCGATTCTGGATGGATAAGCGCTGATCGAGCTGCGGATGAGATTTCTCGGATCCGAAGGCACGTGTCAGGCGCCCCAGGCGTCCAGGGCGCGCCCAGGAGCACTATAAAAGGGGCTCGACCCCAAGGCTTCACAACATCAATTTTCCAACGCCTCTACGCTCTTCGTTCAAGCGCTCTGCTCCGGAAACCTCCGATCTCGAGATTCTAGCGCCGACGACGACCCTATGCTTCGAAGTACGATCCACACCGGGCGTCGATAATGAAGAGTATAATTTTCTTTACTGCACTACTATTGTAACAATCTTTGTAAATCTTTGCGTCATTATAGAATTGCCCGCAGTAAACGGCCAAGGACCGTGGGCCTTGGAGTAGGAGCCGACCGTGACTCCGAACCAAGTAAAAGTACTTGTGTTCTTCTTGTGTGTTTGTTTTCATTTCCGCTGCGTAATTTCTCTCAATCTTATCCGAAACATTTTCACGATATTCACCCCCCTCTATCGTGTTTACTCGATCCAACAAGTAGTATTAGAGCGGGGTAGCTCAAATTTGGTGCAACCACTAATTTGGGATTTTTTTTTGGATTTACGAAATTTTTTCATTTTATTTCTTTTCTTTTTCGTTAATCGAGGTTGGTGCAACACCACTCGATCTTTTTCGCTTTTTATTTCAAATAAGTCAAAATTCTTATTTTAATATTTTTTTTCGAAATTTGTGCTACTTTCATTCGAGCAAAATTTCTCCCAAACATTGATGTATTACTTTTTCATCATTAATCAGAATTGATAAAGCCAACATTTTTAAAAATTTGTCAAAACTTATTATTATTATTTTTTTATTATTCCACCTCGAAATTCATGCAATATTTATTTTAGGCTATTTTTTCCCCTTCTCCCGCACTACTAATCCAAGATCAAGTCTTGGTACATTTCTATTTTTTCTTTTTGTGTGCGAGGTTTGAACTTAATGGCCAACGAAGAGTGGAACAGTGCCCGCCCACCGCTATTCTCCGGCGAAAACTTCAATTTTTGGAGAAGTAAAATGGAGTCCCTTCTGAAGGCCCACATGGATTTATGGCGGATCATCCAAACGAGATTCTCTTTTCCCATAGAAGATGAGTTATTAATCGAGTGGGACAAACTGGATGAACAAACCCTCAACCAAATCGAGACCGATGCGAGGGCAACTGCAATCCTACAATGTGGCCTAACCAAGGAGCAACTCGAACTAATAGGTCCATTCAGATGTGCTAGAGAGATTTGGAAAAAATTGATCAACCTTCATCAAGAGATCTCAGATGAAGAAGAAGATCAGGTAAGTTATCTTGCACTCTCGGTCCAAGCACAGACAGCCGAGTCAGAGTCTGAACCTGAATCCAAAGTCGAAATTAAACTAGAATCAGACGACGAATTGACTGAGATGGTAACCGATTTCAAATTCTTTTCAAAATTAGAATTAAATAATCAAACAGATACTGTAATGGTCGAGGAAGGTGTAAATTCTATTGCAGGGAAAACTCCAAAAGAACCACCAAAGAAGGAGCCTCAACCAGTACCCGAGTCCGACTCAGATACGGAATCAGAAGATGAGTCTAGATCTGAGACGGAAAGAATCAAGGGGGAGATTCCCAATAAGGAATCAAAATGTAAAATTATAAATTTAAATTTGAAAAATCATGTAATTTGTTACACATGCAGGGAGAGAGGGCACTACAAAAGTAAGTGTCCTACTCGTAAGATACGAACGACACCATCAATGACGACAAAGGAACCAGTTCCAAAAGCACAAAAGGAAAAAAGTCGCATCCAATGCTCCAAGTGCCAGGAGTTTGGGCATTACAAAGATGAATGCAAAGATAGAAGAGCCAAAGATCCAGGACAACTTACTAAGATGGGTAACTTCAATTTATATGAAAATCCACTTTTTACCATGAATGTAGATAGTTTACTTAATCTCCCTCGGTCAAATTTAGATACGGATGCATGCTTAAATAACTTAATGAAATCATGTATATTAATAAATTCAAAATTCAAAATGTTAAGATAAGAAAATGAGACTTTGAAAATTAAAATTGATATAAAAGAACAACTAATTAATAATCTTGCAAACTTAGAAAATCCAAAAATTTCCCCTCAATATAATTTTACTTAGCTTTTTATGCTTGGATTTAGAATTAGATAGTTTAAGGACAAACGGTTTAATTAAAATTTGAACAACATAGTATTGGGTGGAGGTGAGATGATAGTACGTTAGGGAAGCCTTTCTAATAAGGTCAAGTATACACTATTTAGTCTGTTTAGTCTGGTGGAACTAGCCGAAGCTACCGATCCAAGACCCAAGCTAGTTAGACCAAAATCTTTCAAGAAGTAACTTGAAGATGAATTTTCTGTAAAAGGCTTTGTCAAGGAAAGGGTTGATGATCCAATAAGGCTACGGCCAAAGAAGGCCTAGTGCCTCGCCAAGACCTGGGAGCCAATTATAGAAAATCAAATTCACTTTACTATTGTCAGATTTGAATCTAACACAAATTTTAAGTAAATCTTAGATTTAACACTAATTCGAACATAAAAATTAATGCATCTCATAAAACAGTTAAGGATATCCTATTTTGTCACTTAGAAATGGGTGAGATGCTTAGGACCTAAAAGTTAAGTCCAACCCAACCAACCTTACAAACTGAATCGATTTCAAATTTCAGAATTTAAACTTTAATAAATACTTTTAAATTCTAATTCAAATCAACTGAACAACTTTCAAATTCAATTCAACTGAACAACTTTAAAAATTCAACTTAATTATTCTAAAAAATTCAACTTAATTATTTTCAAAATTCAACTTAACAAATAGTAAAATTCAAAGTTAAATTTCTAATTAATTTCAAAATCCTCAAAAATCATTTTAACTTCTTGAACTAAGATTTAATGTTTCAGATCAGTATACTTAAAATTGCTCACCTTAGGTTTCTTTTGCTCATCTACCTAAGAATTACTTAATTTTTGCAAATATTTCTATACAAAGAAATTCCTTTGGACAATCAATTTTTTTGCAAAAATAAATCTCGCAAAAAGTCAGCTCGGGGTTTACTCAGAACTCTTTTTCATTTTCACTTAGAAAAATGTCTACGGTCCAAGCTTTTGATATTTATATATATATATAATTTTTTGACTTAAGTATTTTTTCAAAATTTCTCCTGTACTTGTGTCCCCTCTGGTATTGTTCAAAATCAGTTTAAACATAGAATCTCCCTGTTGCAATTCTATACCATTTTCAAAAAGAGAGAGAAAATAAAGAAATTGCTTTTCAAATTATTAAAACAAAATAGTCTTCAAAAGTTTTTTAAACTTAGCATTTTTTTGTTGAAGTTCTTTCTATTTGAATCAAACCCTAAGACTCAAAGGAGGATTAACTTGTGGTCAACAAGCCTCCTAGGACTGGGTCAAGTTTAGGGGGAGATCAAATTAAAAGAATTATTGAGCACTTTCAAAATTATATGTTTTCATGCACTGCACTCTTAAAATCCTTTTGAAAACATAAATAATTTTTCTTTCAAAATAATATCCTTTTAAATTATTTTGCTTATATATATACCATCACTTTCAAAATTTTACTTTACTTTGGAATACTTTTAAAATCCTTCTAGAATACTTTTGAAAATAATACTTACTTGACTTTGAAAATTTTCTAGAACACTTAGGGAAATGTCCTTGTAATTAACAAGGTTTCCCAAGATTGTGTCAGACTGGAAAAGAAACTGAGTCAATTATTATATTTTCAAAATAAAATTAAAATTGTTTTTAAATAATATCTTTCAAAAGTACTTCTATTTTTCAAAATATAATGTTTTCAAAAATACTAATACTTTTCAAGGCAATAATGTTCTAAGTGCGTGAATTTTCTCAAAGACTTGCCTACAAATATAATTTTTTTTTACTTTTCAAAGTGGAGTTTTGTTGGTGCAATTTAAAGCCTTTTGCAATGCCTTCAAGAGTCATATTAAGTATTTTTATGTTTTCAAAACTCATAGGCTCTGATACACAATTTTTTTTAAAAAAACTTATTTCAAAATATATTTATTTATTGATATATAGCCAAGGGGGAGAGCAAGAAAGAGAGAAAGGAATTTTTCTATATTTAACTTTTATCTCTTTTTCAAAAAGTAAAGCAAAAATTTCTAAGTACTTCAAATTGTTTTTAAGTGCTAAGTGTTGTTAAAATTTCAAACTACTTCAAGTGCTTTCAAGTATTTCTAGTGCTTCAAAATTTTCTAAGTATTTCTAAGTGTTTCAAATTTGTTAAGTGCTTGTGCAAATTCTTTTAAAACAAATTTGAACATTTTTTTTAGGGAAACGTGGCTTCAAAATTTTGCCTAAGTAAAAATTCTTTTTGCAAAGCCTTGTAAGTAAAAGTTTTTTTTAACAAAATTTAGGTTTGCAAAACTTTTCAAAATTAAAAACCTTGTTCGCCCATGTATGTTTTTGATATATGTCAAAGGGGGAGGAAAGGTCAAAGTTAAGTATTATAAAGGATTTCTTTTCAGATCAAACATTTATTCTGTTCATAACTGTTATACTTCATTAATAGTTAAGTATTATAAAGGATTTCTTTACAAATCAACATTTATTCTGTTCATAACTGTTACACTTCATTGATTGGCTACTATACTTCATTGATTGTTACTTTCTTTTCTTATCAGTTATAAGTTTTTACTTAACTTTGAATTGTATTGCCATAAATCAAAAAGGGGGAGATTGTTGGTGTAGGGATCTCGGCCTCTATGGTCCCCGCAGGCAACCCTCTAGGCCCGAGACCCTACGGGTCTTCCCACCCCTGGCAGTGGGTTTTTGCCTTCCCCAGGATTCGAACCCTTGACCTCCGGGACAAGTACAATAGTTCCTGAATCCTGGTACCAAGTGAGCTGCAGCTCACTTAGTACCAGGATTCAGGAACTATTGTACTTGTCTTGGAGGTCAAGGGTTCGAATCCTAGGGAAGGCAAAAATCCACTGCTAGGGGTGGGAAGACCGTAGGGTCGCCGGCCTAGAGGGTTGCCTGCGGGGACCATAGAGTTGGGGCCGCTACATAAAAAGGCGCCCAATTGAGCTGTAGCTCAATTGGTACTAGGATTCATAAACTTTAGTACTTAGCCTGGAGGTCTAGAGTTCGAATCCTGGGGAAGGCAAAAATCCACTGGCCAGGGGTGGGAAGACCGTAAGGTCGCCAGCCTAGAGGGTTGCCTGCGGGGACCATAGAGGTGGGGCCGCTACAGTTGGTGCAGGAAGCACCATATCGAACCTTGTTTTGATATTGGCAAAGGATTCAAAGTTAAGTACTATTTGTGATCTAATAAAGTTATTCAAGTGTGCAGGAAAGTCCTAGTTGATCTAGGCAATAAGTCCTGGCCACAGGCTGGGCAACTAAGTCCTGACATAAGGTTGGGCAATAAGTCCTGGTCATGGACTGGGCACTAAGTCCTAGCCGAGGGCTGGACACCGAAGACCTGGTTCGAGGAATTGGGCACTAAGATCTGGCCGAGGGCTGGGCACCGAAGACCTGGATCGAGGAATTGGGCACTAAGACCTGGCCGGGGGCTGGGCACCGAAAACCTGCTCGGAAGGTGGGAACTAAGACCTGGTCGACCTGCTCGGAAGGTGGGAACTAAGACCTGGTCGCGGATTGGGGACGAAGACCTGGTGAGTAAAGCTGGGCAAAAGTCCAACCGGAGGAGCCGGTTGGCAAAAGATAAATTCTCCTGAGAGGAGTAGGTGAGGACGCGTTCCCCGTAGAGGGAACAGTAGGTGTCGGTTCGACCTAGGGTTCCATTTGGGAGACCCAAAGTCAGAACCAAGACAGCTACGGCTGTAAAAACTAACTAACATTCTTGCCTTGTTTGTTGTGGAACTAACCTTGGATGCAGGGACCAAAGGAATGTGTTTCTGCAACTCAGAACGCCCCAAAGGAGAGGGGAAGCAGCTGGGCTAGGCGCCCGGGAGGTCCCGGGCGCCCAAGGTCAAAGTCACACGAGCAGTTAAGTAAGAATCGCTTCGAAAGCTTACTGGGCCAGGCACCCTGATGGTCCGGGCGCCCTGAAGGTCCCGGGCACCCTGGATGTTTCGGGCGCCCAAGGTCAAAGTCACACGAGCAGTTAAGTAAGAATCGCTTCGAAAGCTTACTGGGCCAGGCACCCTGATGGTCCGGGCGCCCTGAAGCCAAATTGTGATCGAAGCAAACTCAGCCACGAAGCCAGCAGACCAAGTCAACCGGGGCGCCCCTAGTGTCCCGGGCGCCCCCGTCAGCTCCGAGGCCAATTCTGGAGGGATAAGCGCTGATCGAGCTGCGGATGAGATTTCTCGGATCCGAAGGCACGTGTCAGGCGCCCCCAGCGTCCAAGGCGCGCCCAGGAGCACTATAAAAGGGGCTCGACCCCAAGGCTTCACAACATCAATTTTCCAACGCCTCTACACTCTTCGTTCAAGCGCTCTGCTCCGGAAACCTCCGATCTCGAGATTCTAGCGCCGACGACGCCTATGCTTCGAAGTACGATTCACACCGGGCGTCAGTAACGAAGAGTATAATTTTCTTTACTGCACTACTATTGTAACAATCTTTGTAAATCTTTGCGCCATTATAGAATTGCCCGCAATAAACGGTCAAAGACCGTGGGCCTTGGAGTAGGAGCCGACCGCGTCTCCGAACCAAGTAAAAGTACTTGTGTTCTTCTTGTGTGTTTGTTTTCATTTCCGCTGCGTAATTTCTCTCAATCTTATCCGAAACATTTTCACGATATTCACCCCCCCTCTATCATGTTTACTCGATCCAACAGAGTCTACAGAAGGCCATGGGTACTGAGCTCAGATTTAGTACCACGTTTCACCTGCACATCGACGGTCAGTTAGAGCGTACTATCCAAACTTTAGAGGACTTGCTGAGAGCCTGTGTGATGGATTTCGGAGGGACTTGGGAGGATTATCTTCATCTTGTCGAGTTTGCCTACAACAACAGCTATGATGTGGCTATTCAGATGGCACCGTGTGAGGCGTTGTATGGTAAGCCTTGTCAGACACCCACCCTCTGGGAGGAGGTTGGGGAACCCCAACTGTTAGTACCTCAGAGAGCTCAGCACGAGGCAGAGATAATTTGCATTATCAGATGCAAGATGTCCGAGGGCAAGATCGTCAGAAGAGTTATGTTGACTGAAGACGGAGACCTCTGGAGTTCTCTATAGGTGACTATTTATTTCTGCGAGTTTCAACCATGAAAGGGGTGAAGCGGTTCGATATTCGAGGTAAGCTTGCTTCGGATTACATCAGCCCTTTCCAGATTCTGGAGAGGATTGGGGCAGTGGCTTATCGTATGGCTCTTCCACCTTCCATTACCGGCGTACACGACGTATTCCATGTATCTATGCTGAGGAGATACGTACCATACCCTTCACATGTACTGTCAGATGTCTTGGTTCCACTTCAGCCTGATGCAACTTACAAGTTATTGTACGGATTCTAGGTCACCGAGAGCCTTAGTTGTGGAACAAGACAATCCAGCTGGTTAAAGTCGAATGACAGTATCATTCAGATGAGGAGGCTACTTGGGAGCTTGAGGATGTCATTTGAGCGCGTTACCCCCACTTATTCACCTGAGGTATGTATGGTTAATTACTATTCAGTATTTATATCTGCATACTTCTTGATGGTGTTTACTATAGTGTATAACGAAATTTAGGGACCAAATTTTTGTTAGTGGGGGAGAATGTTAAATCCGACACATTTGACTCAGTCCTAGGAAGTTTCCGGAGAAGAGTTAGGGTTTTCGAGACTCTGACTGAGGTGAAAGGGGGTTACACGACAGGAAGGGACCAAAGGGATTCAAACCAATTGTTACCAGGGGCTGATGGATAACAATTGTTAAACCTAAGGACGAGATTGCAAAATCCCAAACTTTTTGGACTAAACTGTAAAAAAGTGCTCAACATAAATCCCTCATATTCTTTTCCTTTCGCTGTAGCATCTGTTCTCGCTCCCGAGCCCCTCCTCGCCCTCGTTTCCTCCGTTCGTCTGAGATGATTTCCGCTCACGCCGGGCGCACCATGACCACATTCGGCGGAGCTCTAAGTTCTGGATACACTTGAGGTAAGCTAAGGGTTTCGCTCGGAGTTCGGTCACAGTTCCTTCTAGAACTTTTGGATTTGTTATGATTCTCGCTATTATGTGCCAGATCTAGGTTAGGGGGCCTCCGATCTACTGTGGTTGGGTCAAGCGAATACTCAACTAGTCGTAGGAGGGAGGAACTAGGAAGGAGCGATCCTTCTGTAGCTGCGGGACTCGTTGAAGCTGAGCGAGGGGTTGATGCCGACGACCAACGGGTAAGGTACACGGGATTAAGAACTCTTGTTGATAAACTGGGCATGCATTTCTTGAATTGACTATGGATTAGGAATTGTGCCGATGCTTGGATTGAAATTTAGTTGAAATCAATTTTTGCTGAGTAATTATGTTTTCCAAGATGAGATGTTAATTCTGGAATTTGATCGTGGATCTCGAGTTGAATTGGGTTTTTGTGTGAGTTCGTTCTTGAGATGTTCTGTTCTAGTATCAATCCAATTGGAATGTTCTTCTTGATGGGAGTTTTGTTTCGGATTATGCTATACAAATTTGAGTATATGTTGTTTCTCCTTGGGAATTCAGGAATTCAGTTTCTGCTCTGGGATAATAGGGTCAGTGGTGTTTTCTTTGGATAAATTGAATGTAATTGGATAAATCATGTATAAAATTGTTTAGCTGCTATGAGTTGGTGTTATTGATTAATTGGAGTTTTTGAATCGCATTTGGACTTGTAGATCTGTATTGAAGTGTATGCATTGCTGTGTTATGGCTTGGATCAGTTCAAATGGTTAGTGTTGTGGTAGAGTTTTATTGGAGCTTGATTGTTGTCATGACCTTATGGAGGATCTACATATGGCTAGTAAGATTAGTGAGGGTGATGAAGTTTGGTTTAGATCATGAGGTTAATTTGTTTACCATGTGAGACTTTCGTTGGGTTGAGGTTAGGTTTAATAAGAGATTTAAATCTAATAACCTAAACTTGATGAATTTAAGTTCGAAGTAAACCTAAAATGAACTTAATCATAATTACGCAGGATAATTAGGAATCTTTCATTTAATTAGAAGTAATTAAATGAAAAGGAAATGATTAGGTTAACCCTAATATGGTTTAGGGATTTATTAGCTAGTTACCATTTCTGTGTGATAGCTATTTAAATGTCATTTGATACATGGACTTGATTTGGATTTATTGTTGTTGATTATTGGCGAGTGGTTCTCTTCACATACTGATTCTTTTATTTGGAGACAGGTACCTCTTGCATGTTTCTTTAGACCCACCTATCTTTATGCATGTCTATTTATTTATATGCAGTAGGTTTTATTTACCTTACATCTGCTACTGGTTATTATCCTGCTTGATACTTATGCTTGATCTTGGATATTATCTGGATATCCTTCTATACAATCTCGTTTATTGTTATCTGATTCCTTATAGCATCTGTGCAAGCATGAGTATGTGGATATAGGGTAGCATGCACTGTATGGTTGCATTGATTGATTTTAGTTATACTTGCATGTGTATCTAGATGTATAACAATCTGGATTATGATACATGTTTTTGACCTGTGCATGTTAAGTTGAGTTATGTATTGATGACCTCGTAGGGTTGCATGTTTTAGAGTCATGCACCATCCCTGTATTGTTGTATGCCGGCGATCACGACTCCCTTGTCGTTGAGCCTATCGTCTTCTAGTACATGATATGCACACACGACCACTCATAGGTAAGTGGATACCATTGGGTGTCTGCATTTGTTCTGTACTACTCCGCTCAACCACTCATGGGTAATGATTTTGGAGTGTGGTAGCAGGAAGGGATCCATCCTCTTCCCATATACCAAAAGAGATGAGAGAGATATCTCCCCCATATATACATGGGGCGGAGAGAGAGCTCCACCAGCATCCTGTCCACTTGGTCACTCATGAGAAGTGATGTCAGAGTGCGGACAATGTCACAACTCTACCCACTCGGCCGACACATATGACATGCCTCGGTGGATGGACTGGTGTCAGGAGTGACCATATCATTGCATCATGTGCATATGATGCATTTGTGCATTTGATTATGATTGTTGCATTTGTTTACTGCATATGTTTGACATGCACATACATGATATATTATATGTGTGGTTAGATGACCCTGCACTTGCTCACCTGCTCCACTTTAGAGAAGTTACCTGTTGACAATTAGCACCTCTGGTTGGACTTTTGCTTGACCTCCGATGATTCTGGATCTCGAGACATCCATACCTCGACCCGTCCCTACATCTGTCCGTTGTCCTCGCTTGGCTACCACTCCTGCTCGATCTTTCGGATCAGGACTTCTGTGCTCGACCCCTAGTCAGGACTTCATGCCTAGTCCTCCGAACTAGGTCATCGTGCTCGGCTTCACTCACCAGGTCTTTGGTGCCCAACACTCGATCAGGTCTTCGTGCCTAGTCCTCGACCAAGACTTCATGCTCAACACTGCAAGTCAAGACTTCGTGCCTAGGTAAATTAGGACTTTCCTGCATACTCAGTGAAACACATTATATCACAAATAATACTTAACTTTGAACCCTTTGCCAATATCAAAATCAGGTTTAATTTGGTATTTTCAGCATAAACAATTTCCACTTTTTTGATTTATGAAAACCTAGTTCAAAAGTTAAGTTAAAACATCTATTTTAAGCAAATAGCAAAGGCATTAATTTTTCAAGGTAAGAGTAATTTTTTTGAAGCACTGTTTTAAGGTTAAAAATATTTGCAAGATAAAATTCAATTTCAAAGTATTTAAGAAAACTTGCAAAGCTCCCTGATAAGCGTCATTTTATTGATTATTTTATATGTTTAAATTCGTGTTTGACCCATATTTTACTTGTGTAATTGTGGATTCACCCTAGGTTTTAGAATTTATACCCTTTTTGGACCTAATTGTAAATCTTGTTATATTTGAGTATTTTGTCACTAAATTTTTGATCTACTTTTGTAGGTTTGGAAGGATCATGGACCTAGGTCATGTTGGGTCAAAGTTGAGTCAAAAGTGGACTGGATCAAGTAATCAAGCTCCGCTTCATTTGGACCGTCCGATGCAAGAACGGTTAGATCTAGACCATCTGAGAACTTTTGATCAATCCGATCTGGGATTAAGGCTAATCAAGCGATCAGATCAGGATCTGAGAGTTTCAGCTCGATCGGAGGTCATCTAGCCGTTGGATCATGATTGGAGTGATCTAGACCATCCATACAAAGATCAAGGTGATCTGAACCATCCGTTGGAGATTTGGCAGATCTGAGCTACCACGAGGATAATCCTGACCTCTGATCAAGATCTGGAAATTTTGAATCAAATCGGACAAGGATTCACCGTTGGATTAAGCAGAATCAATCTCAGCCGTCCACTGTTTAACCATTTAAACTGCTTTCAGCCCTGTTCTCAGATCTGTCGCGTCTTCGCCATTAACAGCTTAGTTTCCTTCTCGTTTTCTCGTTTGTTCATCGTTTTCCTTCAAACTTTCTTCATCAGAGGCGTGACTAACTCGATCAGCATCTTGGAGCAAGACTTGGATCTTTGGAAGAGAGTTTCATGGCGATTTTAGCTCGAAATTGTGCCGAATGCAGAGCTGTGCGAGGGTTTCGGCAGAGCTGCGATTCGAGCTCTTGGATCTCAATCGCGTCCATTTCTTCCCATCTGAACCATCTGTAGGGGTTCTAGGATGAGTTTAGATGAATTCCAAATCATCACCGCATCTTTCCACATCGAGATCTAAGAGTTGAATTGGAATTTTTCAGCTGTGTTCAGTTTTGAGCAGATCTGACATTGGAGCTCAATTTCCAGAGATTTGCGAGTTTAAGGGGTTCTTGGCTTGCCTTTGCGTGACGAACAAGGTGGTCTTGAGACGAGAAACTGATCGAGGCTTAGTTCTTATTGTTTTTCTTTGATTTTCTAGCTGTAATTTCAGTTTCAGCAATTTATTTCCTGTTCTGTCTTGTATCAGCTGTTTCAATTCCAATTTCTGAATTGTTCTTTCGTACTTAGATTTAAATACTGCAAGTAGATAATTAGGAAGCTTGTTTACTAAGAAATTGTCTCGAATTCAGTTGATTCATGAATTAGATTCTTGTGTATCAAGTGGACATTTCATATCAGCCCTGTTTCCTGCAGTTTTCTTTCTTTACAGTTTCTGAATTCATGTTCAGTGCTATTGGATCGTTTCCTATAGGTTATAGCCTTTCCAAATCTGCAATCTAGTTAGCTAAGTTGTTTGTGTAATGAATTGCTGCAAGTAGATCAGTTTATTCCGCATAGATTCATTTCTGAATTACTATCCAATCTGATTTCTGTTTCCTGCTCCAACTGTTCCGTATCAGCCTTTTTGCTTTGAGTATCAGTACTAGATCTGCAGTTTGTATCAGAGTATGTAGGTTTACCGAATCTTTTCTGAGCTTAAGTTTGTAATTCTTGCAGCTGGTTTTGTTTGTTTTTACATCCAGTTTGTTATCAAATTCTGTTTCTGATTCTGAATTTTTGCACATGAATTGTTGCTTCATTTCTTCCTTTATATTTGGCATTTCTGAATTCATTCTTTCCTTGAGTTAATTTTGAATTGGTCAGTTCTATCTCTGAAAATTTCAGGTTATTGATTCTAGAAGTAAATTTCTGCATAGAAGTCCATCAGAATTTTGTTTGATTCGATATCATGTTTGTTTCAAAATTTCGTCCATTGTCATTGCATTGATTGAATTTTTAGCTACCATTACTTAGTTTAAGTCACTTAGTTAAGTTTTCCTTACTTTTCATTGCCTTTTAATTTCGAGTCGAAACAAAACCCAAATCACATTCGAAACCCAAAAACATTAACGACACATAAACTCGAGCACGAATCGAACAACTTGAACTAGCCCTTGGAAAAATACGACCTGTGGCCCCTTTACTACGCTTTTCTTCTTTGATTGCAAAAAGGGTTTCCAGCACATTTATAAATATCTAAATTTGAGCCCCACTTTCTTGACAGTCATTTTGGGTCCATCAAATTTTTGGCGTCGTTGCCGGGGAACATACTAGTTGATTTGTTTGATTTTTGCTTGTGTGATTAGAGGCATATCATTTGATTCTATTTTCTTGTGCTTAATTTTTTGTATACGGGTGCTGCCATTTCTCTTGTTTGTTTGTTTTGTGACAGGACAGCCAGTTCAGAATGTTCTCATCTACTTACCAGCAACCGTGTCAACAATTCCAACAATATCAGCAACCAAATCAAGATTTTCAACAGCCCTATTCGAATTTTCAGCAACCTAATCAGTTTTTTCAGCCACAAGTTCAACAATTTCAGCAAAATTTTCAGCCAAGTCAGAATTTTCAGAATGGGCAGCTACAATTCCAGAATTTTCAGCAACCAATCCAATCTTCCAACCAACAATTTCAGCCTTATGATCAAGATTTCCAGGGCTACAATTCTCAGCAATTTCCACCATTATTCCAGCCAAATTTTCAGCAGTTTAACCAGCCTATTCACCCATTTGATCAGCCCCCACAGTCTCCATTTCAGAATGCACAGTCTACTCTTGGTCTACAGCAGCCTTATGTTACATTTCAAGACCAACAAGAGTTCAACACTAACCAAGGAGGTTTTGAGGATCCTGATTGGAGTGAGGCTCAACAACAAAGGATGGTGGAGATTTGTCAACAAATTTTACAACAACAACAGCTTAATGACAACCAATTTGCAAAATTGGTTGATCAATTCAATCAGTTAAAGGCCCAAAGATTAGAACAATTGTCTTCTCAAGCTACTCTTAATTCTGAGGGCCCCGGAGTTGGTTTTATATCAGTTCAAGGTGACCCTAGTGCATGGCCAAGTCCTTCTTCAAGTAATCTTGCAAATTTGGTAGAAGAAGAAGAAGAAGAAATCATTAAAATCAAGGCACCTACAGCATGCATCCCTCCGGAGATTCCTACTCAAAATTCAATTCCAAATTTTTCAGTTCCAGAAGAAGAAACTGAAGCTCCACAGGACCATTCTCATCTTTTATTTTGTGATGATAGTGTTATTAGTGATCCTAATTTTTCTGATACTGTTGTTGCAGATATTACAGAAGAAGAATGCATAGGAGATGATTACATAGGTGTAGGGGATTGCACTAAGCCCCAGGGACCACCACAATTTACTGGTACATTAGAAAATTCAGAGGATGAACCAGAAAGTGTAGGGACTTGCATGGTGGAAGCAAGAACCCAAGGATCACCTATTCCAGTTGATTGTCCACCAGAGCCTGAGGCTGAAGAGGAGCATGAACATGACCAGGAGGAGACCACAGATACATCTACTATTATAGAACCTCCAGGTATTCTTCAGCACGCTCAGGTAAGTATTTCTCCTCTTTGTTCAGAAAAATGCAGCGAGGTACCTAGTGCTGACTTTATTGGTTATGATGAATTTATTGATATACCTTGTGTAGAAACTGCTTGTGCAAATCCAATAGAGGTACCAAAAATTGATTTAATTGGTTGTAATGCATTACTTGATACATCTCTTGTAGATATGGGTTGCAAACAAATTTTAGAGGAACCTATAATTGATGTTGTTTGTTATGATGATATTCTTGATACAAATTATGCTGATAGTGAAATTTTTTTAAAAGAGCCCGAAATTGAAGTTGTTTATTGTGATGAATCACTTGTTATATCTTATGCTGAAATTGAGTGTGAAATACTTTTGGAGGTACCTGAGATTGATTTGTTTGGCTGTGAAACTTTTCTTGATATACCTTTGATGGATTCTAAGTGTGAAAAATTTTTATAAGAACCTGAATTTGAAGTTGTTTATTGTGAAGAATCTCTTGCTATATCTTATGCTGAAATTGAATGTGAAAAACTTATGGAGGTACCAGAGATTGATTTTATTGACTGTGAAACTTTTCTTGATATACCTCATGTAGAATATGCTTGTGAAAAATTTATTGAGGTACCAAAAATTGACTTTATTGGATGCGATGCATTTTTAGATACATTTTATGTAAAGATTGATGATATTACACTTCTTTCTTACCCTGTACGCTTGAGGGAGGTCTTACATGGTTTTGCAGGGTCCAGAAGACTACTGGAATGGGTTGTAACGCCCCAAAATTCCCATTTTTAGTCCTTAAAGTCCTTAGAATTATTTAAAAATGGTTTAGAAATATTCTAGATATTTTTAGGGATTTTTAGAATATTTTTATGGAATTTTCCGAGTCCGTTTAGTATATTTAAAAAAAGAAAAACGTTTAAGGGCAGCAGGGGGTTCGAACCCGCGACCAGCAGGAGACCAGGCGCGAGCGCGACCGGCTAGGCTAGGGTATCAAGCACAACGAAAGTTGGAGAGAAATATATTTATAGAGTAGTTACGATTCTTTTCATAAAGATAGTATAAATAGATAAGTTAAGAGAGGAAATTAGATTTTTGGTTTTCTCTCTTCCTCACCCTAGCCGCGCGAGACAGCCTCCCTTCTCCTCTCTTGGGCGACGCCAACCAACACCAAGGCCAAGGGGGCCGGCCAAGGTTGTCCTCCGAGAGATATTCCTATATTCGGGATCCCCGCGACGAGAAGAACGCGTAGGCGCGAAGAATTCTCCGAGATCTCAAGTTTCTCCCGAGCCCTAGACGTCAATCTTGGTAGTAAGTCCAAGATATCAATGTAAGTACTGCTCACCTGCAGTAAGAGGCGGTTTTTCCGCAAGAATTTCCCTTAAAAGTTTTTAAAAGAGATATTTCCTTTTTTTAAGTTTTTGCATGTGATCTTAGTTCATTATATGCTTGTATAAGTTTGATAAAGCACCCTATGTGAGATTAGGGGCTAAGAAAGTTATGAGAAAAGAAAAGAGAAGATAAAGATAAGAAAAGAAAAGGCCAAGGCCTTAAGAAATCCCCAAAAGTCAAGACTTAGGGATTTTAGCACGCAAGGTGCTCGAGAAAATGCCAAGGCATTTACAGATAAGAAAGAAAAGAAAGAAAAGCTATTTTATTTTCTAAGGCCAGTACCCGGCGTCCAAGGGCGTCGTTAAAGAAATCCAGGTGTCCAATTCCAAGGTCTTGGCCCTGGTAGACCAAGGTCTGCTCTATTAGGATTGGTGGCTCGCTACCCCAACCTTTTAGGGAACGCGCATGAGATGGTACTTACGTCTTCAGTGGATCCAAGTGATTATTATTTTCAAGTATATGCTTTAGCAAAGTTTCTAAAGTTTAAAGAGTTTTCAAAAAGTTAAAGAATAGCTAAAGTTTCAAGTTGAGCCAAGAAAAGTAAATTGAGATTTATTAATGCTTGAGTATGCATGTTTTGAGTTATACATGTTCTTAGTTTTCTTTCAAGCATATAAGTATCTCATATGATTTCATATTGATCAAGAAGCATGTTTGCACATTTCGAGATTTTGTGAGCTAGATAGTACTTACTAAGCTTTTTGCTTACTAGTTGCATTTCCTCTTACTGCAGATAAAGGTAAAGGCAAGCAATTCTGAAGGAAGGCGACGAGGCGGTGCTGAGTAAAGTGTGTGTGGTGGCTGATTTTGGAGAGATCCTTGAGACGAGACAATTTAGTTATTTGAATTACAATGTTTTAGTTTATTCAAATTTCAAGTTCTTGCTTTATGGAGTTTAGCGAACATTTAAGCTTTGGATAGTTTTACATGCTCAATTTCTTAGAGTAAAGATTCCATGTCATTTCATTTAGCATACATATCCTTATGATTGCATTGGATGAGTAGAAGTGTGAGTAGTTTGAAATATTGATACTTTGTTAGAGAAATAGATGCATGTGCCAAGATAGTATTAATTTCCCTTTGAATCAAGTTTTATTGCTTAAGTATGTTTAGAAAAGTTGCTTTCTCATTTGATAATGCCTTAGGGATGTTTCAGAATTTTGTGTGATGAGTTTCAATGGTTAGAAGTTAAGTTTGGTACAAACTCTAGCTTAAAGTCTATGTAGATTTTTCATAACTTGCTAAATTCCGCAAAAGTCCTAATTTCAAGTTTATGGATTCGTTTTGATTGGCTAAATTGTTTAGAAACTGGATAGAGTATAGAAATGGTGTCATGATTTTATATGGCTCGAAACTATAGTTTGGTGGGTTTTGAACAAGTTCGAATCTGAATCAGGTTTCAGACTTATCAGTCGACTGGTACAGTATCAGTCGACTGATACCCGTAAGCTGAGTTGGGCGAGGCAAGTTTCAATAAGTATTTTCTTACGAGTTTTTGAGAAAGAAAGTGTGACATGGTATCATGCATGACTATTTAAGTTAGAATATCATTCTTAGATAGATTAAAAAGAAAAAAAAAGATTTCCGCATTTTTAGTCGTGCATTAGAGTCGAGAAGTAGACAAAAGTAACGATCCGTCTAAGGCAGAGAAGGCGGGTCGCTACAGGTGGTATCAGAGCAGTTCCCATTCTCCAGCATCACACACACATCAGCATCAACCTTGCCGTCTTCAAGTAAGAAAGCTTTAAGTTTCAGTTTTTCTATTGCTCCTTTATTTAATTGCAGTATAGAGAAATGCTTAAGTACTTACTCACATGTGCATAGAACAAGGAAGCATGTTTAATACCTTAGTATCACGGAATCATGTTTAATCCCTAGAATGGATATTAGGTTACTAAGTGAGAAGACAAGTTTATACCTAGAGAGGTAGTAGTGATTTCTTGTTCCCTTATGCATTATCAAGATGGCAAGAAGAGGCCGAGCTCCTAATGCAAGGAACAGAACTCCAGTTCAAGATAACAATGAGCCTGGCACAGAACAGCCAAACCTGATGGCAGTCATTGCTCAAATACAAGCTCAGATTTCAGAGCAACAGAAGACCATCGCCACACTGATGGCAAATCAGCACCTAGTGCCCCCTACACCACCCACAGCAGGAGTGGAGGACGTCCTTCATGTTGTGATCTTAGTATAGCAAGACCAAGGTCTTGATTTGCCCAAACACAAGGTTTGGAGGATTTCGGCATGTAAGGTGTCCGATAAAAGTTCTGAGTAAGACCAAGGTCTTACTAAGCCCAAGAACGAGCTATAGGACTAAGAAATGAGATGAGAAACAAGACCAAGGTATTGTTGTATCCTAAAGCAAGTTTGAGAACATTACCGTTAAGTGTTAAGTTATACATTTGAGGACGCCCTAGAAAGGCCCAAAACGAGGAGCAAGTTCCTAGAGGGCAAGAGGTAACAGAGTCAGTACCACCACCAAATCTCTTAGAGGTGGTGGCTCGGGAGAGTAAGGCAAGAAGCATACCTCATTCAGTAGAAGAAACTGAAGCCAGGGAATTTCCCAGGCACAAGTAAACCATGGGATGCTTAAGCATGGTTCAAAACGTTGGAAAGAATAGTAGGGCTACTGGACTGGCATGAGGTAGAGAAGATAAAGTGTGCATCTTTCTGCCTTACGGGAGATGCTAGAATATAGTGGGAGAGGGTCAAGGCCAAGAGAAATGTCAGCCAGATGGCATGGGCCGACTTCGGGACTGAGTTCTTCGAAGAATACTTTCACATGCAAGAAACCAACAAGCATTATGATGAATTCACGGAGTTCAGACAAGGAGAACTATCCGTGGATGAAGCAGTGAAGATGTTTAAGCGGTTAGCTCATCTGTGCCCAGAGCTAGTTAGCACAGGAAAAGAGATGGTTAGGCTAATGCTCAAGATGTTAAGGCCTGAGATAGCGTTAAAGAGGGCTAGCAGTGTTAAGAGGCCACAAACCTCCGAAGAACTAATACGTGGTGCTTTGATCACTGAGCACTACTTAAACAGTATAAAGGCCACCAGAAAGGTTGAACGATGAAGTTCTTAACAACCTTACCATCAGGGGAAGAAATGGCCTCTACTCAGAGGCTAAGGGCAGTACCAATCTGGATTTCCAACCGAGAGCTCTATAGTGACTGGATAGTCCTTGAGATGAAGGATTATGATGTCATGTTAGGGATGGATTTCTTCAGTAAGTACAGCGCTTCAGTGGACTGCCGTAGAAGGAAGGTGGTTTTCAGTCCAGAAGGAGAACCACCATTCGAGTTCCAAGGAGCCCCAAAGAGGAAGACTCAGAAATTCCTCTCAGCCTTGGCAGCCCACCAGATGCTAGAGCAAGGGTGTGCTGGTTTTCTTGCACACGTAGTGGACTCAGAAGCGAAGAAAGAACTCAAGCAGGAGGATGTACGGGTAGTCTGCGAATATCCAGAAGTGTTCCCAGAAGAACTACCTGGACTACCGCCCAACAGGGAGGTGGAATTTGAGATTGAGCTGGTGCCAGGTACCGGTCCGGTCTCAAAAGCCCCATATCGTATGTCTCCAGCAGAGTTGAAGGAATTACAAGAGCAACTCCAGGAGCTACTAGACAAGGGCTTCATTCGCCCGAGTCATTCACCCTGGGGAGCTCCTGTACTTTTCGTCAAGAAGAAGGATGGGTCTATGCGTCTGTGCATAGACTACAGAGCTCTGAACAAGGTAACCATCAAGAACAAGTACCCCCTTCCTAGAATAGATGATTTATTTGATCAACTCAAAGGGGCTACAGTGTTCTCGAAGATAGATCTGCGTTCTGGGTATCATCAGCTAAAGGTTAAAGAAAGTGACATCCCCAGGACGGCCTTCAGGACAAGATACGGCCACTACGAATTTGTAGTGATGCCTTTTGGAGTAACCAATGCTCCAGCAGTCTTCATGGAGCTGATGAACCACATCTTCAGGGATATCTCGATAAATTCGTCATTGTATTTATTGATGATATTCTCATATACTCACAGACTCCAGAGGACCATGCTACACACTTGAGGATAGTGCTGCAGATCCTTCAGCAGGAGAAGCTCTATGCAAATTCTCAAAGTGTGAGTTTTGGCTAGATCAGGTGACCTTCCTAGGTCACATTGTATCCAAAGAAGGCATTCAAGTTGATCCAGCCAAGATAGAAGCAGTCAGCAACTGGTGTAGACCCAAGAATGCCAGTGAAATCAGAGCTTCTTAGGCCTGGCAGGATATTACAGAAAATTTGTGGAGGACTTTTCCAGAATAGCCTCTCCACTCACAGCCTTGACCAGAAAGAACAAGAAGTTTGAATGGTCAGATAAATGCGAGCACAGTTTCTAGAGCTGAAGAAAAGATTGACTAGTGCTCCCATCCTGACTGTTCCAGAGAGTGACAAGGCCTTTGACATCTACAGTGATGCATCCAAGATGGGCCTTGGAGCTGTCCTCATGCAAGACGGTAAAGTAATAACATATGCCTCCAGACAGCTCAAGGACTATGAGAAGAATTACCCTACCCACGACCTTGAGCTAGCAGCTGTGGTTTTTGCACTGAAGCTCTGGAGACACTACCTGTATGGAGTGCAGTGCAGAATCTTCACAGACCATCAGAGTTTGAAGTACTTCTTCACTCAGAAGGATCTGAATATGAGGCAGCGCAGGTGGCTAGAGTTGGTCAAAGATTATGACTGTGAAATCCTCTACCACCCAGGTAAAGCTAATAAAGTGGCAGATGCACTGAGCAGGAAATCCTGTGCAGCACTGATGTCCCTATCATCACTGTCTCCACCACTTCAGAAAGAAATAAAGGATTTTGGAGTCGAGGTAATAATTGGGCAACTTTCTGCATTGACTCTAGAGTCAACCCTACTTGTGGATATACAAAGAAAGCAAGGTCAAGACCCAGAGATCCAGAAGATCAAGCAGGAGATCCAAGAGGCAGAAAATTCAGAGTTTCGAGTATCAGATAGTGGCATCCTCTATCTTGGAGACCGCCTTTGCGTCCCCAATGATGAGGAACTAAGAAAGAATATTTTAGAAGAAGCCCACAGTACCCCGTACTCTATGCATCCTGGTTCTACCAAGATGTACCAAGATTTAAAGAAAGGTTCTGGTGGTCTGGACTCAAGCGAGACGTGGCCAGATATATCAGTACCTGCTTGACCTGCCAGAGAGTCAAAGCAGAACACCAGAGACCAGGAGGAGTTCTACAGCCACTTCCCATTCCAGAGTGGAAGTGGGAAGAAATATCCATGGACTTTATCACAGGTCTTCCAAGAACCACCCATGGACACGATGCAATTTGGGTGATAGTGGATAGATTGACCAAGTCTGCCCACTTCCTAGCCATCAAGTTATCGCATTCGGTAGAGCAGTTAGCACAGCTGTACGTGAAAGAAGTGATCAGGCTTCACGGATTCCGAAGTCGATCGTTTCTGACAGAGATGGGCGGTTCATCTCCCATTTTTGGAGGTGTGTTCAGGACGCCCTAGGCACCAGACTTCAGTTCAGCACAGCTTTCCATCCCCAGACAGATGGACAAACAGAGAGAGTAAATCAGATTTTAGAAGACATGCTCAGGCTTGTGCGTTGGACTTTAAAGGCAGTTGGTGCAAATTTCTGTGCTTAGCTGAGTTTGCCTACAACAATAGCTATCAGGCCACCATCAGGATGGCACCTTATGAGGCATTGTATGGCAGGAAATGCAGATCACCCATATGTTGGCAAGAAGCTGGTGAGAAGAAAGAGATGGAGTCAGGACTAGACAGCCAGACTGAGCTTATAGATGAGACCACTCAGGCTATCCAGACGATCCGCCAGAGGATTGAGACTGCCCAGAGTAGACAGAAAAGTTATGCTGACACACGCCGTAGACCACTTGAATTCCAAGTTGGAGATTCAGTATTTCTCAAGGTCGCTCCTATGAAGGGAGTGATGAGATTTGGCAAGAAGGGCAAGCTAAGTCCTCGCTACATAGGACCCTACAAGATCATAAAGAGGGTTGGTAAGGTAGCATATGAGCTGGACCTACCAGAGGATATGTCAGCTATCCACAGTACCTTTCATGTCTCTATGCTAAAGAAGTGTATTCACGACCCTAGCCATGTGATTCAGCCTCAGTCAGTACAGATCCAAGAAGATCTTAGTTATGAGAGCAGACCGACACAGATAGTGGACAAAGCAGTTAAAAGATTAAGAAACAAAGAAGTGCCACTAGTGAAGGTCATCTGGCAGAATCAAAAGCATGAAGAGGCTACTTGGGAACGTGAGGACAGCATGAGAGAGAGATATCCAGAATTATTCTAAGTTCGAGGACGAACTTTTCATAAGGTATGGGGGATTGTAACGCCCCAAAATTCCCATTTTTAGTCCTTAAAGTCCTTAGAATTATTTAAAAATGGTTTAGAAATATTCTAGATATTTTTAGGGATTTTTAGAATATTTTTATGGAATTTTCCGAGTCCGTTAAGTATATTTAAAAAAAGAAAAACGTTTAAGGGCAGCAGGGGGTTCGAACCCGCGACCAGCAGGAGACTAGGCGCGAGCGCGACCAGCTAGGCTAGGGTATCAAGCACAACGAAAGTTGGAGAGAAATATATTTATAGAGTAGTTACGATTCTTTTCATAAAGATAGTATAAATAGATAAGTTAAGAGAGGAAATTAGATTTTTGGTTTTCTCTCTTCCTCACCCTAGCCGCGCGAGACAGCCTCCCTTCTCCTCTCTTGGGCGACGCCAACCAACACCAAGGCCAAGGGGGCCGGCCAAGGGGGCCGGCCAAGGTTCTCCTCCGAGAGATATTCCTATATTCGGGATCCCCGCGACGAGAGGAACGCGTAGGCGCGAAGAATTCTCCGAGGTCTCAAGTTTCTCCCGAGCCCTAGACGTCAATCTTGGTAGTAAGTCCAAGATATCAATGTAAGTACTGCTCACCTGCAGTAAGAGGCGGTTTTTCCGCAAGAATTTCCCTTAAAAGTTTTTAAAAGAGATATTTCCTTTTTTTAAGTTTTTGCATATGATCTTAGTTCATTATATGCTTGTATAAGTTTGATAAAGCACCCTATGTGAGATTAGGGGCTAAGAAAGTTATGAGAAAAGAAAAGAGAAGATAAAGATAAGAAAAGAA
The DNA here is from genome assembly GCA_024364735.1 of Boesenbergia rotunda. Lineage (NCBI taxonomy): Eukaryota > Viridiplantae > Streptophyta > Magnoliopsida > Zingiberales > Zingiberaceae > Boesenbergia > Boesenbergia rotunda. Next base: position 269,184 of record JAGFNQ010001075.1, read on the forward strand.
AAGGCCAAGACCTTAAGAAATCCCCAAAAGTCAAGACTTAGGGATTTTAGCACGCAAGGTGCTCGAGAAAATGCCAAGGCATTTACAGATAAGAAAGAAAAGAAAGAAAAGCTATTTTATTTTCTAAGGCCAGTACCCGGCGTCCAAGGGTGTCGTTAAAGAAATCCAGGTGTCCAATTCCAAGGTCTTGGCCCTGGTAGACCAAGGTCTGCTCTATTAGGATTGGTGGCTCGCTACCCCAACCTTTTAGGGAACGCGCATGAGATGGTACTTACGTCTTCAGTGGATCCAAGTGATTATTATTTTCAAGTATATTCTTTAGCAAAGTTTCTAAAGTTTAAAGAGTTTTCAAAAAGTTTAAGAATAGCTAAAGTTTCAAGTTGAGCCAAGAAAAGTAAATTGAGATTTATTAATGCTTGAGTATGCATGTTTTGAGTTATACATGTTCTTAGTTTCTTTCAAGCATATAAGTATCTCATATGAATTTCATATTGATCAAGAAGCATGTTTGCACATTTCGAGATTTTGTGAGCTAGATAGTACTTACTAAGCTTTTTGCTTACTAGTTGCATTTTCTCTTACTGCAGATAAAGGTAAAGGCAAGCAATTCTGAAGGAAGGCGACGAGGCGGTGTTGAGTAAAGTGTGTGTGGTGGCTGATTTTGGAGAGATCCTTGAGACGAGACAATTTAGTCATTTGAATTACAATGTTTTAGTTTATTTAAATTTCAAGTTCTTGCTTTATGGAGTTTAGCGAACATTTAAGCTTTGGATAGTTTTACATGCTCAATTTCTTAGAGTAAAGATTCCATGTCATTTTATTTAGCATACATATCCTTATGATTGCATTGGATGAGTAGAAGTGTGAGTAGTTTGAAATATTGATACTTTGTTAGAGAAATAGATGCATGTGCCAAGATAGTATTAATTTCCCTTTGAATCAAGTTTTTATTGCTTAAGTACGTCTAGAAAAGTTGCTTTCTCATTTGATAATGCCTTAGGGATGTTTCAGAATTTTGTGTGATAAGTTTCAATGGTTAGAAGTTAAGTTTGGTGTAAACTCTAGCTTAAAGTCTATGTAGATTTTTCATAACTTGTTAAATTCCGCAAAAGTCCTAATTTCAAGTTTATGGATTCGTTTTGATTGGCTAAATTGTTTAGAAATCTGGCATAGAGTATAGAAATGGTGTCATGATTTTATATGGCTCGAAACTATATGATTGGTGGGCTTTTGAAGCAAGTTTCGAAACCTGAATTTTCAGATTTCAGGCTTATCAGTCGACTGGTACAGTATCAGTCGACTGGTACCCATAAGCTGAGTTGGGCGAGGCAAGTTTCAATAAGTATTTTCTTACGAGTTTTTGAGAAAGAAAGTGTGACATAGTATCATACATGACTATTTAAGTTAGAATATCATTCTTAGATAGATTAAAAAGAAAAAAAAAGATTTCCGCATTTTTAGTCGTGCATTAGAAGTCGAGAAGTAGACAAAAGTAACGATCCGTCTAAGGCAGAGAAGGCGGGTCGCTACATGGGTACTCCATCTAAACAGTCTCCGACCTCCTGGAAGATTTTTCAAAAAGAATAAAGAGGGAGGAGATGATCTTGTTGTGACTTCTAGCACTCCACCTCTTAAGTGGCTATTGCACTTAAATCACCTTCGGCCACCTGAGCAATTTATTGCAAAGTTTAAGTGTGGGGGAGTCATGCAAAATAAAATGGAGCAAATTAAGGAAACATTTTCTCCTACTCCTCCACTACCAAGATGGAGATTATTTCTTGATAGACTCCGACTACCAGAAATAAAAGGGAGTTTACTTTGTCTTGCATTTTCTTTTATTGCCTTTTTCATCTTTATGATTGCTAGAAGTAGAATTTTCTTTTAAAATGAATTTTTGCTAATAAATGCATGAATAGGATAGAATGAATAAAAAGACATTATAAATGTCATTTTATGTCTTTTAGGAACTTATCCTTCATGAGTAGGAATAAATGTATCCCTTTAGGTTATCTTCATAGCAAGTTAGAGTCTTTTGAAAACAAATTAAATTTGGTTGTTAAAACTTAGGGTTTGAGCTCATGGATGAAATCTTGGATGCTTGAGTACTACTTGGCCATGGATTCTTGATTGAGGACTTGAGATGAATTATTTGTACCTAGTGAGGTCTAGCCTTATTTTTGTGACACATACATGTGATTGTACTCTAGAACTTGCTTAGGTTCTTTCAAAATTATATTTCAATGATTAGATCACATCTATAGAGGCTAATAAATTTGTTTACCTTTCCATGTCAATTTTTGGCAATAATCATGTTCATTCTATCTTCTTTCCTTATTTCCTACTCCTTATCATGCTTTCTAGGGACTTGTTTGTTTGGGGAATGTTCTTTGATGCTATTTTGCCCGAGACGGACAAAAGATTAAGTGTGGGGGAGTGGTTAGTGATTTGAAGTCAAGTTTCATCAAAGAAGCACTTCATTTGGAAAAAAAAACAAGATTCATTTCATTTTTTGGATTGAAGCAAAAAGTGCCAATTGGAGTGGAGCTTGGTATCAAGAATAAGGGGGAATTCAGTTGTGAATTGGAGGTGAAGTGGATCTAAAGAAATTTCAATTAGAAGAAATGACACATAAAAAAAAACAGAAAAAAATCTGTGCCAAAGGAAAGTTGGTATCAACTTGGGATTAGAGCTGTTTTTCCGGGACTGCAAATCAAGATATTAAGTGTATGGATGTATCAAAAAGTATGGAGCACATCATGATGATCAAAACAAAGGAGAGTGTGGCTGATTTTCTGCTTTGAATCAAAACAGAGAAATAAAAAAACTGCAGTTCATGCAAATTCCGAAACAGTTTTTGGTATCAAAAGGAAAATGCAGTTAAGTTGTTGTTAATTGCTGTGAAACATCAGAGAATTGCAAGGTTTATAAGTAATGTCATGGAGCTGTTCAAATAAACAAGATTTAGCTGCCAACAAAAAAATCAGAAAAGGGAAAAACAGAAAAAAAACAGTGAAGTTGGAACTCAAATTGGCACACTGAATTCAAGCTATTCGACTGTGATACAACTGATACTAATCAGTTTGTTTGAAGTTCATTTGGTATCAGATTCTGGAGCTGCAGAATTGTAAAGAGTTGGGGGAATTGATTGAATACAAAAATGAATTGAAAGTAGAGTTAAACTAACAAGTAGCAATATAGTTGAAGCTCATGGTAGCATTGGATTGAAACTGATTTTGATCAGGATTTGGAGGAGCTGATCACATCATAAAGGAATTAAGAAAGGTTGCAGAAAAATCAGTAAATAAGCAGTTAAAAAAAAAGGAAACAGTTTAAAAAAAACAAAAAAAAACCAGTTTGAGAAAATTAAAGGAAGCAAGTTGGTATCCAATTGAATTTTCGGCATCATGAAATCAGTGGAGATGTTCTTATCCGAATCAGAGCTTTGATCTATTACATTCTGATGTCAGTAGAGAGAAAGAAAAAGAAAAGAAAAATCAGAAATGAAAAGAGAAGAGCAAAAATTGGCACACAAGATGGAAAATTGGCACAAAGGAGTTTAAATTCTTTTCATTAAATTTTAGAAGGGCATTTCAAAGATTCACTCTACCACACTTTGGATTTCATTATATGGACTGAAAAGAGGGCAAAATGCATCAAGAATATCCTTGGACATTCAAGTCTTCCATTCCATCAAATTTGCTATTTTCATGTCTTCTATTTCAATTTTTACCATCTTCTATATCTTTCACTTTTGAATAAACTTTTATAGATGTTGATTCTAATCTTGGATAATGGTAGAGAGTAGATAATAAGCAAGCTTATGGAAGTGCAAGAAGTATGTGTGTATGAGTGAGCTCCATTTTCATCATGTACTTAGCACTTAGGAGGAGAGCCACCAAAAGTTTCCTTTGAGAGGTTTAGTGAGTGAAATTCATCTCAATGAATCATGAAGGTTGAAATTGTTAAGTTGTTGATTTAAGGATAAGATACTAGTCTATAGAGTTTAGATTTTTGAGAATTGACAACCCTAGGTAATTTCTTTTCAATTGCTTCTACTTATGTTTGGAAATAAACTAAGGGAAACATATTTAGTACTTTTCGCGAGACGCTCAAGCTTAAGTGTGGGGGAGTTGATAAGCGTCATTTTATTGATCATTTTATATGTTTAAATCCGTGTTTGACCCATATTTTACTTGTGTAATTGTGGATTCACCCTAGGTTTTAGAATTTATACCCTTTTTGGACCTAATTGTAAATCTTGTTATATTTGAGTATTTTGTCACTAAATTTTTGATCTACTTTTGTAGGTTTGGAAGGATCATGGACCTAGGTCATGTTGGGTCAAAGTTGAGTCAAAAGTGGACTGGATCAAGTAATCAAGCTCCGGTTCATTTGGACCGTCCGATGCAAGAACGGTTAGATCTAGACCATCTGAGAACTTTTGATCAATCCAATCTGGGATTAAGGCTAATCAAGCGATCAGATCAAGATCTGAGAGTTTCAGCTCGATCGGAGGTCATCTAGCCGTTGGATCATGATTGGAGTGATCTAGACCATCCATACAAAGATCAAGGTGATCTGAACCATCCGTTGGAGATTTGGCAGATCTGAGCTACCACGAGGATGATCTTGACCTCTGATCAAGATCTGGAAATTTTGAATCAAATCGGACAAGGATTCACCGTTGGATTAAGCGGAATCAATCTCAGCCGTCCACTGTTTAACCATTTAAATTGCTTTCAGCCCTGTTCTCAGATCTGTCGCGTCTTCGCCATTAGCAGCTTAGTTTCCTTCTCGTTTTCTCGTTTGTTCATCGTTTTCCTTCAAACTTTCTTCATCAGAGGCGTGACCAACTCGATCAGCATCTTGGAGCAAGACTTGGATCTTTGGAAGAGAGTTTCATGGCGATTTTAGCTCGAAATTGTGCCGGATGCAGAGCTGTGCGAGGGTTTCGGCAGAGCTGCGATTCGAGCTCTTGGATCTCAATCGCGTCCATTTCTTCCCATCTGAACCATCTGTAGGGGTTCTAGGATGAGTTCAGATGAATTCCAAATCATCACCGCATCTTTCCACATCGAGATCTAAGAGTTGAATTGGAATTTTCCAGCTGTGTTCAGTTTTGAGCAGATCTGACATTGGAGCTCAATTTCCAGAGATTTGTGAGTTTAAGGGGTTCTTGGCTTGCCTTTGCGTGACGAACAAGGTGGTCTTGAGACGAGAAACTGATCGAGGCTTAGTTCTTATTGTTTTTCTTTGATTTTCTAGCTGTAATTTCAGTTTCAGCAATTTATTTCCTGTTCTGTCTTGTATCAGCTGTTTCAATTCCAATTTCTGAATTGTTCTTTCGTACTTAGATTTAAATACTGCAAGTAGATAATTAGGAAGCTTGTTTACTAAGAAATTGTCTCGAATTCAGTTGATTCATGAATTAGATTCTTGTGTATCAAGCGGACATTTCATATCAGCCCTGTTTCCTGCAGTTTTCTTTCTTTACAGTTTCTGAATTCATGTTCAGTGCTATTGGATCGTTTCCTATAGGTTATAGCCTTTCCAAATCTGCAATCTAGTTAGCTAAGTTGTTTGTGTAATGAATTGCTGCAAGTAGATCAGTTTATTCCGCATAGATTCATTTCTGAATTACTATCCAATCTGATTTCTGTTTCCTGCTCCAACTGTTCCGTATCAGCCTTTTTGCTTTGAGTATCAGTACTAGATCTGCAGTTTGTATCAGAGCATGCAGGTTTACCGAATCTTTTCTGAGCTTAAGTTTGTAATTCTTGCAGCTGGTTTTGTTTGTTTTTACATCCAGTTTGTTATCAAATTCTGTTTCTGATTCTGAATTTTTGCACATGAATTGTTGCTTCATTTCTTCCTTTATATTTGGCATTTCTGAATTCATTCTTTCCTTGAGTTAATTTTGAATTGGTCAGTTCTATCTCTGAAAATTTCAGGTTATTGATTCTAGAAGTAAATTTCTGCATAGAAGTCCATCAGAATTTTGTTTGATTCGATATCATGTTTGTTTCAAAATTTCGTCCATTGTCATTGCATTGATTGAATTTTTAGCTACCATTACTTAGTTTAAGTCACTTAGTTAAGTTTTCCTTACTTTTCATTGCCTTTTAATTTCGAGTCGAAACAAAACCCAAATCACATTCGAAACCCAAAAACATTAACGACACATAAACTCGAGCACGAATCAAACAACTTGAACTAGCCCTTGGAAAAATACGACCTGTGGCCCCTTTACTACGCTTTTCTTCTTTGATTGCAAAAAGGGTTTCCAGCACATTTATAAATATCTAAATTTGAGACCCACTTTCGTGACAGTCATTTTGGGTCCATCACTCCCCCTTGCAAAGTTAAGTTTTGAAAATGAAGCTCCCCCTCGATATGTAACTCTCCCCTTGAAGTCAATTGAAAGGTTTTTTGAAAAAAGCTTATACTTGAAAAAATTCTAAGTAAAATTTAAAGAAAAATTTGAACATTTCCTTTTTCTCCCCCTTGAAAACAGAATTTTGAAAAGCAAAGTACACTTTGAAAAATTCTTAAAAATTTCCTTTTAACTTTTTTTTTTAACTTTTCCTTTTTCTCCCCCTTTGACATATACCAAAAAATATTTAGGTTAAGACAAAAAGACTTTTTAGAAAAAATTTAGGTATCAGAGTTGGTAATAATGTTTTTTGAAATGCAAGTAAATCACACTAAGTTTTTAAAAAAATAATGCTAAGTAATATTTTGAAAATAATTTTAAGTAAGGCAAGTCAATAACGCAACAAAAAAAGTGATAAGTAAATTTGAAAAAAAAAATTTGATTGATACTAATAATACTAGGTAAATTTTGAAAGAATGATGCTAAGTAAAAAAATATTTAAGTGAGAAAGACAAATAGTTCTAAGTAAATTTTGAAAGAAAATTTTAAGAATTGAATAGCTATGTAAGTTAAGAAAAACAAGAAAAAACTAAGAAAAAAATTTAGAATCAATTTAATTTACTCATTTGAGTCCAAGCAAGATTTGAGTCCAAGTATAGGAAAGTAAACAATCAATAATTTAAAAAAAAATTGAATAAAAAAATCAATCCTCGGGTGCCTGTCTAACCCAATTTGTTGCTTACCAACTGTTATAAAGCAGTGACTTTTACTTGGGTTAGTCAAGTTAAGTAGTCTGATCAAGTTAGATTTGCTAAGCTTGATTACTTAACTTGATTAATGTTCAATTATATTTATTGTCCCAACTACAATTGATGCACTGTCTTAAAGCATCTTTGAGTCAAGGCATAGGCCTAAGTATCTCAACCCATTTTAAGTTTCAAGTAAGGTATCCCTAATGTGCTTGTGAGATGTTGGCTCCTAAATCTATAGAATCATGAATTAAGCCAAAGCTAAGTCCATAATGAAGAAATCCCTAGTTTAACAGGGGTAAGTTTTTTGAAAACTAAGTTGAAAAAATAGAGTAAATAATTTTTTTTAAAAAACTTAAAAAAACATGAATTTTAAAAAAAATAGTTAAGGAAAAGGATGATTTTAATACAGAATTATTAAGCAACAAAAATAAAAAGAAATAAAAACTATTGAGCACATATAAGTAATAAAGGTAGGTCAATATAGAAGTCAACTAGAGTAAACCACGTCAATCAAAAAGAGTTAACAGTCAGTCAATCCAAAATCCACCCAAAGGCAAATACAAATCAAGTCTATGAAGAACACGAGCCCAGGTACCATGAGCGAAATATAGCCATAAGCTCTACGTGTCAGGCCTGATCTGCCTCTAGCCTCTTTGAATGTCGGGCCTTCGCCGTCGCCCACAAACTATGAATCTCATGCTCAAACCGGGTGAGTCACTCGTCTGTAGTCAAAGGAGGCGGAGGTGGTGGTGTCTGCTCTAGCTGCGCTTCTAGCTTGACAACGAAGTCGTCCTTATCGATCTCTGGATCGTCCTGAGGCTGAGCTCCCTATCATCTCCAAGAGATGACCCCAGTGTCCGAGCCATCTATCGTGGCTAACGTGAAGCTCCTAATGCCTACCTCGTCGAATTCAGTCATACGGATAAGCTTACCAGCATAGATGTCATGTCCGGTAGCTTAAAGAGAGCGGTCAAGATGTCGCAATAGGGAGTAGTCCGAACTCTCGAGTGGGTGGAGATGCTAGAAGCGTAGATGATAGTATGGAAAATGTATAGTCCGATGTCTATGTCAAGACGATGAATGAGGGTGTAAAGTAATAAGGTAGGGAAGGGCCTCATCATCGCTACATCTCTAGAAGTAATTGGAAGGATGCAGTGGACTATGACTCGGTATAACGCGTATTCCTGAATACGTAAGTCAAGAGATCGGAAGATGGACACAGTAGGATCCCTCTCACCCCCGAAGAAGTAAGTGTAGAGTGTATCGAGGGTGATGTGAGAGTAAGGATCAGAAAAAGGGAGGTCCCTAGGAGGGTAGCAGAGAAATGTGGACTCAAAGGGTCGCAGTCCTAGAAAATGAGTGATCAAGCTAGGGGTAATGGAAATATCACGGTTCTGGATCCTAGTGGAGTATGTAATATCATTAACCTTGACCAGGTTATTATAAAATTTTACACATAAGGTGGTATTTACTGAACTAGTGCAGTAGACTAAACGATCAAGCTGATAATGGTTAATGACCTCTATAGATAAGAGACATGATTGAGTGAAGAAGACTCTATTTAGATAGTGAGTCTTAAGGGTATTATAGATGGTGGAATTAAACTTATTGAATAGAGCTAATGAGGGAAACCTAGGATCAGGACTGGGCTCGATAGAGGGGTCAACCTCAGTGACTTGGCGTTTACTAAATAGAGAAATAGCAAGAAAAAAAATTGAATTGCAAAAAAAAAGTTTAGATTAGGGTCTTACCGAGGCATAGACGAATAATAAATAGAAATGATGACCTTCGGTTGATTGTAATCGCTCGGACAAAGCTTGGAGTGAAAAAGAGAGGAGAAAGAGAGGTTTTTGAATGCGGGGAGGTGCTTGAATGCTGCTTTAGGGAGGTTCTGTCTGGTGACTTATATAGCCACCGATTGGGCGCCCGGGAGCCAAAAGGGGTGCCCGGGTGCAGATCTGATTGGGGCGCCCGAGTGCTTTCTCGGGCACCCATAAAACCAGGGGTGCCTTCGATTGGCACGATGAGGCGCCTGGGAAGTTCCCAGGCGCCTAATTCAAAGGCGGTCGAGCGCCCGTGGTATTTCGGGCGCCCGGTTGACTGACTTTGACGAAGATAAAAAAAACCGAATCAAGCATAATGTTGAAATAAGCACAAAAAAATTTATCAAATTTGATAAAATTAAGTTACATTTTGAAAAAATTTTAAAAAAAATAAGTTTGAATTTTTTTATTAAGTTTGTTTAAAAATTAAGTAATGTTAAAAAATTTTATTAAGTCTGAAAAGATTAAGTTTAGTTTAAGAATTTAATTAAGTAAAAAATAATTAAGTTTGAAAATTTTGTTAAGTTTTAAAAAATTAAGTTTAGTTTAAGAATTTTATTAAGTCAAGTTTGGTTTAAGTTTGAAAATTTTATTAAGTTTAATTAAAAAGGTTTTAGTTTAAAAAATGTTATTAAGTTAAGTTTGAATTTAGTTTGCAAATTTTGTTAAGTTTAAAAAAAGGTTTAGTAAATACAAATTTTTTTAAGTTAAGCTTGAATTAAATTTGAAAATTTTATTAAGTTTTAAAAAAAAGTTTAGTTTAAAAATTTTATTAAGTTAAGTTTGAAAGTTTTGTTATGTTTAAAAAAAAGGTTTAGTTTAAAAATTTTATCAAGTTAAGTTTGAATTATGTTTGAAAATTTTGTTAAGTTTAAAAAAAAAGGTTTAGTTTAAATTTTTATCAAGTTTTAACTTTGAATTACGTTTAATTTTTTTAAGTTTAAAAAAAGTTTAGTTTAAAAATTAAGTTTGAAAAGATTAAGTTATGTTTTAAAATTTAATTAAGTTTGATTTGAAAAGTGTAAAGTTTTAAATTAGGTTTGATAAATAAAAGGTTAAATTGGTTAGGTTTGTTATATTGGTTGGGTTGAACTAATTCGTTTAGATCTTGAACATCTCACCTATTTCTAAGTGTCAAAACAGGAAAATCTTATCTGTTTTGTGAGATGTATAAAAATTTTATCTTTGATTTTATGTGAAATTTAAGATTTGATTGAACTTTAAGTTAGATTCAAGTTTAACATGAAGTAAATTGATAATAAATTTTAATAATTGGCTTCCAGGTCTTGGAGAGGTACAGGAGTCTTCTTGAGTATCAGAACAACGACCCTTTCCTACACAAAACCTTTAAAGAAATTATATTTTCAAGTTACTCTTTGAGAAACCTTGATTTAACTAGTCGAGGATGTGGCTAGGTAGATTCGGCTAGTTCCATTGGGCTCAAAAGACCAAATAGGGTACTCGTTACCCTACCTGACTCCTTAGACAGGCTTCCCTAACGTACTATCAGCTTGCCCCACCCTAATACTAGGTTGTGCAAGTTTCAACCAAGTCTAGTCCTTATCTAACCATTTCTATTCCTAAGTATGGAAATTTGCAGAAAAAGTAAATAAGCAAGTATTTAAGCAATTTTTACAAGCATGAAAAAAATTATCTAATAATATAAATGGTTTTTCTATTGGCTCCCCTGGACTAAAGCCTTGATATGGACTATCCAGGTAATGAATTTTATGCTTGGGGATCGAATAGTGGTTTGGTCCTGCTTGATTTATCAAGCTAAGTTTAGGGACCCATGCTTGGACTCGGGTACTATTTCAATTCACAATTGAAGTGTAAGATCTATATCGTGAGTTGGTTCTATTCCCAAGTCCGGATCGGTTAAGAACGACCTTTTGTTTTCCAAGAATCATGTCAAGATTCTTAAAACCCAAAGTGAACCACTCTAGGATTGTTCTAAGTTCCTAGACTTGAGTTTTCAGGGAGGAATTCTTGTCCTCAAATTGTTGGACTTGAGTAGAGGTTCCTTCCTGAACGGTCTCAGCCAAGGAGCTTGAGTGAGCCTCCTCCTTAAGGGTTTTTATCTCCTTTTGGAGTGACTTGACCCGGATGTTTGATTTAGCCAACTTGAGATAGATAAAAGATATGGTTATAGAGTTCAAGTTCAGAGTAACCGCTTACAGTGAGTCAGCCTTTTTCCAACAAGGAGATCGTTCCGGTTCTATTGCTTTGCTCTGGCTCTACTTCTGACTCGGACTCGGTGTCGAGTTCCTCGGATGCCATCAGTGCGAGAAGGTTCGAGTGGGGCAAGTCTTCTTCATTTGACTCCTCCGAGGAAGACTCGTCCTAGGTAGTTTGAAGCGTCTTCTTTCTTCATTGCTTCTTCGCTTCCTTTAAGTTGGGGCACTCCGATTTGAAGTGACCCTTCTTATTGCACCTATAACAAGTAATCTCCATCTTATTCTTTTGGCACATGCTTGGTTCGGTTGGATAATATTTTGACTGAGCTGGTTTCTTCTTTCTCTGATCCTTGCTCTTTTTGTACATTCTTCGAACTAGATTAACAAGTTCTGAGCAATCCATGTCTTCGGAGTCAGACTCTGAGTTGGAGTCAAGCTTGGGTTCAGGTTGCGGCTTTTTCATCTTGAGTTTACCTGCAACCAAAGTGATACCTCTCTCGGCCGGTGTAGTATTAGTTTGTTCACGCAATTCGAATTCAGAAAAGAGTTCATCTAATTTGATTGAAGCTAGATCCTTACACACCTTGTACGCATCCACCATGGATACCCACAAGGTGTTCCTTGGAAATGAGTTTAGTGCATACCTTACTAGATCACAGTTTTCTACCTTGTGGCCGATTGCATGAAGACCGTTCATTAGCTCCTGGATTCAATCATGTAGTTGTGCCATAGTCTCACCTTCTTACATGTTCATATTGTACAACTTGTTGAGTAGCAAGTCACAATTGCTAATCTTTGTGTTGGAATTCCCCTTGTGAAGTTCTATTAATTTGCTCCATAGATCATTTGCACTGTTAAAGGGTCCGACATGGTTGAGTACATCTTTGGTGAGGCCACACTGAAGAGTTTGGGTCGCTTTGGCGTCAGCTTCTATCTTCTTTTTTCAGAGCAGCGTCCCATTCATTGTATCCCTGAAGCTCGCCTTGTGAGTTCCTTGGAATCTCGAGGAAGGCTTGGATAATAATCCATATGTCTACCTGAGTTTTTAGGTGAACTTCCATACGGCTCTTCCAGTATCTGAAGTCCACTCCAAAAAAAGAGGAGGGTGGGCAGTGTTGTAGTCTTCTTGTTGGCCATTGAGGAAGTATGAAGGAGTTTTGTAATACAAAAACAAAAAAACTTATGACAAGACATGGTCTTGGATTAGTAGTACGAGAATAAATGCAAGAAAAAAAAATCTCGAGTGGTGTTGCACCAACTTCGAGAAACGAAAAAACTTGCGAACGAAAAAAATATAAAAAATAAGCAAGAATACCATTTATGATTAATTCGAAAAGCACAAAGTCTGAAAAAATGGCTTAATTGGTGGATTCATCGAATCTGAGCAAACCCTGCTTTGATACCACTTGTGGGATCGTAGAGAACGATAGAGGGGGGGGTTGAATATCGTATTTCGAAAATTCACGGATTTAGGTAAGAGTGTAAGCAGCGGAGAGAACAAACACAAGTTAAACAAGCGCTAATATGTTTGTTTTTACTTGGTTCGGAGACTGTGATAACTCCTACTCCAAGGCTCATGACCCTTGACCGTTTACGATGGGCAATTCTATAAGTCACAAAATGTTGTTACAAAGATGTAAATTTAAGTACAAATGAAAAAACAAATTATACGGATAACTCTTAAGTAATAGATGGAAGTAGCGCGTCATTGTCGGAGCAGCGTTTCGGTATTTTTGGTTAGCATCAGAGTAGCACACTTGAGCATAAAAGCTATAGAAAACTTATATACAGAGGCTGTGGTCGAAACCCATTATATATAGGGGTGCCATTATAGATAAACATACAAGCGCCCGAGTGCCTATAGGGGTACCCCTAACGCCACGATCCAGCCATGTTCTGATCCACTAACTGGGTAAATTTTATCCTTCTCGGGCACCTGAGAGCCTCTGGGCGCCTGTGTTGGTAACATGTCGACTCCAACCAGCACGTGGCAACTCAGCATCACCCAAGCTGAGTCATCCACATAAGGGTGCTTGAGACCTCTCGGGCACCTGTGTTCTCAGGTGCCAGAGTCCTCTCGGGCGTTCCAGATGCAGTTAGTCCCCAAATACTTTAGCTGCAACATAGGTGTTGGGGTTGAATACCCCGTGGCGGACACGGGGGATGAAGAAGCTACATGGCAGAATGCATCAAGCCAGAATGACTCCCTGGACAGGACACCCGAGACCCTCTTGGGAAAAGGGACCCAGAGGACAACCCGAGTAGGTGTAATCCCGAACATAGCTTCAGGAAGACACACCCCCGAGCTCACCTCGGGGGTAAATCCCTGAGGGCACCTCGGAGAGATGAGCGCCCGGGACCCCCAGGCCAAGTAACCTCGAGATCATCTCGGGGTAGTGGGGCCTAAGTAATGCTCAAGTAGAGGACCATTTCTCTCGGATCGATGGGTTACCAGCAGCCATTATTCTTGAGTAATTATCACCCCTGATCAGCGGTCATCAAGGCCTTAATCGTTGCAACGACCTAGATTGAGGAATCGGGATAACCATTACCAAGGTGATCCATTAACTGATAATCACGAGAATGTGGCGAGGATCATGGGTGCTCGTGGATGGCCGCCTCAGGTATAAAAGGTAGTCCAACCCCTCCGGTAAGGGGGGTATGCACTCTCTACTACTTACACATTTGTCTACCTTCTATTCTTCTCCATCGAGGCACTGACTTGAGCGTCGGAGTGGGCTCCGCCGGACAACTTTCGGCGTGTTCCCTTAACGCTCGTGTTGATCTCACAGGGCGCAAAGTTCTTCCCCTCCCGTCAGCGTCCATGTAGGTCGAACCTCGGTGACTGGCCATCAACGTCAATTCCTTCCGGAACAAGTTTGGCACCGTCTGTGGGAAACCAGTAAAGCACCAGAAGGAGCACCGATGGTAAGACTGGTGGGACAAGCGTTTGTCCTGACGGAGGAGGAACTTGATCACCGAAGAGCTACCACCATCGAAGAAATGCTTCGGCACCTACCAGTGGATCTCTTCGATTCCCCAAGAGGGGCCTTGGCTCAAAGGGAGACCCTCGTGATCAACTTAGATCCCACTTCCAGGGCCTTATCGGGATTCCGCGAAGGCTTGCAAGTGGATCTCGTCGACCAGCGAGAGGATGGAGGACCCAAAGAAGAGCGGAGGGAAGTCGAGAGTGAGGAAGTGCAAATCCACCCTCAACATGAAGGGGGAGTTACGCGGATCGCCCTCGGCCTTGCCCTAGAACTGAGAAGTCGCCTCGTAGAGTGTCTGCGGAGCCACAAGGATGTCTTCGCCTGGGCTGCAGAAGAGGTCAAAGGGGTTCCACCGGCGTTAGCCACGCACCATCTGCATGTCACCCTGGGAACTCGACCTGTGAAGCAAAAACAGAGACACTTTTCCCCAGAGCAAGATAAGGCTATCCGAGACGAGGTTCAGAAGTTGCTAAAAGCCGGACACATCAGAGAAGTTCAATTCCCGGCCTGGTTGGCTAATGTAGTCCTCGTCCCTAAGCCGGGAGGTAAATGGCGGGTCTGCATCGACTTTCGGGACTTGAATAAAGTCTGCCCCAAAGATTGCTATCCCTTGCCTCGGATAGACCGGTTGGTGGACTCCATAGCCGGTTGTGAGTTTATCTCAATGCTGGATGCCTACCAAGGCTACCACCAAGTCCCGCATGCTCCCAAGGACAAGGAGAAAGTCAGTATTGTGACGGCCGACGACACATATTGTTACAACATCATGCCTTTCGGCTTGCGCAACGCTGGTGCCACATACCAGCGGATGATGGACAAAGTCTTCAGGCACCAGATCGGGAGAAACATCGAGGTGTATGTGGACGATATCCTAGTCAAGACTGACAAGGGAGACGACTTGATAGCCGACTTGGAAGAAACATTCGCTACCCTCAGGTCCAATAGGCTAAAGTTGAACCCCGCTAAGTGTTTGTTCAGGGTAAAGAGAGGCCGGTTCCTAGGGTACATGGTGACAGAGAGGGGGATTGAGGCCAATTCGGAAAAAGTGAAAGCTATTCTGGATATGTCGCCCCCTCGCAACTTCAAGGAGGTACAGCGGCTGAATGGAAGAATCACGACGCTATCCATATTTATCTCCAAATCCTCAGATAAGACCCTACAATTCTTCAAGATTCTGAGAAAGGCAGTCAAGTTTGAGTGGGATGAACAGTGTGAGAAAGCGTTTGCAGAGTTGAAGACCTATCTCGCTGCCCTCCCCATCCTTTATAAGTCGGTGGAAGGGGAGACCTTGTTTGTTTACCTATCGGCAACAGAGCAAGTTGTAGGCTCGGCGCTTGTTTGAGAACAAGATCGGGTGTAATACCCCATATATTTCTTCGGACATCTTCTAAAAGATGCTGAAATGTGATACACAATGATGGAGAAGCTGACCTATGCCCTGGTCTTAATGGCCTGGAGGCTAAGGCCATATTTTTTGGCACATCTCATTGTGGTCCTCACCAACAACCCGCTTGCACAAGTCCTCACTAATCCCGAAGCTTCGGGCCGGTTGATCAAATGGACGATGGAGTTAAGTGAGTACGACATCAAGTATCAACCTCGAGCCGCTATCAAAGCACAAGCCCTCTCAGACTTCATATTGGAGACTGTCTTAGAAGTTGGGGCCGAAGGAATGTGAAAGATCTATGTGGAGGGATCCTCCATGTTGGTGCAGACAGCACCTAAGTCAAACCTGGGTTTTGATAATGGCAAAGGTTTCAAAAGTTAAGATATTATGTTGATCTAACATGTTCACTAAGTATACAGGAAAAGAAGCCCTAGGTACACTAGGCACGAAGTCCTGGTCGAGGACTGGGCACGAAGCCCTGGCAAGGAGCTGGGCACCGAAGACCTGTTCGGAAGGTGGACACGAAGTCCTGGTCGAGGACTGGGCAGGAAGCCCTGGTAAGGAGTTGGGCACGAAGTCCTGGCAAGGAGCTGGGCACTGAAGACCTGCTCGGAAGGTGGGCACGAAGACCTGGTCAGGTGCATCGGGCAAAGGTCCAACCGGAGGAGCCGGTTGGTAAAAGGTAAACTCTCCTGAGAGGAGTAGGTGAGGACGCGTTCCCCGTCGAGGGAACAGTAGGCGTCGGCTCGACCTAGGGCTCCATTTTGGAGACCCAAAGTCAGAACCAAAACAGCTACGGCTGTAAAATTCACTAACATTCTTGCTTTGTTTTGTGTGGTACTAACACTGGATGCAGGACCGAAGGAACGAGTTTCTACAGCTCAGAACGCCCCAAAGGAGAGGGGCAGCAGCTGGGCAGGGCGCCCCGGAGGTCCTGGGCGCCCCCAAGGTGAAGGCAAGATAAGCTGAGCAAGTAACGCTTCGGAAGCTCACTGGGGCAGGCGCCCCCAAGCTCCCGGGTGCCCCCAGTGATCCGGGTGCCCCGGATGCCTCGGGCGCCCTGGGTCCAAGCTAACGAAGCGATTGAAGCCGAGATTGAAGCCGAGAAGTCAGCAGACCGAGTCAACCCAGGCGCCCCTGCGTCCCGGGCACCCCCATCAAACCCCGAGCCCGATCCTGGAGGGATAAGGGAAGACCGAGTTGCTGATGAGTGTTTGCGGATCGGGAGACACGTGGAGGGCGCCCCCAACGTCCCGGGCGTCTCCAGGTGCACTATATAAGGGGCTCGACCCCCAAGGCTTCAAACACAGTTCTTCCAATGCCAATACGCTCTTCGACTCAAGCGCCCTGCTCCGGAAACCTCCCATCTCGAGTTTAAGCGCCTACGACGACCCTCTGCTCCGAAGCACGATCCACACCGGGCGTCGGTAATGAAGAGTTTAAATTTTAGTTTACTGTACTACATCTGTAATATTTTTCTGTAATCATTTGTGCACATATAGAATTGCCCGCAGAAAACGGTCAACGACCGTGGGCCTTGGAGTAGGAGCCGACCGCGACTCCGAACCAAGTAAAATCGCTTGAGTTCTTATGCTGTGTTTTCAATTCCGTTGCGTATTCTCTTAACCTCGAATCCGAAATTTTTTTTACAATATTCACCCCCCCTCTATCGTTTTCTCTCGATCCAACAAGTGGTATCAGAGCAGGGAAGCTCAAATTTGGTGCAACCACCAATTTGAGAATTTTTTTGGATTTTCTTCGAATTTTGTTTTAATCGAATTTTTATCGTTAATCGAGGTTGCTGCAACACCACTCGATAATTTCTTTTCTTCCCGCACTGCTAATCCAAGACCAAGTCTTGGGACGTTTTTTCTCTCTCTTTCTTTTTCAGATAATTTCTAAATGGACATGCAAGAAGGCTTCAGTACCGCAAGACCACCGCTTTTCAGTGGGGAGGATTTCTCCTACTGGAAGAGTAGGATGGAAGTCCACCTGAAAACTCAGGTGGACATGTGGATAATAATCCAGTCCGGACTGGAAATTCCGAAGAATGCTGACGGAGTGCCACAATCCTACACTGAATGGGATACCGCCCTCAAAAGAAAAATTGAAGCTGACGCCAAAGCAACTCAAACACCTCAATGCGGCCTAACCAAAGAGGAGCTGAACCTGGGGTAAGCTAATTGAGTTGCAAAAGAACTCTGGGGTAAGCTAATTGAGTTGCACGAAGGAACCTCCGACACCCGGATCAGCAAGAGGGACCTACTACTGAACAAGCTGTACACAATCAAGATGAACGACGGTGAAACAGCAGCCCAGCTTCACGCCAGAATTCAGGAACTGATGAACGGCCTTCACACAATCGGTCACAAGGTAGAAAACCGTGACCTGATCAGGTATACCCTTAACGCTTTCCCAAGAAACACGTTGTGGGCATCTATGGTAGCTGCGTACAAAGTTTCAAGGGACTTGTCTAAAATAAAATTAGATGAACTATTTTCCGAACTTGAATTACATGAGCAGACTAACTGCACACTGGCCGAGAAAGGCATTGCCTTTATTGCAGGTAAAACTGGAAAGATAACCAAGAAGAAGCCTCAACCTGAGCCCGAGTCTGAGTCAGATTCAGACTCAGAAGACAGCGAAGAAGATTGACCCAACCTGGTCCGGCTTGCCCGGAACTACTACAAGGAATTGAAGAATCAATCCAACAGAAGAAAGTCAGCCGAAAGAAGGAAGATCCAGCTGAATCAACTAAGAACAAATCAAGTGTGACTTGCTTCGAATGCAACAAAAAGGGACATTTCAAATCGGAATGCCCTAACCTAAAAAAAGCCAAGAAAGCAAGAAGGAAGAAGGCTCTTCAAGCAACGTGGGACGAGTCTTCCTCTGAAAAAGAAGAAGAGACCCCACAGTCGAACTTGCTCGCCATGACTGCCTCAGACGAAATCGAGACCGAGTCAGAATCAGAACCGGACGACGGCAAACTCACGTTTTCAGAGGATGGCGAAATAACTGTAAGTGAGTTTTCTAGAAATCAATTGTCGGAATTAATTGTCTATCTTTCTCGAGACTTGGAGAAAGCCAAAATCCGAGTCAAATCTCTCTGACAGGAAGTAAAACTCCTGAAAGAGGGAGCTGACTCTAGTTCCTTAACTGAGAAAGTTCAAGAAGGAACCTCTACTCAAGTTGAAAAACTTGAGAAAGAGAACTCCTCCTTGAAAACTCAAGTCAAGGACCTTAGATCAACCTTAGAACGATTCACTTCTGGTTCCAAGGGTCTTGACATGATTCTTGGAAAACAGAAGTCGGTTCTAAATCGATCCGGATTAGGCTATAGAACCAAGTCTAGACAAAGAACATACTATGCTGTACTGAACCAGTCCAGACCTAAAATTCAGGCATGGGTACCCAAACTGTGCCTGAACAAACAAACTGGAATAAATCAATATTGGATTCCCAAGGATAAAATTCACATCTTGCCGAACCATTATCGTGGCTTTAGTCCAGGGGGAGCCAAATTAAAAACAATATTCATAGTTAGATAAATTTCTACTCTTGTTTTTAAATTGCATGATTGATTGTTTATTTAATTTCTGCAATTTACCATGCTTAGACTTAGGACTGGTTAAATTAAGGACTGAACCAATTAAACTGAAATTTGAACAACCTAGTATTGGGTGGCGGTGAGATGATAGTACGTTAGGGAAGCCTCTTCTAATAAGGTCAAGTATACTCTACTTGGTCTCTTTAGACTGGTGAAACTAGCCGAAGCTACCGATCCAAGACCCAAACTAGTTAGACCAGAATTTTTCAAAAAATAATTTTGAAAATGAAATTTCATTAAAAGGCTTTGTCAAGGAAAGGGTTGATGATCCAATAAGGCTACGGCCAAAGAAGGCCTAGTGCCTCGCCAAGACCTGGAAGCCAATTTTTGAAATTCAAATTCAAATTATTCTTTGTCAAATTCGAATCTAACATAAATTTTCAGTTAATTGTAGATTCACACATTTTTTTTAAAATAAACTCAAAATCAACTGTTTTTAAAACTAAATTAAGTTTTTCAAAATAAATCATGATTCTTCAAAATAATTCTATCTACTAAAACCTGTCTCACAAAAACCCATAAGCTAAACGTGATTGACAACTCTAGAATGGGTGAGAGGGTAAAAGTTAACTTAAATAAAATTAAGTTTATCTTTGTACTGTTGTTTAGTACAAACATTAAATTCTGTAGCTTAGAACGGACTTGATTATTGCTTGATTTAAATAATAGTCAAACCATGGTCAAAGCAGTCAAACCATGGTCAAAGCAGTCAAACCATGGTCAGAGTAGTCAAACCATGGTCAAAGCAGTCAAAATAATTAATCCATTGTCAAATGGTCAAACTGGTCAACAAAGCAACAAAGTTGTCAATTCCCACCTAACCCGGGTGTCCGTGACTCCTCGGGCGCCCCCCACATCTCTTTCACTTCGTTCAAGGCAGAAAAACTACCATGTCTCCCTAACTAGGGCGCCCCGGCCCTTGCGGGCGCCCCCAGGACCAGTCAAAGGCAGCAAAGCTGCCATCCCTTCCTGACCTGGGCGCCCGGGCCATCCCGGGCGCCCCCATCCAGTAGCAGGTCACTGCTAAAGCAGTGACCATCTGACCCGGGCGCCCGAGAGCTCCCGGGTGCCCGAGCTAAAACGCCTATATAAGCCACCCGAACCTCCTCATTTTGCCAAACCCAAAACACCTCTCTTCTCCAACTCTTCTTCTTCCAAGGCGACCTAACACCCCCCCCCCCCGAGTGACTCTCTTGCTCCCTCAACCTCGACCATGCCTCCCCGAGCGGCTACTCGGTATGATTTTTTTTACGCATTTAAAATTATCTTTCTTAAATTCCTTTCCTTTAAACACATGCTTCTTATCTTAGAAAACGCCGAGCAAACCAAGTAAACCCCGGTACCGAACCTAGTCCCGATCCTAGGTTCCCAACCTTAGAACTTTGCAACAAATTTGCTCGAACAACATATAAACTTATAAAAACGAGCTACTTAAATAGGCAATTCTTCACTCAATCTTGTCTATTGGCTATGAATGTTATCAATTTTTACCAACTAGACAACCTTGTTTTCTGCACCCATCCTATTAACACAACCCTATGTGCAGAATTCTATAACAACATAGTTAGATAGAATGATCTTATGTTTGTCACCACCGTTCAAGGAATGCTCTTGACAATCACACCTTCATTACTCAATCGATTCCTTGGACTACGACACTCTCAGTCCACCTTTTGCTGTTATCCCCCTAGGGATCCTCCATGTGATCCTCCTTACTCTCATATTGACCTAGATACTCTACACTCCTACTTCTATAGGGATGCTAAGAACCCCTTGGCCAGACGATTTCAGTCTGTTGACCTTCAGGTCCAGGACTATGCTCTTTATAGAGTTCTAGTCCGCTGCATTTTACTGTTATCCACTAGGGACGTCGCAACCATGCGACCATTTCATACCTTCCTTCTATATGCATTGATTCATGATCTTGATATCGACATTGGACTCCACATATTCCACACGATTCTATATGCGTCCAGTGTTACCACTCAGGGGCGGGTATGCACCCCTTACTGTGACATCATCACATCCATTCTTCATTATCACGGTCGTAACATTACCGATGGAGAGATGACCGCGATGACTGACTTCGACGAAATAAGTTTTAGGAACTTTTCTGTAGCTGGTATAGAGGTCTCGGCTACCGGGGTTTTATCGTGGAGACGTCAGCGAGCCGGAGTCCAGATCGACTCCGACGAGGATGTAGAAGTTGACGTAGCTGATCTTGCGGCCGAAGCTCGGGAGCACATAGACGAGCCCGCACCTCCGACGTTTGGCGAGAGACTGACACTGCTTGAGACTGAGATCCACAGCCTCCGGGAAGAAGTGGAGGCAAATCATGCGGAAGAAATGGAGGCAAATCAGGCCCGACACATGGAGTATATGAACGCCCTCAGGGCCGACCGAGAGACCAACGACGTGCGGTATCATGAGATGATGTCACTGTTCCACTCTTGGCAGCCAGGCTCATCCGATCGTCCCGGCCCCTCCTCCTAGATTAGATTGGTGACTGTTTGACTGCCCCTATTCATTAGGGTTGGCTTATATTTGACTTGTATGACTGTGCTGGTTCTCTCTTTTACCAGCTGACTTATTGAGTTGACTATTTGCTTTTCTTGATTAACTGATCTTTATTAGGATTATGCTTGGTAGAATAGGCTTACTTTACTTCTGATTTTCTTACTGCTTTACTCGATTTTAAAATCATCTTCTAAAATAATTTTAAAACTGCCTTACTTGATTTTCAAAATCTTTTTATAATTTTAAAATCAATGTTTTGACTTAGTTTTTTTTTGGAAAAACTACCCCCTTCAAAACTAGGGCTTTTTTCGAAAATGGACTTAGCTTAGGCCCTAACCCTAGAACTGCATGCATCTCACAAGCACCTTAGGGTACTTTTGACTGATAACCTAGAATGGGTTGAGATGCTTAGGTCTTTGCCTTAATTCAAGATGCTTTAAGTCAGTGCATCTGCAGTAATTGGGGCACTAAATACAAATTAAACAGTAATCAGGTTATGTGTCAAGTTTAGAAAATCTAACTTGAACAAAACACTTAACTTGACTAACCCTAGCGAAAACTACTGTTTATAACAGTTAGTAAGTAGCTAATTGGGTTAGACAGAACCCGACAGAGATATATCAAATTGATTTGGTCTAGTTTATATCTTGAATTGGTTCAGTATAGCACATTAGTTTTTTACTTTATCCTTGTGCAATTTAGTTTTTCTACATTTGCTTTGTTTTTTTTATATATGGCAAAGGGGGAGAGAGTGAAAAGGAGAGAAGATTTGAAAATTATTTTTTTTTTCAAAAATTCAAAAATTCAAAATTTTCTTTATCATTTCTTCAAAAAAATACTTAATTTAAAGTTGCCTTCAAAACCATCTTTTTCAAAAATTTCAAGTACTTGACTTAAATTGTTTTCAAAAATTTCCAAGTACTTAACTTAAATTATTTTCAAAAATTTCCAAGTACTTGACTTAAACCATTTTTCAAAAATTGTGTCTAAGTACTTGACCTAAGATGTTTGTTATCTCTAAGTACTTATGTTCAAACTTCTCAAATAAGAAAAGTTACTAAGTATAAACTTTCTAAAGTACTAAAAAGAGTGAGAGTTTGTTAAATCAAATTTCTTTAAAACTTCAGAAGATGTTTAGAAAAACTTTCTACTAAGTTATTGACTTTAAAAAAAAAATTTCTAAAAATGTAAAATGTCTAAGTATAAATTTTCCAAGTGCCCAACCAAAATGTTTTTAGGAAAATGTTTTCTAAAACCTCTGTTGAAAAATGTTCTAAGTGTTGAAAAATTAATTCCATCTTTAGACTTAGAAATTTTTCAAACCCCACGAACCTTTGAAAAACCTAGGGGGAGATTCCTTCCAGGGGGAGGAAACTAAACTAGTATTTTACCTGTTTCGATTAACATAACTTTTTGAATCAGGTTGCCATAAATCAAAAAGGGGGAGATTGTTGGTGCAGGCAGCACCTAAGTCAAACCTAGGTTTTGATAATGGCAAAGGTTTCAAAAGTTAAGATATTATGTTGATCTAACATGTTCACTAAATATACAGGAAAAGAAACCCTAGGTACACTAGGCACGAAGTCCTGGTCGAGGACTGGGCACGAAGCCTTGGCAAGGAGCTGGGCACCGCAGACCTGCTCGGAAGGTGGGCATGAGGTCCTGGTCGAGGACTGGGCACGAAGCCCTGGCAAGGAGCTGGCCACGAAGTCCTGGCAAGGAGCTGGGTACCGAAGACCTGCTCGGAAGGTGGGCACGAAGACCTGGTCAGGTGCATCGGGCAAAAGTCCAACCGGAGGAGCCGGTTGGCAAAAGGTAAACTCTCCTGAGAGGAGTAGGTGAGGACGCGTTCCCCGTCGAGGGAACAGTAGGCGTCGGCTCGACCTAGGGCTCCATTTTGGAGACCCAAAGTCAGAACCAAGACAGCTACGATTGTAAAATTCACTAACATTCTTGTTTTGTTTTGTGTGGTACTAACCCTGGATGCAGGACCGAAGGAACAAGTTTCTACAGCTCAGAACGCCCCAACGGAGAGGGGCAGCAGCTGGGCAGGGCGCCTCGGAGGTCCCGGGCGCCCCCAAGGTGAAGGCAAGACAAGCTGAGCAAGTAACGCTTTAGAAGCTCACTGAGGAAGGTGCCCCCAAGCTCCCGGGCGCCCCCAGTGACCCGGGCGACCCGGATGCCTCGGGCGCCCTGGGTCCAAGCTAACGAAGTGATTGAAGCCGAGAAGTCAGCAGACCGAGTCAACTCGGGCGCCCCTTGCGTCCCGGGCGCCCCCGTCAAACCCCGAGCCCGATCCTAGAGGGATAAGGGCTGACCGAGTTGCAGATGAGGGTTTGCGGATTGGGAGACACGTGGAGGGCACCCCCAACATCACGGGCGCCCCCAGGTGCACTATATAAGGGGCTCGACCCCCAAGGCTTCAAACACAATTCTTCCAATGCCAATACACTCTTCAATTCAAGCGCTCTGCTCCGGAAACCTCTCATCTCGAGATTCAAGCGCCTATAACGACCCTCTGCTCCGAAGCATGATCCACACCGGGCGTCGGTAACGAAGAGTTTAAATTTTAGTTTACTGTACTACATCTGTAATATTTTTCTGTAAACATTTGCGCACATATAGAATTGCCCGTAAAAATGGTCAACGACCGTGGGCCTTGGAGTAGGAGCCGACCGCGACTCTGAACCAAGTAAAATCGCTTGAGTTCTTGTGCTGTGTTTTCAATTCCGCTGCTAATTCTCTTAACCTCAAATCCGAAAAGTTTTTTACGATATTCACCCCCCCTCTATCATTTTCTCTCGATCCAACACTCCAATGGCCAGCATAGCATGATTGGAGTGTTAATGGTTTCCCCTCGAGGAGATACATTACATTTGTCCATCCGACTCCATTTCAAATCTACCAACAATGAAGTCGATGACGAGGCGATCCTGGCGGGCTTGCAAACAGCTAAGCACATGGGGGCTGGTGGGGTTACTATGTATTCAAACTCCCAGCTGGTGGCGCAGCAAATAAAGGGTGATTTTGAAGTTAGGTGTGAGCGCCTGCAGAAATATGTAGCCCTTTATGAGCGGCTGAAGGCCTCCTTCGCGGAGGTTATCTTGCAAAAGGTCTCCAGGGCTGACAACGTCCGGTCTGACGAGCTAGCCAAACTGGCTAGCTCTATCTCCACTTGGCGGCTAGATGAACCTAGTGCCACGGAGCCGATGGTAGCGCAGCTTGGAGAGGAAGCAGGGGGTGACCCCCGGACTGATTGGAGGGATCCATATGTCGCGTTCCTGCGTAGTGGAATCGTTCCAAGTAGGGACCAGGAAAGCCGACTATTCCGTCGTCGGGCGGCCTTGTTCACGCTGGTCGGCGATCAACTGTATAGGAGGGCCTTTGCGCGATCCCTTCTCAAATATGTCGGGCCGGAGGAGGTTGACTATGTGATGAGGGAGGTACATGAAGGCATCTGCGACAGCCACATTGTGGGAAAAAGTCCCTGTCCAGGAAGATCATCTTGGCAGGGTACTTTTGGCCTACCTTACAGGCTGATGCTCTCAAGTTCATGGCCGAATGTGAAGCCTGTCCGAGACACCAACATATGACTCACCGACCGACCGAGCCCTTGTGAGTCTCTACAGTGTCCTGCCCTTTCGATCAGTGGGGAATGGACATTGTAGGTCCTTTCCCCATTGGGCCACAGCAGAAGAAGTTCCTGCTAGTCCTCATCGACTATTTCTCAAATGGGTAGAAGCGGAACCCCTGGCGAACATCACGGAGGCGACGGTGATGAAAGTCCTATGGAGGGACATAGTCTGCAGATACGACATCCCTCATAGGCTGGTGTCAGACAAGGGAAGACAATTTTCAGGACACAAGCTGAAAGAATGGTGCGAGGGGTTGGGCATTCAGCAGTCCTTCACCTCAGTAGCCTACCCGCAGGGCAATGGACAAGCTGAGGTTGTCAATCGAGAAATCCTGTGGGGACTCAAGATCAAGCTAGATCACGTTGGGGGTAGCTAGGTTGATGAACTCCCTAGTGTCCTGTGGTCCTATCGTACCACCCCCAGGAAGGAACAGGCGAGAACCCTTTTCAATTGGTGTACAGGGTTGAGGCCATCATCCCGGTTGAGGTGTGGGACAAAGCAGCGGCCCGGCTGGAAGCCTATCAATGAAGGATGAAACAAACCTATAATCGTAGGGTGATCGCCCACAGTTTTGAGGTTGGGGACAAGGTCTGCAAGAGGATCAAGCCAGTCGGCGACCCTGGAAAGCTGGAGCCGCAATGGGACAGACCATATGTTATCATTAAAAAGCTCACCGGGGGTAGCTATTATCTAGAAGATGATAAAGGCAAGAGGCTGGAAAGGTCATGGCACGCCAACCATCTCCGCCCTTATCGTACTTGGTGAGGTATAACTTTGTTTGTTTTCCTGCTGTATTCTTTATTTCCACTGCCTTGCAGTCTAATAAATAAAAAGAATATTATGCGAGTAGCGCTGAACCTTTACCTGTGTAAAACCTACTACCTCTCGGTGAGTAGGCTTGGCCTCGGTGCTGCACATGTCCGACCAAGAGCTGCAAAACCCTACTGTTTCTCGGTGAGTAGGCTTGGCTTCGGTGATGCACATGCTCGGCCAAGAGCTGCAAAACCCTACTGCCTCTCGGTGAGTAGGCTTGGCTTCGGTGATGCACATGCTCGGCCAAGAGCTGCAAAACCCTACTGCCTCTCGGTGAGTAGGCATGGCCTCGGTGCTGTACATGTATAGCCAAGAGCTGCAAAACCTTACTGCCTCTCGGTGAGTAGGCTTGGCCTTGATGCTGCACATGGCCGACCAAGAGCTGCAAAACTCTACTGCCTCTTGGTGAGTAGGCTTGGCCTCGGTGCTGCACATGCCTGGCCAAGAGCTGCAAAACCCTATTGCCTCTCAGTGAGTAGGCTTTGCCTCAATGCTACACATGCCCGACCAAGAGATGCAAAACCCTACTGCCTCTCGGTGAGTAGGCTTGGCCTCGGTTCTGCACATGCCTGACCAAGAGCTGCAAAATTCTACTGCCTCTCGGTGAGTAGGCTTAGCCTCGGTGCTGCACATACCCGGCCAAGAGCTACAAAATCCTACTGCCTCTCGGTGAGTAGGCTTGGCCTCGGTGTTGTACATGCCCGACCAAGAGCTGCAAAACCCTACTACCTCTTAGTGAGTAGGCTTGGTCTCGGTGCTGCACATGCCCGGCCAAGAGCTGCAAAACCCTACTACCGCCTAGTGAGTAGGCTTGTCCTCGATGCTGCACATGCCCTGCCAAGAGATGTAAAACCCTACTGCCTCTAGGTGAGTAGGCTTGGCCTCGAAGCGGCACATGCCCGGCCAAGACTCGCAAAGCCCTGCTGTCCCCATGGAACCCTTTTCTCTTAAGATGGGAGTGTTTGCCTCCTATATGTTTAAGGCAGAGGGAAACCTCGACTCTCACTTGAAGGTGGGGCACTGGCTGGAGACAAAACATTTTAAGGGGGGCGGGAAATCAATCAAAATATAAGAAGTCCAGAAATGTTTGCATTCGAAGCTGAAACGACTACATACTTGTCTTACAAGATAAAGGTTAAAAAGAAGAAGAAAATGCAGAGGGCGAGGATTGGCCAGGGAGATCGGGCCCAGGTCAGGAAGAATTCTATAAGTCCTGCTCTTCAGGAGTAAGTTCGTCCTAGACCCGCTGGACAGTTATAGCCCTCAAGTCTGCGCTTGGTTTCAGCAGTGGATCCTTCTCCAACTGGCTGATAGCGCCATGGAAGCCTTGTTTGAGGCGCTTCAATGCTTGCCCCACCAGAATCTCGACGTACTCCTCTGACTGTAGGAACTTAGCCTTGGACTCCTCTTCAGCCTTGGACAGTTGGGCTGCATTGTCACTCTGCTGCTGCTGCAGTTTGGCCTCAACCTCCTCCTTGGTAGCCTTCAGCGTCACCACCTCCCGGAGTAGACAATCCTGAGCCCCTAACATTTCTTGGAGCTTCTCGGTAGCAGCGGAGGCTTGGGTCTGGGCCTGGGTAACCTGCTCCTGGAGGTCGGCAGTATAAGAGGTCGATAGCTCTAAGTCGTATTCTTTTATAGCCATTAGGCGCTCCCGTTCTGTATTCCGGTCCTCTAGGGCTTTCTTTGCAGATTCCAGGAGGCTAACTTGATCAGACAACTCCCTCATCTGAGTTTGGAGCTACTCCCACTCCTGGGATATTTTCTGCAAGTCCTCAGTGAGGGCTTGGTTCTTCTCATACCCAAGGCATTCCCGGAGTCAATACCCATGCAAAGTATCCTCCAAAGCTATTAGGGTACTGAGATAATGCTCTATCTTCGCTTAGAGGGCTTGGCTGACCTCCAACTGCAGGAGGCCGGCTTCGCGGGCACGACCAGCCCCCACCTCGGCGGCCGCCACCCACTGGAGGAAGTCTTCAGTGACTCCCCCAGAGCACAACAGGCGACTTGTGGCTGTACAGTTAGAGGCGACCTACGACGTAGGACAAAGACAGTCAGGACAAGACACCAAAAAAAAGAAGAAGAGCTCAAGTATAGTCACCGTCAGTAGAGACTGATGCAGCATGCCCAGATAGTAAGCTAATCCAGCTACCTGCTGTTAGATGTGTATACTGAAAGACATGACTTTTATTATAGAACATCTTTTATGAAAAGAGAATCACACTACATTAGGTATTTGTTTATAATAGTACATACACGAAGTCCCATTGCTTAGCATTGTAGATAACATGGTGTGTGGTGTCACACGGATGATCATGTTATCAGTACCTTACTTAGCATAAATAAAGGCTCACAACCTAGATGGAATTGGACAACCCATCGGGAAGGTTGTAGTGTAGTCAGGTGTGGTTGGTCTTGACCATAGGACTACACTAGTGTGCTATGAGTGCATTGAGTAGGACCGAAACCCGAGGTTATCCAATTTTGTACTAACTAAATAATTGGATAGGACCTCAGTTGTTATTATGGAGGACGATCCCTTAATCCCAAAATAATATTGGGCATATATTATTATTTATTATTTCTTTGATTTACCAATGGGCGAGATCTATTCTGTTAGATCGACAGACCCGGTAAGTTGGAAAATAATATTAATAATATGATGTGCCGATGATTATTGACGGAATCCGTGTCCTGGTTAGTCAGGATGATGATACCCCCTTGATGAGCTCAAAAGGTTCATCGTGCCAAACCCTGCAAGTGGATTTGATCCGGCACGTTGAAAAGGTTGAGTGATACTAATCAAGGACCCAGAAGTTAATTAAGTTAAATTATCAGTAATTTAATTAATTAACGGGCATGCACGATCTTAAACACGGGGGGATGGACGACTCGTAATATGTGGAGCCCATATGAAAATATGAGGGTTGGTGAGGTGAGTTCAATTAGGATCCTTTAGTGGAATGGATCCTAATTAATGGATCGGGTTTGGATCCATTAGCGGGCCAATAACCAACTCCTCCTCTTGGTCTCTGCCTTAGCCCTATAAATACCCTATGAGATCAAGAAACCAAACCAATTGATCAATCCTAGAGCCAAGACCAAAAACCCTCTCCCTCTCCCTCTCACTTTCTCTCTCGGCGGCGCAACAACTCCTCGGTTCTTCTCCCCTCCTCCATCAATCTCCGGCTGAGGCTTACAGAAGCAAGGTAGAGGAGTCCTCTACCTTGTGTAGTGCTCAGGGAGGTCGAAAAAGGGGTCGACGGCCGGCTATAGGCGGCGCAACCTTGGGTTGCGCCGGCGCCGCAAGCAAGGAGAAGAAGAGGTGGTGTGGGTTTTTGTGGCTGAGAAGAAGGTTGTCACTTATCTTCTTCTTCTTCTTCATCTTCCTCTCTAGGTGAAGCGCTGATCCGAAGGGCTTGGAGCCAGCTCCGGTGGACGGCGGCGCAAAGGGAGAGGAGGAGGTGTCGGCGGCGCAAACCCTAGGGCTTAGGGTTTTCGGCCGGTTGAAGAAGTGGGTTGGTTGGTGCTCTTGGTGATCTCAAATCGCGGTAGATCGTCGCCCACACGATGTTCGCGAAGGGAGGGACATAAGGTAGAAGACCGCGAGGTGATCGGAAAGGTATAACCTTCGATATGCTCCTTTGTATTTCCTTATGTTGAACATGTGTTGTGTGGATACGTCTCGTCATTTTATGTGTAAGAATTTTATGTTTTTCTTGCAAAATATATTTAATAAATTCTTAACTGGACCCCGACCATAAACACAAAAGTCGGCGATCAACTCATCGCCTTTTCCGCGGTCAAACGATTGAGCAAAGTGCAAGGCCAATTTTGGTAATTGGCTAAGTTGCAACTTTGGATCGTTCGATACGGCACGAGATGGTCGATGGGAAATGGCTCTATATTTGGATTAAATTTTTTAATCCGTAGGCATAGAGAGGTCTCTCGGATTGACCAGGTATTCGCTTAGGAAACCCGTCAAGCTATACCCAACACCTGCCACGGTAGAACGGGAGGAGGAAGAATTTCCTCGGCAGGGGGCTTTGACTGGCTGGGAACGTCTCTCGGGTTGGGGACGCCCTCCTCTGAGCTAGAAGACATTGGCGAACCCTCAGAGGTGACCCCCTTGATCCGAATGGATTGGGAATTGTTTGTCACCTTCTTCTTTGCCACTGGCGCCTTCCGGTCAGAGCTTGGCAGGTCCTTGGATGCCTCCTTGCCACGTGGAGCGGAAGGAGGGTCGGTCGGGGGATCCAGGGCGTTGACGATGGGAGTCGTGGCCTCGGCGGTGGGGAAGTAAGGTTCTTCCCGAACTCTCGGGGACTGAGGAGTTGCATCCTCGTCGACAGCAGAGCGTAGAAACTCCAAGGATATGCCTTTCCTCAACATCTTCAGGGGGCGATCCTCATGGACTAGCCGCTTCCACCATCTTTTCTCGGTAGTTTGGGTCTCGGAGGGTGCTACAGCGGGAGGGGCAGCAGCTTCTC
Organism: Boesenbergia rotunda; assembly: GCA_024364735.1. Taxonomy (NCBI): domain Eukaryota; kingdom Viridiplantae; phylum Streptophyta; class Magnoliopsida; order Zingiberales; family Zingiberaceae; genus Boesenbergia; species Boesenbergia rotunda. The sequence continues at coordinate 299,748 of JAGFNQ010001075.1, forward strand.
CCTCTGGTGCCTTGGCAGGAGAGGCATGGGAACCCCCTGCAGGGCCCGTTGGCAGCTCGGATGCTCCAATATCTTGGGGAACCTCTGGGGTCTCCTGGTCTCCTGAAGGCACGACTACTTCCTCGCCGCCCTCGACGAAGGTGCCCACAGGAGCAGAGGATGCTGAAGCGAGAACCAGCGCCTGCTCATTGGCCTGGTCCCACTTCAGGATCCGGTTCATCACCCGGGAAAACATGATGTCGTCTACAAAAGAGAGACAAAAGGGCATCAGTTAGCATTAACCAGGAAATGTACGAGACAAAAAGGAACTTACAAAGACTGGGGCTAAGGCTCGTGGTTCTCGTACTAAGCTCAGCCCGATAAAGGAGTTCCTCGCATTGCACCAGTTGGAGGCCGTGGAAATCCATCCCTGCTAGGATACCTCTAGCACGTTGGTATCCCGCGTCCTGCTAGAAGTCGCCAAGGTCTGGTATGGACGACAGGCTTTTCGTCCAGTAGATAGGACTAAAGGGACGCTTAGGAAGCTAGATATAAAAGAATCGTTCCTTTCATCCCTTGTGGGAGGAAGGAAGACCCCCCAGGAACCTATGGCCAAAATGAGCAATGAAGCTAAATGCCCCCGGGACCTGACCGGGACGAAGAAAAAATGGAAGAAGCGGGGAGTCAGAGGAATGTTAAAACGTTTGAAGATTACAAAAGCTTTGCCCATCTAGGCAAAGGCATTTGTAGCCATCTGTTGCAGAGGGATACCGAAGTATTTACTAACATTCATGTAAAAGGGGGGGATAGGGAAGCAAAGCCCTAGTTCTACCTGCCCCAGGAAGAAAGTATAAAAAACCTTAGGGGTTTCTACATGTGGTTGACTTAGGGCCGGAATTCTCACATCCCAGTCTTCCGGGATACCGTATCTCTGGTAGGAGACCTGGAGGGATTCCAACCTAACCGTGGAAGAGATGGTATCATACCATTCGCTATGGTATCCTAGTTCCCCCAAAGAGCCCTCATCGTCAACTTGGGTTTTCTTTTTCTTCTCCATCGAACCCATGGGGATTGAGGAGAGGAAAAGGCAAAAGGAGACTTACTCTCGTAAAAGAGGCACAGCGGCAAGACGAATAGCCGGAGAAGGAGGATGCTTGAAAGTAGATAGGGCAAGGAGGCTACAGGGTGCCGTTGCACTGCTTTTATAGAGAGGAGCCGCACCTCTGTGAGCAATAAGAGAGCAACACGTCAACGATGGTGATTGGCCATCCCGAGGACCCACTAGCCCTTATTGCCATCACTTCATATGACCCGCGGTGTGTATCGAGGAGATATCGCCGCACAAGGGGGGAGGAGGCACGCGGTGGTGCCGCATTCGCTGGGCGATCGTGTCGTCATTACAAAACCCCACACCCCTATAAAGGTCCTGGGATAGCCGCCATAGTTTCTCCGCAAAACGTGAAGGAGTACTAGACGTATTCAAAAAACCACCCGGAGCCCGGGATTGTACGGACTGTTTCCTCGGACCCGGAATGCTACCAGCAAAATAGTTGAAGGTGGAGAGGCCATCCGGGCACAACTTCTTCATCATACTACCAGTCTAATCAGTCAGACACACTTCCTTTGATCAGACTTGGAGAGAGGGACTTGTGTTGGGGTTGAATACCCCATGGCGGACACGGGGGATGAAGAAGCTGCATGGCAGAATGCATCAAGTCGGAATGACTCCCTGGACAGGACACCCGAGACCCTCTAAGGAAAAGGGACCTAGAGGCCAACCCGAGTAGGTGTAACCCCGAAGATAGCTTCAGGAAGACACCCCCGAGATCACCTCGGGAGTAAATCCCTAAGGGCACCTCGGAGAGATGAGCACCCGGGACCCCTGGGCCAAGTAACCTTGAGATCATCTTGGGATAGTGGGGCCTAAGTAACGCTCAATCAGAGGACCATTTCTCTCGGATCGGTGGGTTATCAGCAGTCATTATTCTGGAGTAATTATCACCCTTGATCAGCGGTCATCAAGGCCTTAATCATCACAACGACCGTGATTGAGGAATTGGGATAACCGTTACTAAGGTGATCCATTAACCAATAATCACGGGAACGTGGCGAGGATCATGGGTGCTCATGGATGGCCACCGCAGGTATAAAAGGTAGTCCAACCCCTCCGGTAAGGGGGGTACGCACTCTCTACTACTTACACATTTGTCTGCCTTCTATTCTTCTCCATCGAGACACTGAATTGAGCATCGGAGTGGGCTCCGCCGGACAACCTTCGGCGTGTTCCCCTAACGCTCGTATTGATCTCGCAGGGCGCAGAGTTCTTCCCCTCCCGTCAGCGTCCACGTAGGCCGAACCTCGGTGACTGGCCATCGACGTCGATTCTTTCCGGAACAATACGGTTAGTCCAAATACAAAATATATAAAATATAAGTACATGTTTGATAGTCAGTGTTGTCCAATCCTGACTTTGTATTTCAAATGAAATTCTAAGTAGGGCTGACGCCTATTATTCTCTCTTCTGGGGAATATGTCCTCATCTACTCCACTCTAGATAAGTTATTTGTTGCCAACCAGCACCTCCGGTTGGACTTTTGCTCGGCCTCCGAAGCTTTCGGATCTCGAGACGTCCATACCTTGACCTATTCCTACTTATGTCCGTTGTCCTAGCTCGGTTAAGTCTCCTACTAGATCTTCCAGATTAGGTCTTCAATGCTCGACCCCCAGTCAGGTCTTCATGCCCAGTCCTCCGAACCAGGTCTTCGTGCCCGATTTCAATCACTAGGTCTTTGATGTCCAACCCTCGGTCAGGCCTTCATGCTCAGTTCTCAACTAGGACTTCGTGATTAACCCTACAGCTCAAGACTTTGTGACTTGGTAAATTAGGACTTTCCTACACACTCAGTGAAACACATTAAATCACAAACAATACTTACTTTAAACCTTTTGCTAATATCAAAATCAGGTTCGGTCTAGTTCTTCCGACACCAACATCATAGTCACCAACTTTGTACTTAAAAAAAATTATGACCAAGTTAGTGTTGTATCTATTTTAGGGAGAAAATTTTTCAAAATGTTTCAAATTTATCGAGGAATACCCAACAGATTTTGCAACATATTTCAAAATACTATTCCAAAACAATTTTACAAAAACGTTAAGTGAAAAGGATTTTTCAAAGATATTTTTCAAAAGTGAATTTATGAGGTATAAAAAATATTTTCTATGGCATAAAAACATTTTCATAAAAATATTTAAAAATAAATTTCTAAGGTCAAAAATTTATAAGGGGTTTTCAATAGATATTTTTTATTTTAAAATAAGTTTTCAAAGATAATTTGTAAGGAATTTTTAATAAGTTAAAACTGTTTTTCAATTAAATCTTAAGGAAATTTTTAGTGCATATATTTTTTAATAATCTTTCCAAGACGATTTTTTTATTTTTTAAAAAATATTTCAAAGAATTATTTCAAAAATATTTTTATATATTTTAAAAATATTTTAATATATTTCAAAAAAAATTTAAAGAAAATTTTCAGAAATATTGCAAAGAAAATTTTGATCATTCAATTAGGACTCCCCCTTAACTTGACATACACTTAGGATTCTTTATAACCACAAGATAAACTTCCTACTGTATCTTATGGCGTTCAAATATTTTAAAGGCATATTTTTATTTAAGACATGTATTTTTTTAAAACAATATTTTCAAGGAATGTTCTAAATGCATTTGTCAAAAATATTTTCATGTCAACTTTGCAAGAAATATTTGTTTAGCTTTTTTCAAAGGATTTTTGAAAAGATATTTTCAAAGTAATTTTAAAAATATTTTAAAGGAGTTTTCAGAGTCATTTTTCAAGAAAATATATGAAAGAATTTTTTTGGTCATTTTTCAAAATAATTGTAAGGAAAGAGTTAACAAAAATGTATAAAGATGATTTTTCAAAATTTTAAAGCATTTGAATTTCTCTTAAAACTTGATCTTCTCCCTTAACTTACCATCTAAAATGAATGTCCTTAGTTATATATCTAATCTTTAGTTACTAGCTAACTACTCTGAAGATAGTAGGATTCTCTTGTTTAGTTAAGTTAAGTATGAATATCCAGCTTGGTTTACTATGATGGATTACTTAACTTGATCACTGTCAATTGATATTTTATGCCCAGACATATTGATACATTGACATAACTATTTGAAGTCTAGCCACAACCCTATACATCTCACACTGTTATATGTTCTTTCAATCACAAACAAGGTAAATATAATGTGCCTTGTGAGATGTTGGTTGCCTAGAACTTTCATGCTTTTCTAGGGGGAAAACTTAGGCTATGTCCATAATAAAAATTTGAAAACTTATCCAAAAATAGTTTTGAAAGATAATTTTGAAAATTTTAAAGGATAAGATTTTTGAAAAATAAGTTTTCGAAATATTTAAACAAACTGAGCAAATCCTAGTGTATAATGTATAGATGCAAAGCAAACTATAGCATGTATCAAGTCTATAGAACATGAGTCAAAAGGTGTGCCTGACTGGCATAAATACAGATATATCAAAATAACAAGTCAAGTCAAGTAAGACATAATCACAAAACAAAGTCAAACTAGATCCAATCAAGATAAGTCGAATATAATGTTGGTGCTGGAAGCATTATATCGAACCTTGTTTTGATATTGGCAAAGAGTTCAAAGTCCCACATATAATACACCATAAGTCAAGTCAAAACAAAGTCTATGGCTCATCGGTAGGAGGGGTGGAGATGACTGAGTCATTCAAAGAATCAGATCCTCCATCCGATGAAATCTAGTGGTGATCTATGTGTGAAGACTAGCAACTGACTCTCATATCTCCTTGCGAAGATCAAAAACTGAGTGTCTGATTTGAGATGATGACTCCTCTAGCATAGTGAGTCATGCCTCTACTAGCTAGATGGAGGTAGATCTAAAAAAGTTGAAGGTAATGCTCGAGATCTCCTCATTGGCTGGCTTATCAGCTCCGGGTGCTACGTCTGGTCCAACTAGCAAGGCACCTCCTCTCCAAGCCAGAACCACCTAAGCATTGACCTCTATATGTACTAAAGATAACTGTCTCAGGCTAAAGACATCAAACTCACTCAGAGGAGTAAGTGAACTTTATAAGATGTCTATCTCTATGGCCGAAAATAGAGCTATCAAAATATGGCAGTAGGACATGTGTATCGATTTCTTCATGAGAATGCTTGGTGCATGAATAATGTTATGAAATAAATGTAGTGTAATGTCTATGTCTAGATGCTGGCATAATGCATAAAGAAATAAGGAGTAAGATGGACGCATCATAGGCACATCACAAGATGTGACACGTAGGATGCAACTGCTGAGTACTCTATACAGGACATAGTCTTATACTCCAAGTGAAAATGATCTAAAATGAGTCACTATGGGGGTTCGCTCTGTCCCAAAAAAGTATAAGTGGATGGTGTCTAGGGTGATGTGGGAGTAGGGCTCGACAAATGGTAGCTCCCTAATGGGATAATAGAAATGAACATGTGCAAAGTCGCAGTCCTAAGAAATTACTCAAGACTATGGGGGAGAAACTGATATCTCTCCTAGCTACTCTGGTAGAGTAGGTCTGAAGGTCAGTCCTAACCAAATTATTATAAAACTGTGCATAGAGATCTGGGTAGTTGACTGATTGCAATATATCAAACGATCTAACTAATAGTAGTCAAATATCTCTACAAGATTTAAGCAGTGATTAATAAAAAATGAGCGACGTAGACATCGGGTCTTAAGAGGTATATATGAATATTCTTGGAACCTATTCCTGAGATGCTCAGTGGGACATCAGTCATTGATAGAGGGGGCATCCCTCGTGCTAGATGTAGGCGGATTTAGGATATGTTTTTTCCTAAATAATCACACATTAAAAATAAAGAACAAGAAAAAAATGAATATAAGAGAACAAGTTTGGGTTTAGGGATTACCTAGGTGGCATGTTGCGGGATTTAGGGTTGAAAGATTATGGATTCCGTGAGTTGGGAGGCGCCTTCGATCGTAGAAAAACCGAATGAATTCAATGAAGAAAGTCCTCTGTTCTAAGAAAAAAAATCCTTGAACTGAGGCACCTCAATTTTGCAAGAAGGCACCTTTAAGAGCGATTTGAGGTGTCTTTGTTGGGTTGGAAGGTGCCTTCCTTCGTTTGGGCGGAAATTTTGCCACCGTAGTTTCGAGGCACCTTAAATCTTGGTTTTTTTACTGTTAAGTTTAAATTAAATTTTAATTGGAGTTGGGTTTAGATTGAAAAGTTAAGATTTTAAAAATAAAGTTTTTAAAATTTTGTTCTGAAAATTTGTTTTGAAAATTAGGTTTAACGAACTATGTTTTTTTTTGAAAGAAAATAAGTCTTTTAAAAAATAAGTTTTTCTTTTTAATATTGAGTCGGGTTGAATTGATTAGATTCAATTGACTTGAATTAAGTCGAATTTTGATTAAGATGGAAGTTGAATTACGTCAGATTAAGTCAAATTTTAATTAATATTGAAATTAATTAAATCAAATTTAATTAAGATTGAAATTGAATTAAGTTAAATTTTAATTAAGATTGAAATTGAATTATGATTAGAAGATACAATCAACAAATTGAATTAAGTTGTCATTATTCATCTCTCTTGGTCTAGATTTTTCAACCAAGTAATCCTATAGTTTAGTGAGATGAGTTAAGTCATGTTTGCTTGAGTTTGTTTAAGATTGTTTGATCTTGTGTTAGATTTTGGTTTAACCGTCAGTTAGTTAAATATATATTTCAAAATTTGACTTCCAAGCTGTGGCAAGGCATAGGGGTCTTCTTAGATATCGAAGCAACGACTACTTCTAGATAATGTCTTTTTAAGAAATTATACATTTATCATTCCTATTGAAAAATCTTAATCTAACTAGTCTTGGATGTGGCGAGTTAGCTTCGATTAGTTCCATTTCGCTAGGTAGACCAAGTAGAGTATGCCTAATAATGCACCCGTATGTCGCACTACGGGTGTATCAAAATCAACACTTCTGCTCTTCTTCCACTCACTTTCTGTGTCAATGACTTACTTAAGTTCTACTACTATGATGCCAGGAAGTTCATTAATACTATGCTCAAGATCATATTTTCTGTGTTGCTATTGTTTAATATTGTAGTTGTACTTGCATTGTTACAAAAGAAGATAGTAGGGTGTCACTATCATTGTTTACATATTGTATGTTTTCACTTTCTTCATACGTTTTTCGAAGAAAGGAAATTAGTGGATTTCCCAATAAAAACTGTCGAGGACTATGAGCCTTGGATTAGGAGTCGACGAAAGCTCTGAACCAAGTAAAGAAAAGTGTTTTTAATTTTTCGCTGCTTTACTTTGCTTTGAAAACGAGAAAAGAAAGATTTTTGAACATACGAGACCCCCTCTCCCCTTCTCTAGTATCAAACGATCCCACACTACAGACTTGTTTGGACTTAACCTGCTCAACATTGGATTGGTCTGCCAAGGCTTCTTCTCGACATCGGGTCCTCTAGACTAGTCGAGTCCACCTACCAAATGTTAGGTCCTTTTGACCCATTAGGACTTCTTGCCTGGTTCCACGATCTACTTAGACTTAATTTGCTTAACTGCAACTAGGGCTTCTCAAAGGTAATCTTTCCTACACACTTGTTAGATCAATTAGATAACAACACAACTTAACTTGAACCTTTACTAACATCAAAATATATGTTCAAATATGGTGCACTATGCACTAACAGATACCAGTTTGATCTAGGTCTGGATCATTGGGTGATTGACAAGACAATCCTTAAGTAATTGAGAAGAACTAATGATCTATTCATGGTACATGAAAGATGTGACATTGCAATATGCGAATATAAGGATGTCAGCTTTTAGACAGATAAGGATAACTCCAAATCTCAGTCTGGGTACATATTCACCTTAAATGGAAGTGCAATAAGTTGGAAAAGTTTCAAATAAGAACTCATTGTTGATTCTGCCATTTGAGACGGAATACATTGTGACTTTTGAAGCAGTCAAGGAAGCTATTTGGATCAAGAAATTCATCATTGAACATGGAGTGGTTTCGAACATTGTTGAAACATTACTGATGTATTGTGAAAAAAATGGGATCATTGCACATGCCAAGGAATTCATGTGTCATCAATGATCTAAACATGTACTTCATTGCTATCATTTTATCAGGGAAATCATAGGTATGAAAGTATACAAATTGAGAAAATTCCCACATATAGGAATTTAGAAGATTCTTTAATAAATCCTTTTCCTCAAAATAAGTTTGAGAGGTATATAGATTCCTATGGTATTATATACCATGGTGATTGGCTTTAGGCCAAGTAGGAGTTTGTTGAATTTGGAAGGTGTCCTAAGGCAATCACCTTGAACGTTGTCTTAGATGTTTAATTAATAAAAATTTACTATTTGAGTGTATATTCTTTATGTATGAGATTTGATCTTAAATTCATTTGTTAAAGTCCATAATACAATGAATAACATGAGAGAAATTGTGATTGGATCATAATCAGTGGGTATCTCATCATGTGAAATTATAAACATATTAAAATCTTCACTAGTCAATGAATTGATCAGAGTGAACATCATTAATTCTATGAGACTAACACATGTTATATTTCTTGGTTTATCTAAGCAGTCGATTCTCACTGGCTGGAAACATAGAGATGTTGAGAGTTAACATGTGAATGCTAGTTAAGGGTAATTAGTTCATTGGAGATGACCTGCTACGAGACTTCATATGGTTCTCTCTCTCTCTCTCTCTCTCTCTCTCTCTCTCTCTCTCTCTCTCTATATATATATATATATATATATATATATATATATATATTAGACTTGAGGTATTCTAGTCATCTTAGTCATGAAGACTAATACTTTGACATGATTGGGTATAAGTTTATATACCTGAAGGTATTTTAATAGCTCATAGAAGATTCACCACTCCTTTTATAGGAGATGTATACCCGATGGTTACTTGTTAGGATTATACTTAGAAGTCTTTGGTCAAAGTAAACTTGTCAAGAGGATGATCTTTTTAGACATGTATTTGAGTAATTTGAATCCATAGAAAAAGAAACTATACTTGGGCAAGGTGTGACGTAGTTAGCCTAGTAGGGACTTACACAAAGATTGTTGGGGCAATCTATGGTCCGGAGTTACCATGTGTTTTGATGTTTGGGCAAAGGGTTTAAGGTATGTTTACCCTTATGATTTAATATGTGTATTTGAGTGTGCAAGATTGCAGATTACACATATTGACTTAGCTGGACAGTTTCGATACGGTGAAGGGTGGCATGGAGACAAGCTGGAGGCTTGTGTGCACCTAAGGGACCATGGATAGCAGGGATGATGAGTCGAGGGGCACGGACTTCGAGGCATGCGTGAAGGATGGCATGGAGGCAAGTTGGAGGCTTGTGTGCATCCGAGGGACGGGAACCGAAGATGAAGAGGGTGTGAAGGCAATAGTCAAGGCTACTGGTAAAGAGTCAGCTATGTCATGAAGGGACAAGAGCCGAGGGAAGAGGACTCTAAGGGCAAGCCGGAAAGTGAACTTCAAAGGGCACACATGAAGGGTGGTATGGAGGTAAGCCGAGGGCTTGCGTGCGCATCCGAGGGACGATAGCCGGTGGAAGAGGACTTCAAGGGGCAAGCCAAGAGAGTATGCTTGAAGGCACACGTGGAGGAGGGTCTTCAGAGTGAGGAGGAGTGTCCTTGTAAGTTGAGCAGTCGACTGGTAATATAACAGTCGACTGCCAGCAGGAATAGAAACTCACAGAAGGTAGTCAACCCTGGACTAGTCGACTGCTCTGGGAGCAGTTGACTGGTCGTGACTGGTTGTGTTGGCTAAAAATTTGAACGTTGAGCTGCAACGACCGATTTTTAGTGGGACCATTCGACTGCCCTGGGGGCAGTCGACTGGTAGGGTGTTTTCCAGCCTTGAGCTTTATTTAAAGAGGCTCGGGTTTGGGTGGAAACCTCTGATGAAACAAGCTTGGTTAGGGCTTGTTAGTAGTTTTAGTGCTCAGAAAGTGTACTTGGGATTGTGGCGAGGTTTATCCACCCATAAGGAGCTACACGAGCTAGCCGGAGGGCATCCGGGGAGTGATTCGCCGAAGAATTGTGGGATCGTCCACCTCACGGACTGTCATGGAGTAGGAGCTTCATCTCCGAACCATGTAAATAATTTTGTTAGCGTTGTTTGATTTTATTATTATTGTTTCCGCTTGCGCACGCTAACCTTGTAGGTAGAAAAATCAGAGAAATTGCTATTCACCCCCCCCTCTAGCAAGACGTAAACGATCTAACAAAGACTATATCCTAAACTAAGTGGGTATAAGAGGAATGAAGGGATATAGAAGCACTAATAACTGAAGCTGCTGAAAGATTCAAAAGAAATTTTGAAGTCAACCTTGACTTTCTGATTAATTGGGGATCATGATGTACTGCTAGGTGTTACTTATGATCTATTCATAATTAATAGTTAATTATGAATGACCAACATAACTGAGAATCCTTTGTGTCACACGCACTACAAGTATTTCAAGAGAAGTAAAACAAGTATGGAATCAGATTATCAAAGAGAGAGAGAGAGAGATTAAATCACATTGGACCAAGGCAAGAGCTTACTCTGGTTGCATAGGCTTGGGCTTGCCCCCATGCCCTAATTAAGACGTATAAATAGACCTCTTATAGGAAAATGAAAAGAGTTTTTTTTATTGCCCTCTCTCTCTCCTCCCTTGGCTAGCACCAATAAGAAACAAAACTTGTGGAGAGATCATGCTCTTAAAGAGATACTGACGCGGATACTAGTAGAGGCAAGGTTCATGAGACTTGCTAGTTAACTTCATGTTGATTTCATCATCTACAGAAGGTATAAACCATCTAAACTCTCTATGGTTATGTCACACACGTATATGGTCTTGCTAATATAGGATGTGCAAGAAAATCTATATACTTTCACTACATTTTCCTGTAAATTCCAACAAATAGTACTCAATTTGATGAGCAATGAGGTCTTTTTATCCATTCTAGTAATAGCCCCTATTCTCTCTGATTAGCCCTCCACCATTAGCATGACGAAGTGTGGTGATGCCTCCAAATTATTGCTAAACACAACAGCTAAATCTCCAATTGTTGCCTTATTTGAACCATAACCTGATAAAATAGCTAGTTGTCCATGTAACATAAAAGGTTCCTGAAAAAAAATTACTTGGCTACACTAGCCCCAAAATGTTAGAAGAAATTTTAGAAGACAATGAAGTTCCACAAGATTTTATGAATCCTACATACTTATTATACTTCATTAAAACTCAAGACAATTTGGATTCATTGATCTCTAGAATGGAAAAATTAGAAAGCATAGGAGAAAATCCCACTAGATATTAGGAAAGAGGTAGGATACATTGCAAATTAAACATCATAAATCCATATCTGACTATTAAAACATAAGAATTAAAATATACTAATTAGGAAAGAGAAGAGTGTAAAATGCATATTACCCAATTACTAAACCTTGGTGCTATAGAACCGTCTAAATTTAGGTATAGAAGTTAGGCCTTTATTGTAAATAAATGAGCTAAATAGAAAAGAGGACAATATAGGATAATATTCAATTAAAATGTCTAATGATAATTATCATGAAGATGGTTATAAAATACCTAACAACTACCAACTTTTTAACAAAATTGAAAAATCTAAATGGTACTCCAAATTTGACATAAAATCTGGATGTAGCAAGTTAAAATTGTTGAGGCAATCGACCCAAGAATGATCGGGAAGATCATGGTTTTGATGTGTCTGTGCCAATATGTTTAAAGTTAGGGTGTTGTGCTGTATTTGATATGTGTGATTGAGTTTGCAGGACTTGGAGAATCACACATGGAGAACATATCCGAGGGACGAGAGCCGAGGGAGGAGGACTCCAAGGGTAAGCCGGGAAGTGGACTTCAAGGGCACATGTGAAGGGTGGCATGGAGGCAAGTCAAGGGAAGGCTTGTGTGCACATCCGAGGGACGATAGCCAGAGGAAGAAGACTTCAAGGGGCAAGCCAAGGGAGCATACCTGAAGGCATACGTGAAGGAGAGTGTTCGGAGTGAATGTAAGTGAGTGGAGAGGCTGGGCAGTCAACTGGTAGAAAGGCAGTCGACTGCCAAAACTCACAGAAAGTTTTCAGCCTCGGACCAGTCGACTGCCCCTGGGGCAGTCGACTGGTCATCCCCGAAAACTAGCCGTTGGCTAGCATTTAAAGCTAGGTCAGTCTACTGTCCCAGGGGTAGTCGACTGGTGAGGGGCTGGACAGCTTGCGAAGTTGCCCTATTCTCTTATGTAAAGGGGACTTTTTGGCACGACTTTGGTACGGATTTTTACTGTACAAAAGTGTTGCTCGTGCCCCAATTGATCAGATCTTCCTCTCGATCTTCATCACATCTTGTAAAGAGGAAGAAGACGACTATTGTAAAGGTTTTCTCTACCTTGAAGGAGGGTTTCTTAGTGGAGAGTGTGCAACCGCGTGGATCCTTGGATTAGTCACCTTTTGGGGTGGATACCAAGTAAAAATACTCTGAGTTAGCATTGTTCTTTTGTTTTTCATATATTTTTGTTTGTATTATGCTAACAATCTTGTAGAGAATTCAAGAAAAAGTGTTATTCACCCCCCTCTAGCAACGCGCACGATCTATCAATTGGTATCAGAGCCGATTCGCTTCGGGAGAACTCACCGTCGACCAGAGTACAAGGAAATGACGTTTCAAGAGGGTTATAACACCGCAAGGCCTCCTTTCTTCGACGGAAACGACTTCGCCTACTGGAAAGGTAGAATGAAATATTACTTAATGAATGATATTGAAAACTAGATAAGTGTTGTAGATGGATTTGATGCACCCATCGACGAAAGAGGAGAGTCACTACCAATGAGATCTTAGCCGAAGGAAGTCATGAAGAAGGAGCAAGCAAATGTGAAGGCCACCACCACACTTCAATGTGGACTTTCAAAGGAACAACTCAACAATGTGGGGTCTTTCAAGAGTGTCAAGGAATTATGAGAGAAACTCGTCGAACTCAATGAAGGGTCCAACGAGTCAAGAAGGGCAAAGAAAGATCTACTAGTTGCCCAACTACAATCACTCTCCATGAAGACCAACGAGACCGTGAGCCAATTACATGGGAGAGTCAAGGAGATCATCAACGAATTACATGTAATTGATGAGAAAGTGAAAACCCGAGATCTCATCAGGTATGTCTTGCAATCTTTCCCTCAGACTACATTATGGGCATCAATGGTTGATGCCTACAAAGTATTAAGGGATCTTTCAATAGTTAAGTTAGATGATTTGTTTTGCAAATTTGAATTACATGAGCAAGCTAACCTTTCTTCTAAAGAAAAAGGTGTAGCATTTGTTGTAGAGAAGGAAAGGAAAAAGAAGAAGGAGAAGAAGAAGGTGATCTACTCCTCATCATCCGAATCAGAGGAGTCTAGTGCCTCTATGGATAGCGACCAAGAGGCCTTCATGGTAAGAAAAATGCGTAGAGCGTTTAAAATTTTTTCTAATAAGTCTTATGCTAGGAAAGGCTCAAGGAGTAAGAGCAAAGGGAAGGAGATAATTTGCTACAACTGTCACCAAGAGGGACACATGAAGAATGAGTGTCCCCAACTAAAGAGAAGAGAAGAAAAGAAGGAGGAAAAGAAGAGGGGTGACAAGAAGAGATCAAAAGAAAGAGAGAAGAGTGCCACCAACCTCAAGGCTACTTGGGATGATCCATCATCCTCGGAGGAGGAAGAGGAGCATGTGTCCCACTTTGCACTTATGGGAGTGGACCATTTGGAGTCATCCGATGACGAGAGAAGCTCAAGTAGTGAAGATGAAAGTGGCTGCTCATCATCATCATCCGAATCAGAGGCTTCGGTAAGTGAGGTATATAGTCTACCCTCTTCTATTCTTGTCAAGATCATTTCTAATACAAATATGGACTTGGCTAAAACTAAGAGAAAAATTAAGGACTTAAGGGATGAAGTTGCCATGCTTAAAGTAGAGTCTACAAAATTTAAGGAAGATTTGCATGTTTTTTCTACCATGTCACATGATACATGTCTTGAAAATGAAAATAGGGAACTAAGGAAAAAGGTAGAAGACCTCACCAAGGCACTTAGGAAATTTCAAGTTGGCTCTAGTAACCTTGACATGATAATAAATAGCCAAAGAGCCGTTTACAACAAGGTCGGGTTAGGCTATAGGCCAAAGACCAAGGAAGTTGCCTTTATTTCACTCATGGGTAGAAATGGGGCCTCTAGGAGACTAAGTGTTAAGGGATATACAAAGAAGGCTTGGGTACCAAAGACATATTTAAATGATGCTTGTGGAACAAAGATTTGGTACCAAAATCGTGTGTTTTCCATGTTGTATAGGTAAAAGTCAAGGATGCCTCAAACATGTGGGTAGTAGATAGTGGGTGCTCAAGACATATGACCGAAGATGTGAGCAAGTTCACCACTATTAGCTACCTAAGAGAAGAGACAGTTTCCTTTTGAAATAGTGGGAAACTCAAAATAATTGGTAGGGGCACCATTGAGGTATCTCCTACAATCTCTATCCACAAAGTGCTTTTGATTAAAGATATGAAATTTAATTTACTTAGCGTAAGTCAATTGTGTGATGATGGCTATAGGGTTGAATTTCATTCTAGAAAATGTCTAATTAAACAAAATAGGGTCGGAAAATGTCATGCTAGAAAGGTATAGAGAGGCTAACCTTTACTATCTTGATCTTGCTTATGCTTCTAACAATTTGCCTAAGTGTCTCATGTCTAAAGAAGAAGAAGGATGGTTGTGGCACCGAAGACTTGGGCACATCAACATGAGGAGCATTGCAAGAGTGACAAAGGAGGAGTTGGTGAAGGGGCTCCCTATGATTAAGTATGAGAAGACCAAGATGTGTGATGCATGCCAAGAGGGTAAGCAATCAAAATCATCACATAAAGGTAGAACTTTAACTAGCACTACTTTGCCTTTAGAGCTATTACATATTGATCTTTTTTATTGTCATAGCACTCCCTCACTAGTAGGGAGTAAATATTGTTTGGTAATAGTAGACGATTTTTCTAGGTTTACTTGGGTGTTCTTTATGAAACATAAGGATGATACCTTAGAGATCTTTATAGGGTTTAGTAAGAGGGTTGAAAATGAGAAACACCTCAAAATCAACCGTATTAAGAGTGACCATGGTGGGGAGTTCCAAAATTCAAACTTCTCATAATTTTGTGTAGAAAATGGGTATAAGCATGAATTTTCATGCCCAAGGACTCCTCAACAAAATGGTGTAGTAGAGAAGAGAAATAGAGATCTACAAGAAGCCGCTAGGACTATGCTTAATGCATATTCCCTTCCTAGCTATTTTTGGGCCGAAGCGGTAAATACCGCTTGTTACATTCAAAATCGGGTTTTAGTACATAGGTTCTTAGGTAAAACCCTATTTGAGTTGTGGAATGGAGAATTTCACAAGTCCATTACTTTAGGGTCTTTGGATGTAAGGTCTACATTCTAAACACTAAGGATGACTTAAGGAAGTTTGAATCAAAAGCGGATGAGGGAATTTTAGTTGGTTATTCATCCACTAGTAGGGGTTATAAAGTTTACAACAAAAGGACCAAGGTAATTGAGGAATCTTCAAATGTTGATTTTGATGAATCTACCAACACTTACCCTAGGAAAGCCTCAATTGATAAGGACATGGAAAAAAATCCAACCCCTTGCCCAAGGAATCCAAGACCTAAATTTAGGGGGCAATGATCAAGGGGAAAGAGGAGTACACTAGAGGATGAGGATCTTGTAGTCAATGATCCCATAACCTCTAGACCCTTAAGGCATCACCAAGATCACCCCATTGACCAAATAGTGGGTGATGTTACTCAAGGGGTAAGGACTAGGTCCTATTTTAGAGACCAAAGTAGTCAAATTGTCTTGATTTCTCAATTAAAACCTAAATCTATTGATGAGGCATTAGGTGATGTGGACTGGGTTTTAGCTATGCAGGAAGAGCTAAATCAATTTGAAAGAAGTGAAGTTTGGGAGTTGGTTTCTAAACCCAATGATTGCACCATTGTAACCACTAGATGAGTCTTTAGGAACAAACTAGATGATCAAGGCAAAATTACTAGGAATAAGGCTAGGTTGGTAGCTAGGGGGTTTAACCAAGTTGAGGGACTAGACTATGATGAGACCTATACCCCCGTAGCTAGATTAGAGTTCATTAGAATCCTACTAGCCTATGTCCTCACATGGGTTTCACACTTGACCAAATGGATACGAAGTCGGCATTCCTTAACGGGGTCATTAAGGAAGAGGTCTACGCAGAACAACCCCCCGGGTTTGAAGACCCAAACCATCCTAGGCATGTCTACAAATTGAGAAAAGCCTTGTATGGATTGAAACAAGCTCCCTGGGCTTGGTATGAAAGACTTTCTTCATTTCTAGTGTCTAAGGGTTTTAGGAGAGGAACAATTGACCCAACTTTGTTCCTAAAATCTAAGGATAAGGACATATTTGTTGCCTAAGTGTATGTAGATGATATTATCTTTGGGTCAACAAATAGTGATTTTCTACATGAGTTCATCAAGTGTATGGAAGATAAATTTGAGATGAGTCTTGTAGTAGAGTTAACATTCTTTTTAGGTCCTCAAGTTAAGCAAACAAGTGAAGGGACACATGTATTTCAAACTAAGTATGCTAGGGAAATGCTAAAGAAATTTGGCTTAGAAAATGCTAAGGTAGCATCTACCCCTATAGGAACAAATGTGAAAATGGATAGTGATGTTGAAGGAAAAATGGTAGACTCAAAACAATATAGGAGCATGATTGGTAGTCTATTGTACCTAACCGCTAGTAGACCCGATATACTTTTTACGGTAGGTATGTGTGCAAGGTACCAATCATGTGCCAAAGAGTCCTATTTGATGGTAGTAAAGAGGATCCTAAGGTATGTTAAAGGTACTCTCAATGTAGGACTTTGGTATCCTAGAATCCCAAATGTTGATCTTATTGGATACACCGCCTCGGACTATGCCAGGTGTAAACTAGATAGGAAGAGTACTAGTGGAGGATGTCAATTCCTTAGGACTTCTTTAGTTAGTTCGAGTAGTAGGAAACAACCATGTGTTGCCCTATCAACAATGGAAGCCGAATATGTGGCAATGGGTGGTTGTGTTTCCCAACTACTTTCGATCATGCACACCTTAGAGGATTATGAGTTACATTATTCCAAGGTCAAAATTTTGTGTGATAATCTAAGTACAATCAATTTGTCTAAGAATCCGGTTCACCATTCTAGAACAAAACACATTGAAGTGAAGCATCACTTCATTAGGGACCATGTGGCAAGGAGAGACATAGAATTACACTATGTTGAGTCCAAGTCAAACCTTGCCGACATTTTTACCAAGCCTCTTCCCAAATCGGAGTTCACATCGTTAAGAAGAGACCTTGGTATGTGTTTTGTAGAAGTATAGGATGAACCTTGGAGCAATACTATAGGAAGGTGGTGCTTGATCCATTAGGATGATACAAATGACTCACTTATGCTTGTGGCATAGTGTTGGGTCATTAGAAGTATCAAATTATCAAAACTAGACCAACTATGGGGAAGACATGTGATTAATTAATGGACACCTTGTCCAAAGATCATGGTTGGACATTTTAAATATTTGAAAATCATTTTATGTTTTATATGTTTTGCCATAAGCTTAAAAGATATATGATTGCAAAACTAGGTTGAAAGATTGATACAAACTTAGTGGTTTTCAAGAATTTTGATCTTTAGTCAAAAGTCAAGCATGTTTGAAATTTTTCATGAACTGATATTTTTCCTTGATAGAGTATATTATATCAAACAAGCCTACAAATTTTTACAATTTTAAGGGGGTTTCTGAAATTCGGCTCAGAAGCTGAAAAATCAGACTGACAGAGTATCAGTCGACTACGCCCATAGGCAGTTGACTGGCACGGCTATTTTCAGCAGTCTGATTTTTTTTCAGAAATCCAAATTTCTCTCGTTTGATGTCATGGGATAATATTACTGTAGGCAATCATTTTGATGGTGTCAAAGGGTGAGAATGGGTGGTTTAAGTTAGATTTTTGGCAAAAATTTTGACTTAATCTTGGATCATGATGAAAATTGAAAATGGGAAGAAGACATAGGTTAAGGGGGAGGTTACCTTTTGGATCTTGCTATGTCTTGTATTTTCAATTGTTGTTGCATGTTGTTAAGTTAGGTCTGCAACTTAACTTATGGTTTAATTTTTGTTTATGATAAGAATTGAAAATGGGAGAAAACATGGGTTAAGGGGGAGGTTCTTCTTGGTTTTACTATGTCTTATTTTTCAATTGCTATTGTGATTTATTGTTGTTGGTTATTATTTATTCCCTAACTTAAACATATTGTCACACATCAAAAAGGGAGAGATTATTGAGGCAATCGACCCAAGAATGATCGGGAAGATCATGGTTTTGATGTGTGTGTGCCAATTAGGGTGTTGTGTTGTATTTGATATGTGTGATTGAGTTTGCAGGACTTGGAGAATCACACATGGAGAACATATCCGAGAGACGAGAGCCGAGGGAGGAGGACTCCAAGGGCAAGCCGAAAAGTGGACTTCAAGGGCACACGTGAAGGGTGGCATGGAGGCAAGCCAAGGGAAGGCTTGTGTGTGCATCCGAGGGACGATAGCCAGAGGAAGAAGACTTCAAGGGGCAATCCAAGTGAGCATACCTGAAGGCATACGTGAAGGAGAGTGTTTGGAGTGAATGTAAGTGAGTGGAGAGGCTGGGCAGTCGACTGGTAGAAAGGCAGTCGACTGCCAAAACTCACAGAAAGTTTTCAGCCTCGGACCAGTCGACTGCCCCAGGGGCAGTCGACTGGTCATCCCCGAAACTAGCCGTTGGCTAGCATTTAAAGCTAGGCCAGTCGACTGCCTCAGGGGCAGTCGACTGGTGCAGGGCTGGACAGCTTACGAAGTTGTCCTATTCTCTTATATAAAGGGGACTTTTTGGCATGAATTTGGTACGGTTTTTTATTGTACGAAAGTGTTGCTCATGCCCCGATTGATCAGATCTTCCTCTCGATCTTCATCGCATCTTGTAAAGAGGAAGAAGACGACTGTTGTAAAGGTTTTTTCCACCTTGAAGGAGGGTTTCATAGTGGAGAGTGTGCAACCGCGTGGATCCTTGGATAAGTCACCTTTCGGGGTGGATACCAAGTAAAAATACTTTGAGTTAGCATTGTTCTTTTGTTTTTCATTTATTTTTGTTTGTATTGCGCTAACAATCTTGTAGAGAATTCAAGAAAAAGTGCTATTCACCCCCCCCTCTCTAGTAACACACTCGATCTATCAAAAATGTGTACAATCTTTATTGAATAACTACATTTTCTTGTCCATAAGGATACTTTGAATGATTAGTAATGTCATTTGGACTTAAAGTAACCTCTCAAATCTTTCAGAGAAAGATAGATAATATATTCAAAGGGATATCTTCAACTATGTGTGTGTATATATAGATGATATCTTAGTATTCTCCTAAACTAGAAAAGAACACTTTGCACATCTTCATATGATATTTAACTTATTTGAAAACACATGGTTTAATAATTTCTAGAAAGAAAATGAAATTAGTTACAAACCATATAGATTTTCTTGGAGCTAAAATTGGACTAGGAAAAATCTCCCTCAAAGCTCACATAGCCACCATGATTTTGGATTTTCTAGATAAGATGTAAGAAATAAAAACTCTATGATCTTTGCTGGGACTCTCAAATTATACAAGACCATACCTTAAGAATATTGGAAAAATAAGTGGTCTATTGTATAATAAAACTTCACTTACTAGGCAAAGATATTTCAACCAATAAGATACTAATCTAGTCAAACAGATCAAAACCATGGTTAGACAACTCCCAATACTTACTTTACCTCTGGATTATAATTACATAGTCATAGAAACAGATGATTATGAATTGGGATGGGGAGGAGCTTTATTTAGAAAAATTTCTAAATATGATCCTAAAACATATGAATCCCTATGCTAATATGCATCAGGAAATATAAAGTAAAAGAACATTTCACTTTCTTATATTTTGAAATCTTAGCAATAATTTATTGCCTCGAATCTTTTATATTATTCATATGTAGCAAGGCATAAATTACCATAAGAACATATTGTGAAGTTATAGTTCATTTTAGTCAGCAGACTATAGGAATTAGAAAAGGTTTAAGTTCTAAAAGATGGATCTGTTAGGACATGTAGAGAGCTAGAGGAGGGAGTGAATAGCTTTGTTTGCTTCTTTGATAATGATTTGTAGTGGAAACTCAAAGGGACGACTCGACAATGCTAACAACCTTCATTTTACTTAATAACTACCTCCTTGAGATGACTAATCCAAGGGTCTATTCTTCTCACTTACAAATGTACTATGAAAACCTTCTTTCAGGAGGCGGAGAAGGCTGTACAATCTTAACACGAGAAATACAACAAGAACCACATAAGAAAATGTAAAGGAAATCAAACATGATTTACAATAAGAAATCTTGTTTAGCTTGCCCTTTTGTTACTTTAATTAGCCTCTTGATACTTGAAAAATATAGCAACACTTCTCCTCTAAACCTTAAGAATTGGAGTGAACAGTTATCATTTGAAATGTTCACAAAACCCTTTTCTAGGGTTTTTCGATGCCTCCCAATCGATTAGGTTGTCATGTAGGATCTACCCATTTAAACCTGTAGAACGGGTTGTAAGTACCCCGGGATAGTTTTGATTTAGTCAACTGAGTCAAGTTTGGTTTTGTGTTGTTTTAATGCATTGTGTCTAAGTGTGTAGGAACTTAAGAACACAAGAAGTCAAGCAGAAGATGCAGCTAGTGCGTAGGATGACATGGGAAGGGAGTTGACGAACTCGATGCATCCAAAGGATGAGGAACTACAAAAGAGTGCATTGGTGAGCAAGAAGGACACACGTGGCGCATCCGAGGGATGAGAAGTGGCAGGAAGTCTGCTCAAGGATAAGGTTAAAGTTGGATTTTGGTGAGATCAACTCTGGACGACTAGACCATCACCCATGTGAGCGAAAAGTGATAGTCAACTTGAAAGTTGACCATCCAAGGAGCCTCCAATGGACTAGAGGCGCCTTACTGATTTAAAGTTCTAAGGCACCTCAGTTGATTGGAGGCACCTCAAATGAATAGTAGCTAAGGCACCTCAGATCAACTCAAGGCGCCTCTAAATGCTTAGAGACGTTGTGGCGCAGATAAGAACGAGAACCCACATCAGCACACTCGAGGTGTCTCCAACGAACTGAGTCGCCTCCGAAGCTGCTAGATCAGAAAAGCGCCATTGTACATAGATCAGATTCAGCACAACTGAGACGCCACTGATGGAACTGAGGTACCCCAGTTCCATCAGTGGTGTCTCAGTTGCTACATCGGCCAACAGTAAGTTTTGACCAGAGGCTATAAAAAGAACCCTTGAGCTTGAAATAGATAACACAATCTGTAATAATCTTTTTTGCATTGTTTTTGAGCTTTCAAAGTTTGTAAAAGATAACTCTGCCTTCATGAACGAGATTTTAATTGAGCATTCACTGCCTTTAATTAATAACCACCTAAGTTGTAATTAAGTAACCCTCTATCTCTTATTTCTTTTATGCTTTCTTTTTCTATTTAATTGTATCCTTACTAAATGGTTAGCAACATAATTTTTTAATTTTCATTACAGGCTATTCACCCCCCCCTTTAGCTAGTCCACCCGATCTTACAAATGGTATCAATGCCCAACTGCCTTAGAAACACTTATTGTTGACTAAAGCAACAAGAAGATTGTCAGATCAAACATTCACCAATCGAAGTTCGCATGGGGGGGGGGGGGGGGGGGTTGCATTATGGAAGTGTCAAATGGAGGTATTTCTTAAAACTGATTTCAATAATTTACTAATTATGAAATATTGTTTAGAATCACCCACAAAGGAGACCCGAGAAGAAAAAGAAGAGCAACTCTGGAACAAGAAGTAATAGACCGAGTTTATGGCAAATAATAAGGCCGAGTTTCATCTTCTGATCATACTATCACCTTAGGAAGTCAACTGAATTGACACCTACAATTCCACCAAAGAACGCTGGGAGAAAATTCTAGAGTTTCATGAAGGTACCTCAGAGATCAAGTTGGCTAGATGAGATGTGCTCCTCAACAAATTCAGAAACTTCCGACTAGAGAATGGAGAGTCACTTACTCAACTGCATGCAAAGACCAAGGAACTGATCACTTGACTAACCAACCTCAAAGAAACAGTGTCAAATTGGGACTCCCTCCGATATGCACTCAACGTCTTTCCAAGAACCCAAGAGTGGACATCAATATTGGATTCCTACTACATCTCTAAGAACCTCGAGATAAGTAGTTTAAAAAATTTATTTTTGACCTTGGAATTACATGAGTCTCAATGTGCAGGATTAAAAGAAAAGATGACTAACATAGCCTTGCAAGCAAAACTTAGCAATGTGAAAAGAAATCCTAAAACTAGGCCAACATACAAATATTCCATGAAAGCAATGCTTCTTCATACTACTAAAGATAGAGAAAAAACATTATCCAAACATACTACCACTAAAATCAAATAACATAAGTTAAGAACAAGTATGCTAGAATTTTTATAGAAGAAGACAACATAATGTGATGAATAATGCAGCTATAAAAAAATTTTATTATGCAAAAAGAAATCAAACTAAAACTAACTAACTATCCAATGCATATATACATCCCCCAGACTTAAAAACTTTTTATTGTCAATACAGAAGAGTTTTAAGAGTAAAGAAAGTTACCAAGTGATATATATGTGCAACATATTCGAGTTGCTCTTATTCCAAAGATTGTGCCTCAACCATGTAGTTGTATCTCCCCTCATCCTTGAATCCTATACAAAAAAAAATTAGGCAAGAAAATAAAGTAGAGGGTTAGGGTTAGAAAGAAAAGAAGAAGAAAAAGGGCACCACGGGTGGCCTTGAGTGGAAGCATGATTGTGTGAAAATTCACACGACCATGTGGAGTGAAAGTGGCATGATTGTGCCCAGATGGCCTGGTCATGCCTAGATAGCATGATCTGTAGGACCGGTGCCGTCGATAGAGGGGGGGGTGAATATCGATCGTGAAAAATCTTTCGGAATTCTTCATAAAACTTTCGTTCGTTCTGGACTTAGAATATTAGTAGCGCAGCGGAAAATAAATAGAACGAAAAACAAGGCAAAGGACACAGCGGATTTTTACTTGGTTCCCGACCCCCCAGGGTCAGTACATCCAAGGCCTATGCACGGGAACGCCCATCCACTATTGGTCTCCTTCCCGGACTTTCCGGAGGTGGGGAAACCCAACTTACAGTGCAAGATTACAAGCAATAATATAAAAAATTAAGTGGGGAATTTAAATAAAAGCAAACCAACAAGACAAAGTCTGAAGCTCGGCCGATCTGGACCTCCGAAGTGCCGCGCACTTCCTCCTGGAGCCTCCAAGTCATAGAGCCTCGTCTCTAGCGTGTTGTCATCGGTCAGAATTCTTGGAATCACTCTTGGAAGTTGTTGTTGAAGCAGAGGGGTCGAAGCCCCTTATATAGCACTCCTGGGGGCGCCCTGAATGTTGGGGGCGCCCCGGAAGACTCGGTCAAACTTTATCCCTGCGCCTACCTCGCCGCAGCTGATAACAGCTTTGACCAGGGCGCCTCGGACCTTCCGGGCACCTATCTTGAACCCAGTCAGCGCTAATCCACTGCTTCAGACTCACAGCAACGAAATAGGGTTGACCCGGGCGCCCCGGATGTTCCGGGCGCCCCGCTTGACACCTGTTTTGACTACATCACAAAACTACTATTTTTCTCACTCTAGCTTGGGCGCCCCCAACACTGGGGGCGCCCTGGTTGATGGGGGCGCCCCCAACACTGGGGGCGCCCTGCATAAAGACTGCAAAGCTAGTTCTTCTGCTTGCTTTGTCTCCGGTTCTTGTTACCTGCAAGATACACAAACACAAAGCATATATGCATATAATATTAAGCTTAAGGACTTGGTTCAGACTTTGGATTTCCACGAAACCCTAGGTCGAATCGGCACGAGTTCCCATACCCGAGAACTTGCCCTTCACCTACTCCTTTCAGGAGACGGTTGCCACCCAGTCCTTCGGGTGGACTTTTGCTTAGCTTCCGATACCTCCGGACCTCGAGACGCCCAAACCCTGACCCGTCTCTACTCCTGTCCTTAGTCATCGCTCAACTAAGTTGATCAGTCCCTTGGACCGAGACTTCATTCCCTAGCAGTCCTTCGCCAGGTGCCTAGCAGCCCTTCGCTAGGTCTTCTATGCCTAGCAGCCCTTCGCTAGGTGCCTAGCAGCCCTTCGCTAGGTCTTGGGGTTTTGATTCCTAGCAACCCTTCACTAGGTGCCTAGCAGCCCTTCGCTAGGTGTCTAGCAGCCCTTCGCTAGGTCTTAAGGTTTCGATACCTAACAGCCCTTCGCTAGGTGCCCAGCAGCCCTTCGCTAGGACTTAGGGTTTCGATGCCTAGATTAACTAGGACTTTTCTTCAGCTTTGGTTACTTCTCTCTTACTCCCCTTTGTCTATTCAATGTATCACTGACTTAAGTGTATTGTCAAACATTAAAACACTTAAAGAGGAACATCATTGATGCAACTTGCACCAACATGATCGTGGTGTGGAACTCTCTGCTCGAGAGACACGACTGGGGCATGTAAAATTTGGAGCAGCAGACATAACTGTGTGTAAATTACATGGTCATGTCGTGTAAAGCACGGTAAAGGAGCACGACCCGTGCCTTGGAAAATCCCAGCATGAACTTCAAATTCTTTCCACGCTTGTGGAGACTCCCACAACCAACTGGGGGATGCTATTGGCCCTGAAAAGAAACAAAATAAAAGATTAAACTAATAAACAAAATAAAACTGAAATGAAAATAAGATTGAACTTGGGTTGCCTCCCAAGAAGCACTTGTTTTAGGTCATTAGCTAGACCCCTTGGAAATTTTATTGAAATCTCACTCTAACTGGAGTACGATACTTCTGGACTTTCTGTCCAATTGCCCAAGATTTGGAGAGAGATTTAAGAAAAGGATGTAGCAAAGTCCTCCTCTTTATTGTTTCCTTGAATGTATGCTCTGGAGGTAGGAGATGGTTCAGACCTAGCATTCAAGCTAGGAGTGTGATTATTGCAATTGATATTAGGGTGCTATTCAGTAAGAATGGAGGCATTAGAAAAGGTGGGGATATCCATTTTTAGAGTTTCCAACTACCTACCGCTTCCCACTCAGAGGATTGATCATCTATAACTAATGTGATAGCTGTTGGTTAGGTATGGCTTGGCGGTTTCCAAGACAACCACGGGGTCGTACCTGAGAGACTTCTCTATGTCTACGGATTAAAAATTTAATCCGAATAGAGATCCATCTCCCAAACGACCATCTCGCCGTCGTGTTAATTAATCCAAGTCACAACTTAGCCAAAACCAAAGTTTAAGCCTTGTAACTTTCCGGATTAATTAATCGCGGAAAAGACGACGAATGGATCACCGATTTTTGTGTTTGTATTAGGGGTCAAGTTAGTTAATTATTATCCATGATAAGCAATCAAAATAATTAACAAACATACATAAAATGATGAGGCATAAAATCATAACATAATTAAACATAGCAAAAGTAAAACGGAGCTCGGGAGAGTTATACCTCACCGTTTACCTCGCATTCTTCTACCTTATGACCCTCCCCTCCTGGACGTCATGTGGGCGATGATGTACCTATTGGTGCAGGCAGCACCTAAGTCAAACCTGGGTTTTGATAATGGCAAAGGGTTCAGAAGTTAAGATGTTATTATTGTCTAATGTGTTTACTAAGTGTGCAGGAAAGAAGTCCTAGGTACACTAGGCAAGAAGTCCTGGTCGAGGACTGGGCATGAAGTCCTGGAAAAGGGCTGGGCACCAAAGACCTACTCGGAAGGTGGGCATGAAGTCCTAGTCGAGGTCTGGCCACGAAGTCCTGGCAAGGGGTTGGCCACCGAAGACCTGCTCGGAAGGTGGGCACGAAGTCCTGGTCGAGGACTAGGCACGAAGACCTGGTTAGGTGGATCGGGCAAAAGTCCAACCGGAGGAGCCGGTTGGCAAAAGGTAAACTCTCCTGAGAGGAGTAGGTGAGGACGCGTTCCCCGTCGAGGGAACAGTAGGCGTCGGTTCGACCTAGGGTTCCATTTGGGAGACCCGAAGGCAGAACCAAGACAGCTACGGCTGTAAATACTAACTAATATTCTTGCTTTGTTTGTTTTGGAACTAACCTTGTATGCAGGGACCGAAGGAGTGTGTTTCTGCAGCTCAGAATGCCCCAAAGGAGAGGGGCAGGCAGCTGGGCTAGGTGCCCGGGAGGACCCGGGCGCCCAAGGTCAAAGGTAAAAATGCAGTTAAGCAAGACTGCTTCGAAATCACACTGGGTTAGACGCCCGGGAGGTCCCGGGCGCCCAAGGTCAAAGCCAATGAGGTAGTCGAAGCAAAATCAGCCACGAAGCCAGCGGACCAAGTCAAGCTGGGCGCCCAGGAGGTCCTGGGCGCCCCAGTCAACTCCAGAGGCCGATTCTGAGGGGATAAGCGCTAACCGAGCTGTGGATGAAGTTTCTTCGATCTGAAGACACGTGTCAGGCGCCCCCAGGAGCACTATAAAAGGGGCTCGACCCCTAGGCTTCAAGAAGACAACCTTCCAACACCTCTAAGCTTTTCGTTCAAGCGCTCTGCTCCGGCAAACTTCGATCTCGAGACTCTAGCACTGACGACGACCCTCTGCACCGAAGTACGATCCACAACGGACGTCAGTAACAAAAAGTGTATTCTTTTATTTACTGCACTATTCTTGTATCAATATCTGTAAAGCTTTGCGCAATTATAGAATTGCCTGCAGTAAACGGTCAAGGACCGTGGGCCTTGGAGCAGGAGCCGATCGCGACTCCGAACCAAGTAAAAATACTTGTGTTCTTTGTGTGTTTGTTTTATTTCCACTGCGTATTTTCTCTTATTCTTATCCGAAAAGATTTTCACGATATTCACCCCCCCCCTCTATCGTGTTTCTCGATCCAACAAGTGGTATCAGAGCGGGGTAGCTCAAATTTGGTCCAACCACCAATTTGGGAGTTTTTTGGATTTTTACGAAGTTTTTAATTTCTTTTTCGATCGAATTTTTATCGTTAATGGAGGTTGGTGCAACACCACTCGATAATTTCTTTTAAATATCTTATTCCCGCACTGCTAATCCAAGACCAAGTCTTGGCACAATTTTTTTTGTTCTTATTATTTCAGAATTTCTAAATGGCAATGCAAGAGGGTTTCAGTACAGCCAGACCACCACTCATCAGTGGGGAGGACTTCTCCTACTGGAAGAGTCGGATGGAAGTCCACCTGAAAACTCAGGTGGACATGTGGATAATAATCCAATCTGGTTTGGAAATCCCGAAAAATACTGAAGGAGTGGCACAACCTTACACCGAATGGGATGCCTCGCTAAAAAGGAAGATCGAGGCTGATGCTAAAGCGACCCAGACACTCCAATGCGGTCTAACCAAAGAAGAACTGAACCGAGTGGGACCATTCAACAGTGCAAAGGAACTCTGGGGTAAGTTAATTGAATTGCACGAAGGAACCTCCGACACCCGAATCAGCAAGAGGGACCTACTGCTAAACAAGTTATACACGATCAAAATGAACGACGGTGAGTTAGCAGCCCAGCTCCACTCCAGAATCCAGGAGTTGATGAACGGTCTACATATAATCGGTCACAAGGTAGAGAACCGTGACCTGATCAGGTATACCCTTAACGCTTTCCCGAGAAATACTTTATGGGCATCTATGGTAGATGCGTATAAAGTTTCAAGGGATCTTTCTAAAATCAAATTAAATGAGTTATTTTCTGAACTTGAATTACATGAGCAGACTAACTGCACCTTGGCCGAGAGAGGCAATGCTTTTGTTGTAGGTAAAACATGAAAAGTGGTCAAGAAGAAGCCTCAACCTACACCCGAGTTTGACTCAGACTCAGATTCAGAAGACAGCGAAGGGGATCGACCCAAGCTTGTTCGGCTAGCCCGAGACTACTACAAGGAATTGAAGAATCAGTCCAACAGAAGAAAAGCCAGCCGAAAGAAGGATGAACCAACCGAACCATCCAAGACCAAATCCAACGTAACGTGCTTCGAATGCAACAAGAAGGGGCACTTCAAATCAAAGTGCCCTAATCTGAAAGAAGCCAAGAAGACAAGAAGGAAGAAGGCCCTTCAAGCAACGTGGGACGAGTCTTCATCCGAAGAAGAAGAAGAGGCCCCACAATCGAACCTGCTCGCCTTGACTGCATCTGAAGACATCGACACCGGATCAAAATCGGAGCCGGACGACGGAAAGCTCACCATATCAGAAGACGGCAAAATAACTGTAAGTGGTTATTCAAAAGCTGAATTAGCTGAATTAATTGCATACCTATCTAGTAACTTGGCGAAAGCCAAAATTCGAGTCGAGTCTCTCCGACAGGAAGTAAAACTCCTGAAAGAGGGAGCTGACTCTAGATCCATAACTGAGAAGGTTCAAGAAGGAACCTCTACTCAAGTTGAAAAACTTGAGAAAGAGAATTCCTCCTTGAAAACTCAAGTCAAGGACCTTAGAGCAGCTTTGGAACGATTTACTTCGGGTTCCAAGGGTCTTGATTGTTGAGGCAATCGACCCTTAAATGATTGGAAGATCATAGTTTTGATGTGTGTGGGTGAATATGTTTAAGGTTAGAGTGTTATGTTGTGTTTGATGTGTGTGATTGAGTTTGAAGGACTTGGAGAATCACACATGGTGGGCATATCCGAGGGACGAGAGCTGAGGGAGGAGAGCTCCAAGGGCAAGTCGGGAAGTGGACTTCAAGGGCACACGTGAAGGGTGGCATGGAGGCAAGCCAAGGGAAGGCTTGCGTGTGCATCCAGGGATGATAGCCAGAGGAAGAGGACTTCAAGAGGCAATCCAAGGGAGCAGACCTGAAGGCACACGTGAAGGAGAAGGTCCGGAGTTGCTAGAACTAGGCTGAGAGGCAGGGCAGTCAACTGGCCCAGGGCCAGTTGACTGACAAAACTTACAGAAAGTTTTCGGCCTCAGACCAGTCGACTGCCCCTAGGGCAGTCGACTGGTATACCCCGAAAACTAGCCGTTGGCTAGCAATTAATGCTAGACCAGTCGACTGCCCTTAGGGCAGTCGACTGGTGCGGGGCTGGACAGACTACGAGTTTGTCCTGTTCACCTATAAAATGAGCACATTTTTGCACGTGAACGGTACGGTTCCGTACAGTATCGAAGTGTTGCTTGTCTGAAGAGTGTTTCATACTTCCTCTCTCATATTTCTGCATTCTATAAAGAGGAAGATCTCGACTGTAAAAATTTCTCCACCTGAAGGAGGGTTTCATAGTGAAAGTGGTGCTCGCGGCGTGGATCCTTGGATTAGTCACCCATCTGGGTGGATACCAAGTAACTCCTTTTGTTAGCATTACATTTTGTTTCCTTTGCATATTATCGTTCCGCTGCGCTAACAACAATTGTAGAGACAAAAATCGAAAAAGTGCTATTCACCCCCCTCTAGCACGCCAAAGATGATCCATCATTGGCATGATCCTTGGAAAACAGAAGTCTGTTCTAAATCGATCCAGGTTAGGGTATCAAACTAAGGCTAGACAAAGATCATATTATGCTGTACTGAATCAGTCTAGACCCAAAGTTCAGGCATGGGTACCCAAACTTTGCCTGAGCAACCAAGCTGGACCAAACCAGTATTGGATCCCCAAGGACAAGATTCATATCTTGCCTAATCATTACCGTGACTTTAGTCCAGGGGGAGCCAACTTAAAAACCATTTTTATAGTTAAATAAATTCTTTTTCTTATTGTAAAATTACATGATTGCTTGTTTATTTATTTTCTGCAATTTACCATGCTTAGACCTAGGACTGGTTAGATTAAGGACTAAACCGATTAACTGAAATTTGAATAACATAGTATTGGGTGGAGGTGAGATGATAGTACGTTAGGGAAGCCATTTTGGCGGAACTAGCCGAAGCTACCGATCCAAGACCCAAACTAGTTAGACTAAAATCTTTCAAGGAGTAACTTGAAAATGGATTTTCAATAAAAAGCTTTGTCAAGGAAAGGGTTGATGATCCAATAAGGCTATGGCCAAAGAAGGCCTAGTGCCTCGCCAAGACCTGGAAGCCAATTATTGAAAACCAAATTCACTTTACTATTGTCAGATTTGAATCTAACACAGATTTCAATTAATCTTAGATTCAACCATTGTTTTCAAAAATAATTTTAAAACATAATTAATTTGTTTTTCAAAATTAAGATAATTTTTCAAAACTAATCATAGTTTTTCAAAATAAAATCTTTACTTCTATTAAAACCTGTCTCACAAAAACCTATAAGTTAACGTGATTGATAACTATCTACCGGGTGAGATAGTTAGGACTTAACTTAACTCAAAATCTGGTTTCTGTAATGTGGTCAAATGAAAACATTGATATTATAGTTAAATTAACTTGATTGTTGGTTGGTCATTAGAGTCAAACCAGGTCAAAATAGTTAAACCTGGTCAAAGAGTCAAACTGGTCAATGGTCAAATAACGGTCAACTTGGGCACCCGTGACCCCTCGGGCGCCCACCCCCCTTTTCTCTTCGACCAAGACAGCAAAAGCTGTCAACACTACCTAGCTTACCTGGGCACCCGTGACCTATTAGGCGCCTAGGCCTTTAAGTCAATTCGAGGCAGCAAAAGCTGCCACGCATGGCAGCTGACTCTAGGTGCCCGGGTCCTCACGGGCGCCCCCAAGGACAGCGTCAACACCGAAAAAGCTGCCTTTGGCAGCATACGCCTGAGCCAGGCGCCTGATCCTTCCCGGGCGCCCGACAATCCTCTATAAAAGGCCACCGAGACTTCATTCATTTGCCACCCCAAAACAAACTCTCTTCTCTAACTCTTCTCCTCCCAAGGTGCCCGAACGACCCTCTCATGCCCTCGAACGCTCCACTTCAATCATGCCTCCCCGGATGGCTATCCGGTATCAATTTTTCATGCTTTTTTAATTAATTCTTTTTAGTTATTTCGCTAAATGCATGTTCCTTGTTATTAATTTAGAAAATGTCGTGCTACTCAACCCAACCCCGGGACCGAGCCTAGCCCAGACCCTAGGTTTCCGACCCTCGAACTATTCAATAAGTTTGCTAGGACGACCTATAAACCCATCAAGACAAGCTTCTTGAATAGGCAGTTTTTCACTCAATCCTGTCCAGTAGCTATAGACGTCATCAACTTCTATCAACTTGACCGACTTGTTTTCTACACCCATCCAGTGAATACTACCCTATGTGCAGAGTTTTACAATAACCTAGTCAGACAAGATAATCTTAGCTATATCACCACAGTACAAGGAATGCCTTTGACTATCACGCCTTCGTTGTTTAACAGATTCCTTGGACTGCGACCTTCCCAGTCCACTTTCTGCTGTTACCCTCCTAGAGATCCTCCCTTTGCTCCTCCCTACTCCCATATTGATCTGGACACCCTTTATTAATATTTCTATAGAACTGCCCGAAACCCCCTAGTTAGTCGGTTTCAATCAGTAGATCTCCAGGTCCAGGATTACGCTCTTTATAGAGTTCTAGTCCGTTGCATTCTTCCCTTGACCACTAGGGACGTCGCGACCATGCGACCATTCCATACCTTCCTGTTGTATGCTTTGATCCATCACTTAGACATAGATATTGGACTTCACATATTCCACACCATTCTACATGCATCCAGTGTCACTACTCAGGGTCGGGTACACACCCCTTATTGCCACATCATCACCTCTCTTCTTCATCATCACGGTCGCGATATTACCGACGGAGCGATGACCTCGATGACTGAATTTGACGAGATTGGGTATAGAAACTTTTCCCTAGCGGGCATAGATGTCTCGAGTACTGGGATTTTATCATGGAGACGTCAGCAAGCCGGAGCTCAGATCGATTCCGATCAGGAGGTAGAGGTCGATGTCACAGATCTCGCTGCCGAGATTCGAGAGCAGATGGATGAGCCCCCACCTCCGACGACTGACAAGAGACTAGCACTATTCCAGACAGAGGTCCACAGCCTCAGGGAGGAAATAGAGGCCAATCACGCAGAGTATATGGAAGCAAATGAGGCTCGTTACACTGAGTATATGAATACCCTCAGTGTCGATCGAGAGACTAACGACCCACGATATAATAAAATGATGTCGTTATTCCGATCTTGGCAGCCTAGCTCATCTGATCATCCTGGCCCTTTCTCTTAGTTTAGATTGATATTTTTAGTTGTACTGTTGACTCTTTGACTACCCCTACTCAGTAGGGTTGACATGTATTTGACTATGGTTTGACCTTACTGGTCCTACTGACCAGGTGACTCTTATGCATCTATCAGCTTTACTTTCTAATCTCTTGTTTGATAAGCTGCAGTACTATTTTAATTAGAAGGCAGTTAGGGTTATGCTTGGTAGAATAGGACTGCTCTAATTATATTTTTCTAAAACTGTTTTATTTCTGCAAAATCATTTCTTATTTTCATTATGTTAGTTAAAATAATTTTTCTGACTTAGTTTTTTAAAAATTAAATTACCCCTTCAAAAGTAGGGCTTTTTCGCAAATGGACTTAGCCTAGGCCCTAACCCTAGAATTGCATGCACTTATAGATCTAGAAGTCAGCATCTCACAAGCACCTTAGGGTACTTTTGAGTGATAACCTAGAATGGGTTGAGTTGCTTAGGTCGTTGCCTTGATTCAAGATGCTTTAAGTCAATGCATCTGCAGTAATTGGGGCACTAAATACCAATTAAACAGTAATCAGGTTAAGTGTCAAGCTTAGAAAATCTAACTTGATCAGATCACTTAACATGACTAACCCTAGCGAAAGCTGTTGTTTATAACAGTCAGTAAGTAGTTAATTAGGTTAGACAGGACCCGAAAGTGAAAATTCAAATTAATTTGGTCCAGTTTAAATTTAGAATTGGTTCAGTACAGCATCTTACTTTGATTACTCATTTTTTGTTATATTTTTTTTGATATATGGTAAAGGGGGAGAGATTGGAAAGGAGAGAAAAGAAGGTTTCAAAATTTATTTTTTTTCTTCAAAATTTCTTTAAAAGTAAATCTTTTTCCAAAAACTTTTATCTCCTGTTTTTCAAAAAGTAAAGTTCTTCAAATACTTAAGTTCATTTTGAAAGTTAATTTTTCTTGTTTTCAAAAATTATTCTAAGTACTTATTCTAAAAAAATTTCTGGAAATTTTTCTAAGTCATAAATTCA
>JAGFNQ010001075.1:333279-366322 GCA_024364735.1 Boesenbergia rotunda
GGCGCCCGGGACCATACTGTTGGTGCAGGCAGCACCTAAATCAAACCTGGGTTTTGATAATGGCAAAGGGTTCAAGAGTTAAGATGTTATTGTTATCTAATGTGTTTACTAAGTGTGCAGGAAAGAAGTCCTATGCACACTAGGCAAGAAGTCCTAGCAAAGGGTTGGGCAAAGAAGACCTGGTCAAGGGGCTGGGCACCGAAGACCTACTCAGAATGTGGGTACGAAGTCCTAGTCGAGGACTGGACACGAAGTCCTGGTAAGCGGCTGGGCACCGAAGACCTGCTCAAAAGGTGGGCACGAAGTCCTGGTCGAGGACTGGGCACGAAGACCTGGTCAGGTGGATCGGGCAAAAGTCCAACCGGAGGAGCCAGTTGGCAAAAGGTAAACTCTCCTGAGAGGAGTAGGTGAGGACGCGTTCCCCGTCGAGGGAACAGTAGACGTCGGTTCGACCTAGGGTTCCATTTGGGAGACCCGAAGTCAGAACCAAGACAGCTACGGCTGTAAAAACTAACTAATATTCTTGCCTTGTTTGTGTTGGTACTAACCTTGAATGCAGGAACCGAAGGAGTGTATTTCTGCAGCTCAGAACGCCCCAAAGGAGAGGGGCAGGCAGCTGGGCTAGGCGCCCGGGAGGTCCCGGGCGCCCAAGGTCAAAGGCAAACAAGCAGTTAAGCAAGAATCGCTTCGGAACAACACTGGGCTAGGCACTCGGGAGGCCCCGGGCGCCCAAGGTCAAAGCCAAAGATGAGTCGAAGCAAAATCAGCCACGAAGCCAGCGGACCCAGTCAAGCTGGGCGCCCGGGAGGTCCCGGGCGCCCCAGTTAGCTCCGAGGCCGATTCTGAAGGGATAAGCGCTGACCGAGCTGCGGATGAGGTTTCTCCGATCTGAAGGCACGTGTCAGGGGCCCCCAGGAGCACTATAAAAGGGGCTCGACCCCAAGGCTTGAAGAACAGATCTTTCCAACTCCTCTAAGCTTTTCGTTCAAGCGCTCTGCTCCGGCAAACTCCGATCTCGAGACTCTGCGCCGCCGACGACCCTCTGCTCCGAAGTACGATCCACGTTAAGGCGTCGATAACGAAAAGTGTACTCGTTTACTTACTGCACTATTCCTGTATTAAATCTGTAAATCTTTGCGCGAATATAGAATTGCCCGCAGTAAATGGTCAAGGACCGTGGGCCTTGGAGTAGGAGCCAACCGCGACTCCGAACCAAGTAAAAATACTTGTGTTCCTCATGTTTGTTTTTAATTCCGCTGCGTACTTTCTCTTAAGTCTTATCCGAAAAAGTTTTTAACGATATTCACCCCCCCCCCCCTCTATCATTTTTCTCGATCCAACAAGTGGTATCAGAGCGGGGTAGCTCAAATTTGGTGCAACCACCAATTTGAGAGTTTTTCGGATTTTTACGAAATTTTTCATTTCTTTTTTGATCAAATTTTTATCATTAATCGAGGTTGGTGCACACCACTCGATAATTTCTTTTAAATATCTTATTCCCGCACTGCTAATCCAAGACCAAGTCTTGGGACAGTTTTTTTAATTTTATTTTAGAATCTCTAAATGGTCATGCAAGAGGGTTTTAGTACAGCCAGTCCACCACTCTTCAGTGGGGACGATTTCTCCTACTGGAAGAGTCGGATGGAAGTCCACCTGAAAACTCAGGTGGACATGTGGATTATAATCCAATCTGGTCTAGAAATCTTGAAAAATGCTAAAGGAGTGGCACAGCCATACACCGAATGGGACGCCTCATAAAAAAGGAAGATCGAAGCTGATGCCAAAGCAGCCCAGACACTCCAATGTGGTCAAACCAAAGAAGAGCTGAACTGGGTGGGACCATTCAACAGTGCAAAGGAACTCTGGGGTAAGTTAATCGAATTGCATGAAGGAACCTCCGACCCCCGAATCAGCAAGAGGGACCTACTGCTAAACAAGCTATACACGATCAAAATGAATGACGGCGAGATAGCAGCTCAACTCCACGCCAGAATCCAGGAGTTGATGAACAGTCTACTTACAATCGGTCACAAGATAGAGAACCGTGACCTGATCAGGTATACCCTTAACGTTTTCTCGAGAAATACTTTGTGGGCATCTATGGTAGATGCGTACAAAGTTTTAAGGGATCTTTCTAAAATCAAATTAGATGAATTATTTTCTGAACTCGAATTACATGAGCAGACTAACTGCATCTTGGCCGAGAAAAGCATTGCTTTTGTTGCAGGCAAAATAGGAAAAGTGGTCAAGAAGAAGCCTCAACCTGCACCCGAGTCTGACTCAGACTCAGACTCAGAAGATAGCGAAGGGGATCGACTCAAGCTAGTTCGGCTTGCCCGGGACTACTACAAGGAATTGAAGAATCAGTCCAACAGAAGAAAAGCCAGCCGAAAGAAGGAGGATCCGCCTAAACCATCCAAGAACAAATCAAGTGTGATCTGCTTCGAATGCAACAAGAAGGGGCACTTCAAATCGGAGTGCCCTAATCTGAAAGAAGCCAAGAAGACAAGAAGGAAGAAGGCCCTTCAAGCAACGTGCGACGAGTCTTCATCCGAAGAAGAAGAAGAGGCCCCACAATCAAACCTGCTCGCCCTGACTGCATCCGAAGACATCGACACCGGATCAAAATCGGAGCCGGACGACGGAAAGCTCACCATATCAGAAGACGGAAAAATAACTGTAAGTGGTTATTCAAAATCTGAATTAGCTGAATTAATTGTATACTTATCTAGTAACTTGGCGAAAGCCAAAATTCGAGTCGAGTCTCTCTGACAGGAAGTAAAACTCCTGAAAAAGGACGCTGACTCTAGATCCTTAACTGAGAAGGATCAAGAAGGAACCTCTACTCAAGTTGAAAAACTTGAGAAAGAGAACTCCTCCTTGAAAACTCAAGTCAAAGACCTTAGAGCAGCCTTGGAACGATTCACTTCGGGTTCCAAGGGTCTTGATATGATCCTTGGAAAACAGAAGTCAGTTCTAAATCGATCCGGGTTAGGGTATCGAACCAAGGCTAGACAAAGATCATATTATGTTGTACTGAATCAGTCTAGACCCAAAATTCAGGCATGGGTACCCAAACTGTGCCTGAACAACCAAGCTGGACCAAACCAATATTCGATCCCCAAGGACAAGATTCATATCTTTCTTAATCATTACCGTGGCTTTAGTCCAGGGGGAGCCAACTTAAAAACTAATTTTGTAGTTAAATAAATTCCTTTTCTTATTGTAAAATTGCATGATTGCTTATCTATTTATTTTCCTACAATTTACCATGCTAAGACCTAGGACTGATTAGATTAAGGACTAAACCGATTAACTGAAATTTGAACAACATAGTATTGGGTGGAGGTGAGATGATAGTACGTTAGGGAATCCATTCTGGCGGAACTAGCCGAAGCTACCGATCCAAGACCCAAACTAGTTAGACCAGAATTTCCCAAAAAGTAATCTTGAAAATGAAATTTCACTAAAAGGCTTTGTCAAGGAAAGGGATGATGATCCAATAAGGCTACGGCCAAAGAAGGCCTTGTGCCTCACCAAGACCTGGAAGCCAATTTTTGAAATTCAAATTCAACTTACTATTTGTCAAATTCGAATCTAACACAAATTTTCAATTAATCTTATATTCAAATATTCTTTTTCAAAATAAATTTAAAACTAATTGTTTTCAAAATTAATTTAACTTTTTAAAATTAATTGTGGTTTTTCAAAATAAATTTCTTACTTCTATTAAAACCTATCTCACAAAAACCCATAAGTTAACGTGATTGATAACTAGATACCGGTTGAGATAGTTAGGACTTAAGTTAATGCAAAATCTGATTTTTACAATATTGTTAAATAAAAACATTGAATTTAGAGTTGAATTGTCATGATTGTTGGTGGGTCACTAGAGTCAAACCAGGTCAAACAGTCAAACCTGGTCAAACAGTCAAAATGGTCAATGGTCAAACAACAGTCAAATCGGGCGCCTATGACCCCTCGGGCGCCCGGCCCTCCCTTTTCTCTTCGATCAAGATAGCAAAAGTTGTCAATACCTAGCTATGCTAGGCGCCCATGACATATCGGGCGCCTAGACCTTCAAGTCAATCAAAGGCAGCAAAAGCTGCCACACATAGCAGCTGACCCCGGGCGCCCGGGTCCTCACGGGCGCCCCCAAGGACAACATCAACACCAAAAAGCTGCCTTTGGCAGCATACTACTGACTTCAGGCGCCCAACCCTTCCCGAGCGCCCGACCAAGACCTATATAAAGCCACCGAAATCCCCTTCATTTGTCGCACCAAAAACGAACCTCTTCTCTAACTCTTGTCCTCCTAAGGCGCCCGAACGACCCTCTCGTGCCCTCAGACGCTCCACTTCAACCATGCCTCCCCGGATGGCTACCCGGTATCAATTTTTCATGTATTTTTAATTATTTCCTTTTAGTTATTTCGCTAAATGCATATTCCTTATTATGTTAGAAAACGACGTACTATTCAACCCCGGGCCCAAGCCTAGCCCTGACCCTAGGTTTCCGACTCTAGAACTATTCAATAAGTTTTCTAGGACGACCTACAAACCCATCAAGACAAGCTTCTTGAATAGGCAGTTTTTCACTTAATCTTGTCCATTGGCTATGGACGTAATCAATTTCTACAAACTTGATCGACTTGTGTTCTGCACTCATCCTATGAAAACGACCCTATGTGCAGAATTTTACAACAACTTAATAGGACAAGATGATCTTAGCTATATCACCACTGTACAAGGAATGCCCTTGACCATCACGCCCTTGCTGTTTAACAAATTCCTGGGACTTCGACCTTCCCAGTCCACCTTCTGCTGTTACCTTCCTAGAGACCCTCCATTTGCTCCTCCTTACTCCCATATTGATCTGGACACCCTTCAGTCATATTTCTATAGAAATCCTCGAAACCCTTTGGTTAGACGATTTCAGTCTGTAGATCTCCAAGTCCAAGACTACGCCCTTTATATAGTTCTAGTCCGTTGACCACTAGGGATGTCGCGACCATGAGACCATTCCATACCTTCCTGCTGTATGCTTTGATCCATCACTTAGACATAGATATTGGACTTCACATATACCACACCATTCTACATGCATCTAGTGTTACTACCCAGGGTCGGGTACGCACCCCTTATTGCCACATCATCACTTCTCTTCTTCATCATCATAGTCGCGATATTACCGACGGAGAGATAACCTCGATGACTGAATTTGACGAGATTGGGTATAGAAACTTTTCCCTAGTGGGTATAGATGTCTCGGGTATCGGGGTTTTATCATGGAGACGCCAGTGAGCCGGAGCCCAGATCGATTCCGATGAGGAGGTAGAGGTTGATGTCGCAGATCTCGCTACCGAGATTCAAGAGCAGATGGACGAGCCCCCAACTCCGACGACTGACGAGAGGCTAGCACTACTTCAGACAGAGGTCCACAGTTTCAGGGAGGAAATAGAGGCCAATCACGCAGAATACATGGAAGCAAATGAGGCTCGTTACACTGAGTATATGAATACCCTTAGAGCTGATCGAGAGACTAACAACGCACGATATAATGCAATGATGTCGTTATTCTGATCCTGGAAGCCCAGCTCATATGATCATCCCGGCCCTTCCTCTTAGTTTAGATTGATATTTTCAGTTGTACTAGTGACTCTTTAACTAACCCTACTCAGTAGGGTTGACATGTATTTGACAATGATTTGACTGTGCTGGCCCTCGCTTTGACCAGTTGACTTCTATGCACTTATCATATCTAGTTGCTAATTGTTTACTTGATTATCTACTTTTTATCAGTTACTAAGTTAGGATTATGCTTGGTAGAATAGGACTGCTTTAATAATATTTTTCAAAAACTATTTTATTTTTTGCAAAATTATTTCTTACTTTTCTCTATTTAGTTTAAAATGATTTTTCGACTTAGTTTTTTAAAAACAAAATTACCCCCTTCAAAACTAAGGTTTTTTTTGCAAAATGGATTCAGCCTAGGCCCTAACCCTAGAATTGCATGCACCTATAGATCTAGAAGTCAGCATCTCACAAGCACCTTAGGGTACTTTTGATTGATAACCTAGAATGGGTTGAGATGCATAGGTCTTTGCCTTGATTCAAGATGCTTTAAGTCAGTGCATTTGCAGTAATTGGGGCACTAAATACCAATTAAACAGTAATCAGGTTAAGTGTCAAGCTTAGAAAATCTAACTTGATCAGATCACTTAACTTGACTAACCCTAGCGAAAGCTACTATTTATAACAGGTAGTAAGTAGCTAATTGGGTTAGACAGGACCCGAAAGAGAAATTCAGATTAATTTGTTCCAGCTTAAATTTAGAAATGGTTCAGTACAGCATATTATTTTGACTACTCATTGTTGTCGTTATATTTTTTTTGATATATAGCAAAGGGGGAGAGATTGGGAAAGAGAGAAAAGGAGAAAAGAAGGTTTCAAAAATTTAATTTTTTTTCATTGTCTTCAAAATTAATTTTGAAGATTTTCGAAAGTAAATCTTTTTACAAAAACTTTTATCTCCTTTCTTTCAAAAGTAAAGTAAATCTTTTTCTAAACTGTTTGAAAATCTTTCTAAGTACTTAAACTGTTTGAAAATCTTTCTAAGTACTTAAACTATTTGAAAATCTTTCTAAGTACTTAAACTGTTTGAAAATCTTTCTAAGTACTTAACTGTTTGAAAATCTTTCTAAGTATTAAATTGTTTGAAAATTTTCTAAGTGTTAAAACTTCAGAATAAGATTAGAAAATTTTCTAAAATGCAAAAACTAAGTATCTTGGAAGTTATTTTCGAAGTTACTTGTTTTCCAAAATTATTCTAAGCACTTACTCTAAATCTTTGGTGAAAATTTTATAAGTGTAAATTTCAAATTCTCCTGAAAATTTTCCAAGTGCCTAACTCAAAATATTTTTTGGAAAATGTTTTCTAACTTAAAACCTTTTTCTTGAAAATTTTCTAAGTATTGAAAACCTGAAAAACGCTTCACTTTAAGACTTAGAAATTTTTTAAAACCCCACGAACTTTTGAAAAACTTAGGGGGAGATTTCTTCCAGGGGGAGGAAATTAAATTTAGGTACTTTACCTACTTATCTGTTGGTTAACTTAACTTTTTGAACCAGGTTATCATAAATTAAAAAGGGAGAGATTGTTGGTGCAGGCATCACCTAAATCAAACCTGGGTTTTGATAATGGCAAAGGGTTCAAGAGTTAAGATGTTATTATTATCTAATGTGTTTACTAAGTGTGCAGGAAAGAAGTCCTAGGCACACTAGGCAAGAAGTCCTGGCAAAGGGCTGGGCAAAGAAGACATGGTCAAGGGGATGGGCACTGCAGACCTGCTAGGAAGGTGGGCACGAAGTCCTAGTCGAGGACTGGGCACAAAGTCCTGGCAAGGAGCTGGGCACCGAAGACCTGCTCGGAAGGATCGGGCAAAAGTCCAACCGGAAGAGCCGGTTGGCAAAAGGTAAACTCTCCTGAGAGGAGTAGGTGAGGACGCGTTCCCCGTCGAGGGAACAGTAGGCGTCGGTTCGACCTAGGGTTCTATTTGGGAGACCCGAAGTCAGAACCAAGACAGCTACGGTTGTAAAAACTAACTAATATTCTTGCCTTGTTTGTGTTGGTACTAACCTTGAATGCAGGGACCAAAGGAGTGTGTTTCTGCAGCTGAGAATGCCCCAAAGGAGAGGGGTAGGCAGCTGGGCTAGGCGCCCGGGAGGTCCCGGGCACCCAAGGTCAAAGCCAAATATGTAGTTAAGCAAGAATCGCTTCGAAACAACACTGGGCTAGGCGCCCGGGAGGTCCCGGGCGCCCAAGGTCATAGCCAAATATGAGTCGAAGCAAAATCAGCCACGAAGCCAACGGACCCAGTCAAGCTGGGCGCCCGGGAGGTCCCGGGCGCCCCAGTCAGCTCCGAGGCTGATTCTGAAGGGATAAGCGCTGACCGAGCTACGGATGAAGTTTCTTCGATCTGAAGGCACGTGTCAGGCGCCCCCAGCGAATCAAGCTCCCTCAGGAGCACTATAAAAGGGGCTCGACCCCAAGGCTTGAAGAACAGAACTTTCCAATGCCTCTAAGCTTTTCATTCAAGCGCTCTGCTCCGGCAAACTCCGATCTCGAGATTCTGCGCCGACGATGACCCTCTGCTCCGAAGTACGATCCACATCATGGCGTCGATAACGAAAAGTGTACTCATTTACTTACTGCACTATTCCTATATTAAATCTGTAAATCTTTACGCGAATATAGACTTTACCACAATAAACGGTCAAGGACCGTGGGCCTTGGAGTAGAAGCCCACCGCGACTCCAAACCAAGTAAAAATACTTGTCTTCCTCGTGTTTGTTTTTAATTCCACTGCATACTTTCTCTTAAGCCTTATCCGAAAAAGTTTTTAACTATATTCACCCCCCCCCTCTATCGTTTTTCTCGATCCAACACATACGGGCGCCCCCATCAACTCGGGCGCCCCTATCAGCTCAGGCGCACCAGTGAAGATGGATAAGCACTGACCAAGCCTGCGGATAAGAGATCGCGCAGGGAAGGCCACGTGTAGGCGCCCCCATGGGTGCTATAAAATGGGGTTCACCCCCAAGGCTTCAACGCACATCACTCTCAATGCTCCAAACACTTTCATTCAAGCGCTACGCTTCGACAAGCTTCGACTTCGAGATTCCAGCGCCGACGATGACCCTCTGCTCCAAACTTCGATCCACCTCGGGCGTCGGTAAAATTATTTTATGAAAAGTGTTGCAATTTAAATTCCAATTCTATTCTTGTACTCAATTTGTAAAATTCTTCTTGCGATTATAAAATTGCCCAAAGTAAACGGTCAAGGACCGTGGGCCTTGGAGTAGGAGTCGGCCGCGACTCTGAACCAAGTAAAACTGACTTGTGTTCGCGTGTGTTCTATTATTTTCCGCTGCGTAACTGCTCTGTTTTCTCCGAAAAAATTTATATCGATATTCACCCCCCCCCCTCTATCGATTTCTCCGATCCAACAAGTGGTATCAGAGCGGGTGGCTCAAATTTGGTGCAACCACCAATTTGAGAGTTTTTTCAGATTTACAAAGTTATTTTAATTTTCTTTTCGAATTTTTCTCGTTAATCGAGGTTGGTGCAACACCACTCGATCATTTTTTTTCGTTGTTAATAATTTCTTCCGCACTAATAATCCAAGACTAAGTCTTTGAACAAGTTTTCGTTGTTTTTTTCAGAAAATATTATGGCCATTCAAGAGGGATTCAGCACAACCAGACCACCGCTGTTCAATAGAGAAGATTTCTCCTATTAGAAAAGCAGGATGAGAGCTCACCTGAAAACTCAGGTGGACATGTGGATAATTATCCAATCTGGCCTGGAGATTCCCAAGAACGCAGAAGGAGTGTCACAACACTACTCTGAATGGGACGCCTTGTTGAAGAAGAAGATCGAGGCTGATGCAAAGGCAACTCAGACGTTGCAATGCGGATTGACCAAGGAAGAGTTGAACAGGGTGGGACCTTTCAGCAGCGCCAAAGAACTTTGGAACAAGCTGATTGAGCTGCACGAAGGTACCTCCGACGCCAGAATCAGCAAAAGGGATCTATTGCTGAACAGACTCTACACGATAAAGATGAATGAAGGAGAATCAGCAGCACAGCTCCATGCCAGAATCCAGGAGCTGATAAATGGGTTGCACACAATAGGTCACAAGGTAGAGAACCGTGATCTAATCAGGTATACTCTAAACGCGTTCCCAAGGAACGCACTGTGGGCATCTATGGTAGATGCTTACAAGGTTTTCAGGGACCTTTCAAAAATTAAATTAGATGAACATTTTCAGAATTAAAATTGCATGAACAAACTAACTCCACAATGGTCGAGAAAAGTATTGCCTTTATTGCATGTAAATCCCAAGGAAAAGTCGCCAAGAAGAAGCCTCAACCAACACCCGAGTCTGACTCGGACTCAGACTCAGAAGACAGTGAAGGGGATCGACCCAAGTTGGTTCGGCTAGCTCGGGACTACTACAAGGAGCTGAAGCACCAGACAAATAGAAAGAAAGCAAGCTGAAGGAAGGAAGATCCAGCTGAACCTTCAACTTCAAAAAGCAAAACCAATGTCACCTGCTACGAATGCAACAAGGGACATTACAAATCAGAATGCCCAAATTTGAAGGAAGACAAGAAGACTCAAAGGAAAAAAGGCTCTCCAAGCCATCTGGGATGAATCTTCCTCCGGAGAAGAAGAAGAGGTCCCGCAATCAAATCTTCTCGCTCTAACCGCTTCAGACGACATCGACACCGGATCGGAATCGGAGCCAGACGACGGAAGGCTCACAATATCAGAAAACGACCAAATAACGGTAAGAGATTATTCTGAAATTGAATTATCTAAATTAATTGCTTATTTATCTCGCAACTTGGCGAAAGCCAAAATTCGGGTTGAGTCCCTCTGACAGAAAGTAAAACTCCTGAAAGAGGAAGCCGACCCGAGATCCTTGACCAAGAAGGTTCAAGAAGGAAACTCTGCTTAATTTGAAAAGCTTGAGAAAGATAATTCCTCCATAAAAACTCAAGTCAAGGAGCTTAAAGTGGCTTTAGAACGATTCACTTCAGATTCCAAGGGTCTTGATATGATCCTTGGAAAATAGAAGTCCGTTCTTAACCGATCTAGATTAGGGTATCGAACCAAGTCTAGACAATGGTCTTATTATGCTGTATTGAACCAACCTAGAGCTC
This sequence comes from Boesenbergia rotunda, assembly GCA_024364735.1. Taxonomy (NCBI): domain Eukaryota; kingdom Viridiplantae; phylum Streptophyta; class Magnoliopsida; order Zingiberales; family Zingiberaceae; genus Boesenbergia; species Boesenbergia rotunda. Next base: position 344,010 of record JAGFNQ010001075.1, read on the forward strand.
AAATTCAAACATGGGTCCCCAAGCTTTGCTTGAACAACCAAACTGGACCAAACCAGTATTGGATCCCCAAGGACAAGATTCACATCTTGCCTAACCATTATCGAGGCTTTAGTCCAGGGGGAGCCAATATAAAAATAATTTTTATAATTAGATAAGTTTTTTCAATTCTTTTTATTGCATGCTTATTTTTTATTACATGATTGCTTGTTTATTTCTTTTGACAAATTAGCATGTTTAGACCTAAGACTGGTTAGACTATGGACAAAATGACTTACTTGAAATTTGAGCAACCTAGTATTGGGTGGAGGTGAGATGATAGTACATTAGGGAAGCCTTTCTAATAAGGTCAAGTATACACTACTTGGTCTGCTTAGTTTGGTGGAACTAGTCGAAGCTACCGATCCAAGACCCAAACTAGTTAGACCAAAATCTTTCAAGGAGTAACTTGAATATGAATTTTCTATAAAAGGCTTTGTCAAGGAAAGGGTTGATGATCCAATAAGGCTACGGCCAAAGAAGGCATAGTGCCTCGCCAAGACCTGGAAGCCAATTATAGAATATCAAATTCACTTTACTATTGTCAGATTTGAATCTAACACAAATTTCAACTAATCTTAGATTCAACCACCTTTTAAAATAATCTTAAACTTGATTTTCAAAATTAATTTAACCTTTCAAAATTAACCTTGCTGTTTGTCAAAATTAAAATCTATATTTCTTTTGGTTAAAACATGTCTCACAAAACCCATAAGGTTAACGTGTTTGATCACATAGAACTGGGTGAAATGGCTAGGACCTGATAGTATTTTAAAAACTTGAAAAGTTTTCAAAATGTGTTCAAAATCAACTCTAGTTTTATGTCAGTTTGAATGTAAGCTTGATTGGTTGAGTCAACTGAGTCAAACCTAGTCAACAGTCATAAGCATGTAAGCGTGATTTTATAATTTCTCATTTTCAAGTTTTAAACTATCATATATGTCTAAAGTGCAGGAATGAGCTAATTACTTTTTCAACTCTAAATTCTTTATCCTATATTTACATAAAGTCATAAGCATGGATCTAATGCCTAAGTACAGCTTATCGAGAGGGAGTTTGCATACCTCACTTATCATCCCATCGTATTTGAAAATGGGTGTTCCTCCTTCACTATTGCTTTCTTATGTTGAGTCTCCCCCTTCATCGATGCTCATGTCAGAGGTGCTTACTTCATCATCCTCTTCTTGATGACTTGACATAAGTGCAAGTCCAGCGTAGGCTTCGATTTCGGATTCGTCAGAAGAAGAGTTGTCCCATGTTGCTTTTAGATTTTTGTGCTTGGACTTATTCTCTTTCTTCTTCAGTTTTGGATATTGATCATTTATGTGACCCTCCTAGTCACAATGGTAGCATCTGACTTGTCTCTTTCTTGGAGACCGATTCTTTCCCTATATCTTAGAGAACTTGTTAGACTTAAATAACTTATTTATCTTTCTTACCATAAAAGTCGTTTCTTCGTCGTCCACTGAAGACTCTGAATCTGGATCAGTTCTTCTCGCGTTCAGGATAATATTTTCCATCTTTTCCTTTCTCAATCCTACACATCAAAATTCGTGTAATTCAAAAATCAAAAATATCTCATCAAGGGTACTTACCTCCAAGTCCTTTGAGACATAGTAAGCATCTACTATTGAACTCCACTCCTGGGATCTTAGGAAGACATTGAGGGTATATCAGATAGAATCGCGATTTGATACCAATTGGCCAAGGTGGGTGAGTCTGGAGACCAATTCTTTGATCTTCGCATGAAGCTCGACCACCATCTCTGTTGGTGCAATCGACCCAAGTTTGATCGGGTAGATCATTGGTTTTGATGTGTATGTAAATATGATTAAGTTAGGTTTTCATATTGATTTAATGCGTGCTTGAGTCTTGCAGGACATAGAGAATCACACATGAGGAATAACGGAGTGAAGCATTAGAGGGATGAGAGTCGAGGAAGAGGACTTCAAAAGGCAAGCCGAGGAAGTAGACTTCAAAAGCATACGCGAAGGATGGCATGGAGACAAGCCGCGAGCTTGTGTGCGCATCTGAGGGACGAGAGCCGAAGGAAGGGAACTTCAAGGGGCAAGCCAAGGAAGTGGACTTCAAGGCATACGCGAAGGGTGAACTCCGGAAAGGTTGAAAGTGCATTTGTAAGTAGGGCAGTCGACTGGCAAGGGAACCAGTCGACTGGAACTACTGAGAGTGCACTGTAGCAGTCTACTGGTATGGACACCAGTCAATTGATCTTTCTATAATGTTGAACAGCCGGAAGCAGTCGACTGGCCCTGGGGTAGTCGTCTGGTCTGTTTGAAATCCAGTCGTTGGCTATCCGTTGGTTGGACATCAGTCGACTAGCCCTGGGGGCAGTCGACTGGTGTCAGGGTTGAGCTATTTAGTTAACAGCTCTCTCCACTACTTAAAGGGAGTTTTAGACTTGAGATAGGTTAGCAATTCATTGTGATATCTTTACTCAAGTGCTCAAGCTCCAAGTGTTCCTCTTCCTCCTAAACCCTAGCTCAATCTTGTAAGGAGGAAGAAGCTTTGTGAGAGATTGTTCTTCACCGAGAAGGAGAAAGCCTTAGTCGGAGATTACCGGGGCATGATTGACGGACCCAAAATAGACTGTCACGAATGTGGGTCTCAAATTTAGATATTTATATGAAAAGATGGAAACCCTTTTTGCAATCAAAATATGAAAACGTAGTAAAGGGGCCACAAGTCGTATTTTTCCTCGGGACTAGTTGAGAGTTTGTTTGATTCGAGCTCGTGTTTATGTGTCGTTGATATTTTTGGGTTTCAATTAGAATCTGGGTTTGGTTTCAATTGGAAATGGAAAAGCAATGAAAAAAAAAAGTAAAGAACCTTAAACTAATGAACTAAACAAGAAGTTGGCACTAAAGAACTCAACTAATGGTAAACCGAATCAAACAAGGTACTTAACCAATTTGGAAAACAAATCTAAATTCAAATGCAAACAAACACTAAGCTGAGAAATAGAGGCAGTGATGGCAATTTTCGGAAACAAACAATTTAATACAATTGCTAACTGTGATGTTCAAAGATTAAACTACAAACAACTCAACACAAACTAGATGCAATTTTGATGGAAACAAGCAAATGCAAGGGACTGTTCAGAAATGGCCAAATGCAATGCTAGATGATTTCAAGATACAAAACACACTACAAGTTATAATTAACTTGATATCAATCAAAGCCTAAGTTCCTGTTGATACCAAGTGCAAGGGTTCATCAGAATTTGGCACGCAAACAAGGTAAGCTGATGGATTGTAAACGATGCTAAAAATGATGCTGATTGCAACACTATGAACTGATATAAAGCAAATACGACTGAAGCAATCAAATCAAATTCAGACTCAAAAACAATTGACTGGAAAACAACAACTCAGATTCCCTAAACGGATGAGCAAAAATGGCAAATTCAGACACGAAATGCAGAAGAAAAAACAGGGCAAAATCTGATACGCAAGGATTTAAGTGGGGAACAATCTGAAATTTCGAGTTACCAAAGCTAAACTAGATTCAGAAATGAAACTAAAGTCTAAACAAACTTAGACCAACTAAATTAACTCACTCAATGTGAAACAAACTGAAAAATTCTGAAACTAGAAATGCAATTGCAGAAAATGGAGCTGATACGCAGCACTAACAATTGATACGCAGACGTTTAAGCAGAAAATAACTGAATTTAAAGGCAAGTGTCCATTAGACAAGCTTCCTACACTACTTGACTTGAAAGATATAATCCTACTTAAGCAGAAACAATGAAAAACCGAAATCTAAGTGCTGAAACAGAATAACTCAGTAAGGATTGAATTCAGAAATGGAATTACAGCAAACGAACTGAAATTAACTAACTAAACTAGCATCTATCCCTTCTCTGAGCTCAAATTCGTCTTGCCGTCACACAAGATATGAGCCTCAAACCCGTAAGCTCAACACATCGCCGGAAAACTGCCTCTGCGAAGCAAATCTAGCTCAGCTCTGCTCAAATGCGAAAACCCATCCAATTCCTTCAACTCAGCTGCGATGATGATTTGGGATTGATCCGAGCACTTCAGGGAACCCCTCTGAACTACTCAGATGGATGAAATGGTGTGCAGCATTGAATTCCAGGAAGCGACGGCAAAACTGACGAGACCTCGATCAGTCCTGTTCTTGGGCAATTTAGAGCTAGATTCTTCTCGGAAACACTTTTCCAATGATCTGGAACTTGATCCAAAGGAGAGAATGATGCGGTCACGTCCTCTGATGAAGCAATTCGATGAAGAAAACTAAGACCAAACGAGGAAGAAGCTGTTGCGGCGAAGACGCGACGAGGAGAAAGCTAGGGCGAAATTTGATTAAGTAGCTAGAAATGGACGACTCAGATTGAATTGAGAAAATCCAACGGCTGATCTTGCTCTGATTTAATCCAAACTTTGATGATGATGATCAGGGGTCAGGATCTGCCTCGTGGTAGCTCGGATCCTCCAGATGTGCAACGGATGGTCCAGATCAACCTAATCTTTGAATGGACGATCTAGAGCCCTCTAAGCTTGATCCAACGGTTGAATGAGCTCTGATTGGGATGAAACCTTCAGATCATGATCAGAGTGCTTGATCTGCCCTAACCCTAGCTTGGATGGCTTCAGATGGTCCCAGATGGCTCAGATCTAGCCGCTTTTGAATCGGACGGCCCAGATTAATCCAAAGCTTGATAACTCGATCCGGGTCCACTTCCGACTCAAGTTTGACCCAGTATGCCCTAGGTCCATAAACCTTTCATGCCTACAAAAAATAGATCAAAAATTTAGTGGCCAAATAATCCAAATATGTGTAAATTTGTAATTAAGTCCAAAATAAGAGGAAGTTCTAAAACCTAGGGTAAATTCACAATTAAGCAAGTAAAGCATGGGTCAAACATGGATTTTAGCAATTAAAATAATCAACAAAATGGTACTTATCAATGATCCACCGAACGATCAAGGGTTCGTGCACCTCAAGGGCACGTCGTGGAGTAGGAGCAAGCAATCTCCGAACCACGTAACTGGTAAAGTGTTAGTATTATTTTAATTAATAGATTAAGTTTTCGCTTGTGCTAACGATTGTTGGAAGAGATTGAATTCGGGTGACCAAACTATTCACCCCCCCCCCCTCTAGCTATGCCATCGATCCCAATAATCTCTCCTTCCTTCATTCGGAGATTGTCAGTTAGTTCCGGAAAAGATCTTTTCTTACTAACTTGGCTTCTAACGTACCCTCATGATATTCTAGGAACTTCTCCTAGAGCACTTTTACGGAGTGGTAGCTGCCGATCCGGTTGACTTCTAGAGGAGGTAGAACTGTCAGCAAGTGGAACACAGCTTTACCATTGCTATTGACTCAGCTTGCTCCTTCTTGTTCTACAAATGCTCCTCTACTGATAGATCGACTAGCGTGCTAGAGAGGGGTGAATAGCACTTTTCGATGAATTCACTACAAGATTGTTAACGCAGCGGAAACAATAATATGCAAAGGACAAGAAAGAACAATGCTAACAGTCGGAATTTACTTGGTATCCACCCCGGATGGGTGACTAATCCAAGAATCCGTCGGTGGATCAATCTCAGGATAACCTCCGGCTAACTCTGTCGCTCCTTGTGGGTGGAAAAACCTCACCACAACACTTCGGATGCTATCTGAGCACAAGAGACTACTAACTCACTTTACCCAAGCGAGTTTCGTCAAGAGATCCCAGCCACCATGAAGTCCTCTTTAAATAGGACTCAGGCTGAAACCCTCGGCACCAGTCGACTGCCCCCAGGGCAGTCCACTGGTGCCACTGAAATTCGACCGTTGCACCCCAACGTTCAAATTCTCAGCCAACTCACCAGCCACCTACTAGTCGACTGCCCTGGGAGCAGTCGACTGGTCCCAAGGCTGAGACCTTTCTATGAGTTCCATCAGTCGACTACCCCCAGGCCAGTCGACTGGTCTACGCACCCACCTAATGTTACCCTTCATGAGTACATTTTACTCCGCACTCAAACCCTAGGATTTCCTGAGTACAATTACACTGCACTCGTACCCTCACGACTCAACTGACTCCTCATCCGCAACCTCGACTATTGCCTTTGCGCCCTCTTCATCTTCGGCTCCCGTCCCTCGGATGCACGCAAGTCTCCAGCTTGCCTCCATGCCATCCTTCATGCATGCCTCGAAGTCCGCGCCCCTCAGCTCATCGTCCCTGTTCTCCAAAGTCCCTTGGGTGCACACAAGCCTCCAGCTTATCTCCATACCACCCTTCACCATACCAAGGCTGTCCAGTCAAGTTCATATGTGTAACCTGTACAACCTATGTTAGGATCGATTCCCGTACACTAGAGGGGGTGAATAGCGTTTCTTCGGTTTGTTCTTCCTACGTTGTTAGTATGCGCAGCGGAAACAATAATAATAAATAATAAAAACAACGAAAGCACTGCTAACAAACCTATTTACTTGGTATCCACCCCGACCGGGTGACTAATCCAAGAATCCTTCGGTGGATCACTCCCCGAAAAACCTCCGGCTAGCCCGCGTCGCTCCTTGTGGGTGGAAAAACCTCGCCACAACACCTCGGACACTATCTGGGCACAAAAGACTACTAACACGCTTTACCCAAGCGAGTTTCGTCAAGAAACTCAAATACCACGAAGTCCTCTTTAAATAGGACTCGGGGCTGATTTCTCGCTACCAGTCGACTGCCCCCAGGGCAGTCGACTGGTGCCAGCCAAATTCGACCGTTGGCACCCCAACGTTCGAATTTGCCAGCTCACCAGCCACCTACCAGTCGACTGCCTTATGGCAGTTGACTGGTACCCTGCTGATCCTAGGGTTACACTTCCCAAGTACATTCCACTCTGCACTCGAACCCTCACGACTCGCCTGACTCCTCTTCCGCAGCCTCAACTGTTGCCTTCGCGCCCTCTTCATCTTCGGCTCCCGTCCCTCGGATGCACGCAAGCCTCCATCTTGCCTCCATGTCATCCTTCACGCATGCCTCGAAGTCTGCGCCCATCAGCTCATCGTCCCTGCTCACCAAGGTCCCTCAGATGTGCACGCAAGCCTCCAGCTTGCCTCCATGCCATCCTTCACCGTACTGAGGTCGTCCAGTCCAGTCCATATGTGTAACCTGTACAGCCTGCACACTCAACATACGCATATAAGAATACAAGGGTAATCCTAACTTAAACCCTTTGCCCAAACATCAAAACCCATGGTCACACCGGACCATCTTAGGGCTGATTGCTCCAACAATCTCCCCCTTTTTAATGTTTGGCAACAATCTCCCCCTTTTTGATGTTTGGCAATATGTTTAAGTTAGGGAAAATAAGATAGTAGTCAATAGCAAAAACCATGCTAAATGAATGCATATGCAATGCATGTATGGATCATATCCAAGGCATCCTACACCTAACCCTCCAAGTTAAGACTTTTTACACACCTAGCCCTCCAAGCTAGGACTTTTCCATACCTAACCCTCCAAGTTAGGATTTTTTACACACCTAGCCCTCCAAGCTAGGACTTTTCCACACCTAACCCTTAAAAATTCTCCCAAGCTCCCCTTAACTTAGACTTACAAAGGCTTTTTAAGAACCTCTCCAAGGTTCCCTTTACGCCCTGAAGGGAGCAACCATGCTCCCCCTCAAACTCAGCTCCTCCTAAACCTAGGGTTTCTAGAAAAGGTATCAGTTTCTCACTTAATCTATCATTTCTCCCCCTTTGCCACACATCAAAAAGAACCCAACAATATCCCAATTATTGGTTCTTTAAATTTCCAATGATCCTAAGCAGATTGTACTAGACCCCCATACACTTGTTTCTCATCACTTAGACCCCAACCCAGTTGCTGATATCCAAATCAGCCCTGGGCAGTCGACTGCCCCCAGGGAAGTCGACTGATACTATGAATATCAGACTTTTCTGGCCAAATTCAGAATTGCACCAAAAATTCCATAAATCTCCAAAAAATTTTAAATTTCGTGGAGAACTTTGTGGTACCCATACCTACTTGGGAAAAATACATTTCACCATGTATCTATTACCATTCCCAAGTTGGACACAAAACTCAAAATTTTTAATGAAAATTAAGGCAAACAAGGAGGCACCCTCCCCCGTAACCTATGCCTTCTCCCAATTTCCATTTTCCAAGGTAAAGTTCTAACCAACTTACCACCCTAACACCAAGTTAGGTTCTACCCAATCTAACAACCAAGTTCTTCTACCTTGGCCACCATTTAAGAATTGCCCCCAAGCAACCTTATCCTTGGTGTCAACAAGCACAACCTTAAACACTCTAAGGGTTTGCCAGCACACTTGTTAGGATAAACCCTATCCTAGAAAAATATGATTTCATAAAAATGTCAAGTGTGCTTGACTTTTGGTACACTTCCTAATTTCCTCAAAGGATTGACATTTCGTATCAATTTACAAATGTATCTCTAATTCCATGTGTTTGCCAACGCTAATCATCATAATTCGACACATGAAATTGTCCTCAATTCATTTCTTTATTCATATCCTGAATATGATGAAAATTTCCCTTGTTAACTCATGAGATAATACTTCATTTAAGGAATATGTGATCATAATCAAGACTTTTAATCCACAGCCATATCCTATAATCCAAATTTGTAATGTTTGATTATCCAATATACCTATTTCAATTTCAACATACAGACCAGTCGACTGCCCATGGGGCAGTCAACTCCCAAAACTCACAGAATCTTTCTGGGTTGAGACCAGTCGACTGCCCCCAGGGCAGTTGACTGATACCTGATTTTCAAATTTTTCAGTCCAAATTCAGTAATCCATAAATAATTCTACAAATCTCCAAAAATTATGAAATTTCGTGGGGAGATTTGTGAAGCCAATATCTACTTGGAAAAATACGTTTCCAAATATATGTACTCCGGATCCCAAGATTTGGCACGAAACTCAATTCTCTCTAAAGTGTATCAATTAAACTCATCCTAAAAGTTCTAATTCTCACTTCTCTTCAGTGTATCCTCTTGTCCTTGTTCATAGTTCATTTCTACCATTGAGTTATATGGTATTTATCCATTAAACCTCAATTTTTGTCAATTATAACTCCTCTTTCACCTTTTTCCTCCTAAATCTCCTTTTTAATATGCCAAAACCCAGGATTAAGACTTACCCAAGTCTTCCAACCTTTTTTGGCACATTTCACCTAATTTCCTAGGAGAAAATCTATTGAGATCCATTTACCATGGACCCCAAAGGCTCCTGGAGCTCCCCCTTGAGCTCTTAGCCCTAGCCACCTCCCTAAGTGACTCAATCCATACTAGACCACACCGGTGTTCCACCGGTGACTCTTGTGTAGGACCGGTGCCGTCGATAGAGGGGGGGTGAATATCGACCGTCAAAAACTTCGTAAGACTTTTGTAAGACTTCTGGACTCAGAGCGTTAGTGCAGCGGAAACATAAAAGTAAAGCAAAAGAAAACAAAACAGGGGACACAGCAGGTTTATTTACTTGGTTCCCAACCCCCCAGGGTCAGTACGTCCAAGGTCTATGTACTCGGCGTTGAGTCCACTAATAGTCTCCTTTCCGGAATTTCCGGAGGCGGAGAAACCCGTCTTACAGTGTAGAAGTTACAAAGACAAGTATTGAAAAATAAGTACAGTAACTTTAAAAGCAAACCGAACACAGAAAGTGAAGCTCGGCCGATCTGGACCTCCGAAGTGCCGCGCACTTCCTCCTGGAGCCTCCCGGTCGTAGAACCTCGTCTTTAGCGCGTTGTCATCGGTCGGAATGAATAGAATCGTAGTTGGAAAGTGTGTTCGAAGAAGAGGGGTCGAAGCCCCTTTTATAGCCCTCCTGGGGGCGCCCTGGTCGACGGGGGCGCCCCGGAAGACTCGGTCAACTCTTATCCTTGCGCCTACCTCGCCGTAGGTGATAAGAACATTGACCAGGGCGCCCCGGATGACTCGGGCACCCCCTTGAGGGCTTATCCTGTGTTCTGGCTTTGAAACAGCAAAACAACTACTAATTAGGGCGCCCCGGACGCTCCGGGCGCCCCGGTTGACACCTGTTCTGCAAACACACATTTGCTGCATGTATAGTACTGCCTGGGGGCGCCCCGGATGCTCCGGGCGCCCCGGTTGACACCTGTTGTGCATACAACACGAAAGTTGCCTATTTAGTGTTACCTGGGGGCGCCCCGGACGCTCCGGGCGCCCCGGTTGACACCTGTTGTGCATACAACACGAAAGCTGCCTATTTAGTGTTACCTGGGGGCGCCCCCCTTGCTGGGGGCGCCTTGGTTGCATGGGGGCGCCCCCCTTTGGGGGTGCCCTGGCTGCTGGGGGCGCCCCCAACACTGGGGGCCCCTGGCAGCCAGTTTTCAGCCTTCTTCATTTGCTTGCTTTGTCTTCTTCTCTTGGTACCTGCAAGATATATATATGCAAAGCAAGTATACATGAAATATTAATCTTACGAACTTGGTTTGGACTTCGGATTGGCACGCAATCCTAGGTCGAACCGACGCAAACTCTTACCCCCGAGAAAGCGTCTTTCACCTACTCCTTTCAGGAGATGGTTGCCGCCCGGTCCTTCGGGTGGACTTTTGCCTAGCCGCCCTTCGCTAGGTCTTGGATACCAAGCATCCCTTCGCTTGGTGCCTAGCAGCCCTTCGCTAGGTCTTGTTTCCCTGACAGCCATTCGTTAGGTGCCCAGCAGCCCTTCGCTAGGACTTGTTCCCCTGACAACCCTTCGTCAGGTGCCTAGCAGCCCTTCGCTAGGTCTTTTCTTTCTGGCAACCCTTCGCCAGAGCCTAGCAGCCCTTCGCTAGGTCTTTTTCGTTCTGGCAGCCCTTCGCCAGAGCCTAGCAGCCCTTCGCTAGGTCTTAGGGTTTCCATGCCTAGCTTAACTAGGACTTTTCTCAGGCTTAGGTTACTTCTCCTTCGCTCCCCTTTGTCTGTTCAACATATTACTGACTTAAGTACATTGTCAAACATTAAAACACATAAAGGAGAACATCATTGATGCAACTTGCACCAACAATCTCCCCCTTTTTGATGTTTGACAATAACTTAAGTTAGATTGGTTTAAGGGCTAAATTGCTATCCTTGGGATAGAATAAAAGGTATAGGTTTTGGGAGAGTAAAAAATATTCTAACTGAAAAAATTCTAACTTAAGCACTCTCTCCCCCTTTGTCATGCATCAAAAAAAACTTGCATCAACAATAAAAAACTTTGAATTTTTGTTTTAAAAATACTTAGTGCAATTTTGTTTTTAAAAAATTGCATAAATTTGAAAAATGCTCTAGGTTTAAAATATAAGTACTTTGAAAAGATGATTTGTAAGGAGTGCAAGTACTTTTAAAAGATTATTTAAATCCCTTTTTGAAAAAGTATAAGTATATTTTTTTGAAAATATTTTACTTGATTGAGTTTCTTTTCCAGTCTGACACCATCCTAGGAAACCTTGTTGACCACAAGGGCATTTCCTAAGTGTCCTGGAAAGTTTTCAAACAAGTAAATATTATTATAAATTTTTAAGAAAAATGATAATATTTCATAAAGTATGTGCTGAAAAACTGTGTGAATTTTGAAGATCTAATATTTTACTTAACTTGGTCTATTTTCCAGTCTGACACTATCCTAGGAAACCTTGTTGACCACAAGGACATTTCCTAAGTGTCCTGGGAATTTTCCAACCTAAGTAATTATTATTTCAAAATCATTTCATAAGTCACACAAATTTTAACAAGTGGTATTTTGAAAAACAAAGATTTTTAGTATTTTAAAAGCATGTAATTGAATAATTCTTTTAATTTGACCTCCCCCTAAACTTGACTCGGTCCTGGGAAGCTTGTTGACCACAAGTACTCTTCCTTTGAGTCTTAAGGTTTGATTCAAATCAAAGGAATTTTCTAATAATAAAAAATAGTTTAAGACTTGAAAAAAATTTGACTCAGACTCCCCCTAAATCTGACACATCCTAGGAGTCCTTTTTAGATTATGAAGTGGACCTTCCTCTGTGTCTTTAGGGTTTATCAGAATCAAAAGAACAGGTAAACATTTGATTTTTGCAATAGGTAAAATCTTTTTCGAAAAGCCACAAGTGATAACGATTAAAGCATGATTTTCGAAAAGATATTTTCAAATAATAGTAATGTTTTTAAAGTGCAGTTTGAAAAATATGAAAAGCACTCCCCCTGCATCAATGCCGTTTGACTCTATCTAAGTGCTCTAAGGAACTTTAGTGTTGTCCTAAGAGGCTTGTGTCTAATTGCGTGAGTCAATCAATTTTTGAAAACAATATACCTTTTTTGAAAAATGTGTAATATATATAATCAATCAGACAAGCATGAATTCCATAAAAACATTATTATGTTAAAGCTCTATTTTGAAAAATATATTTTTAGGAAAATATTCTTACAATTTTGAAAAACAATTTTGAAAAATATTTTTCAATTCATTAGTCCTTAACATCTCACCCATTTTAGATGTATTAATACAACAAGCATGATTGCCTTATAGGTGTATTGTGAGATGCTTGAATCATTTTCCATTGTTAAATCTAAGATTTAATTGAAATTTGTGTTAGATTCGAATTTGACAAAAGATAATTTGAATTTGAATTTCAGAAATTGGCTTCCAGGTCTTGGCGAGGCACTAGGCCTTCTTTGGCCGTAGCCTTATGGGATCATCCACCCTTTCCTTGACAAAGCCTTTTAATGAAATTTCATTTTCAAATTAAATTAGGTCATTTTCTGGTCTAACTAGCTTGGGTCTTGGATCGGTAGCTTCGGCTGGTTTCACCAGTCTAAAGAGACCAAATAGACTTGATCTTATTAGAGTTGGTTTCCCCAACGTACTATCATCTCACCTCCTCCCAATAGTATGTTGCCAAATTTCAATTATCTTTTTCTTATGACCTTTCTAAATTATGCATAAAAATTAAATATGAATGACATGTCATATATTTTAAAGGAAAATAGCAAATGCATGGCATGGCAATTATGCATGAGTCAAACAAGTCAAGACATTTTATTTTTGTTTCTAAGAATGTATCAAATTCTCGATTTGATACATATCGTGTGAACCTGCGAATATGTCAACCCACTTTGACATATTTGATTTTATTGAATTAATTGTTGCGGTTTGGGTAAGGTTTTAGTTTGGTTCAGGTTTATGTGATTTAAGATTGGATTTAGTTGAATTAAAATTGAGTTAATTTGAATTTAACTGAATTAAAGTTGAGTTAATTTGAATTTAATTGAAAAGTGAATTAATTTGAATTAATTGAATTAAAGTGAATTTATTGAATTATTTGAATTTAATTGAATTTAATTGAATTTAAGAGGATTAATTCGAATTATTTGAATTTAATTGAATTTAATTGAATTTAAGTGGATTAATTCGAATTATTTGAATTTAATTGAATTTAAGTGGATTAATTCGAATTATTTGAATTTAATTGAATTTAAGTGGATTAATTCGAATTATTTGAATTTAATTGAATTTAATTGAATTTAAGTGGATTAATTCAAATTAAATTGAATTTAAGTGGATTAATTCGAATTATTTGAATTTAATTGAATTTAATTGAATTTAAGTGGATTAATTCGAATTATTTGAATTTAATTGAATTTAATTGAATTTAAGTGGATTAATTCGAATTATTTGAATTAAATTGATTTAATTGAGGTTTAATTGAATTAAATTGATTTAATTGAAGTTTAATTGAATTAAATTGATTTAATTGAAGTTTAATTGAATTAAATTGATTTAATTGAATTAAATTGATTTAATTGAAGTTTAATTGAATTAAATTGATTTAATTGAAGTGTAATTGAATTAAATTGATTTAATTGAAGTTTAATTGAATTAAATTGATTTAATTGAAGTTTAATTGAATTAAGTTGATTTAATTGAAGTTAAATTGAATTAAATTGATTTAATTGAAATTTAATTGAATTAAATTGATTTAATTGAAGTTTAATTAAATTGATTTATTGAATTAATTTGAATTAAATTGATTTAATTGAAGTAATTTGATTAATTAAGATTTAATTGAAGTAATTTGATTAATTAAGATTTAATTGAATTAATTTGATTAATTAAGATTTAATTGATTTAATTTGATTAATTAAGGTTTAATTGAATTAATTTGATTAATTAAGGTTTAATTAACAGTTGTGGGTTTAAATTCATCATTTTCATTATTTCAAAAATTTCTTCTTCGTTTTTATTTTTCTTTCCGAATTTTTCTATTAATTTTGATTTATTTGATCCTTTGTAATTTTCATTAATTATGGCCCTAATCTTAGAAAATTCCATTTCCTCCTCAAAATCAATATCCTCAAAGTGTGTGGAGTAAAATGGGCCACTAGTTAAGGTTTTATAGTAGTCTTTAGGATTATCTATAATTAAATTATTATCAAGAATAAAATCATTTTTATCCTCAGAATAATTTTCAATTAAATCATATTTATCCTCAGAATTATCCTTAAGGTTTTCAAATTCAAATTCGGAGTTATCCTTAGGATTTTCGAATTTGAATTCTGAATTATCCTTAGGTTTTATTTTATTTGAATTAAAATTGTCAGAATTAATTTTATCAGACAAATTATTAGAATTAATCTTATCAGAAAGATTATCAGAATTAAATTTAGAAGGATTATCAGAATTAAATTTGTTAATTTCTGAATTTAAATTCTGAATTAAACAATTAATTTCTGATATTTTGGTCACATCTTTAATTTCTAACTTATCATGCAAGAGGCTAATTTTATTGTGCAGTAATTCTAATTTATCAGAAAAATTAACTAAATTATCACTAAATATTGCAGGAAAAAATTTTGGAACATAAATTTTCCGTACCTTCGCCGGACACTTGTTCTTGTAGTGTCCGTACTTCTCGCATTTAAAGCATTGTACATATTCCTTGTTCTTCCAGACTCCTGGCGCTGGTACCTCCTTCGCCGCCGGTGGTGTAGACCGAGTCTTACGAGTAGGGCACTGATTTTTATAGTGCCCTCTCTCCCTGCATGTGAAACAAATAATATGCAATTTAAAATTAGACATTAAAAAAAATTGTACCTGATTCACCCCTGGGCTCCCCCTCAACTCCTGGCGTCTTTGCTCCGTCGGCGGTTAGTCCGGTGAAGAGCGGCTCGGCTCTGATACCAATTGTAGGACCGGTGCCGTCGATAGAGGGGGGGTGAATATCGACCGTCAAAAACTTCGTAAGACTTTTGTAAGACTTCTGGACTCAGAGCGTTAGTGCAGCGGAAACATAAAAGTAAAGCAAAAGAAAACAAAACAGGGGACACAGCAGGTTTATTTACTTGGTTCCCAACCCCCCATGGTCAGTACGTCCAAGGCCTATGTACTCGGCGTTGAGTCCACTAATAGTCTCCTTTCCGGAATTTCCGGAGGCGGAGAAACCCGTCTTACAGTGTAGAAGTTACAAAGACAAGTATTGAAAAATAAGTACAGTAACTTTAAAAGCAAACCGAACACAGAAAGTGAAGCTCGGCCGATCTGGACCTCCGAAGTGCCGCGCACTTCCTCCTGGAGCCTCCCGATCGTAGAACCTCGTCTTTAGCGCGTTGTCGTCGGTCGGAATGAATAGAATCGTAGTTGGAAAGTGTGTTCGAAGAAAAGGGGTCGAAGCCCCTTTTATAGCCCTCCTGGGGGCGCCCTGGTCGACGGGGGCGCCCCGGAAGACTCGGTCAACTCTTACCCTTGCGCCTACCTCGCCGTAGGTGATAAGAACATTGACCAGGGCGCCCCGGATGACTCGGGCGCCCCCTTGAGGGCTTATCCTGTGTTCTGGCTTCGAAACAGCAAAACAACTACTAATTAGGGCGCCCCGGACGCTCCGGGCGCCCCGGTTGACACCTGTTCTGCAAACACACGTTTGCTGCATGTATAGTACTGCCTGGGGGCGCCCCGGACGCTCCGGGCGCCCCGGTTGACACCTGTTGTGCATACAACACGAAAGCTGCCTATTTAGTGTTACCTGGGGGCGCCCCGGACACTCCGGGCGCCCCGGTTGACACCTGTTGTGCATACAACACGAAAGCTGCCTATTTAGTGTTACCTGGGGGCGCCCCCCTTGCTGGGGGCGCCCTGGTTGCATGGGGGCGCCCTGGCTGCTGGGGGCGCCCCCAACACTGGGGGCCCCTGGCAGCCAGTTTTCAGCCTTCTTCATTTGCTTGCTTTGTCTTCTTCTCTTGGTACCTGTAAGATATATATATGCAAAGCAAGTATACATGAAATATTAATCTTACGAACTTGGTTTGGACTTCGGATTGGCACGCAATCCTAGGTCGAACCGACGCAAACTCTTACCCCCGAGAAAGCGTCTTTCACCTACTCCTTTCAGGAGATGGTTGCCGCCCGGTCCTTCGGGTGGACTTTTGCCTAGCCGCCCTTCGCTAGGTCTTGGATACCAAGCATCCCTTCGCTTGGTGCCTAGCAGCCCTTCGCTAGGTCTTGTTTCCCTGACAGCCCTTCGTTAGGTGCCCAGCAGCCCTTCGCTAGGACTTGTTCCCCTGACAACCCTTTGTCAGGTGCCTAGCAGCCCTTCGCTAGGTCTTTTCTTTCTGGCAACCCTTCGCCAGAGCCTAGCAGCCCTTCGCTAGGTCTTTTTCGTTCTGGCAGCCCTTCGCCAGAGCCTAGCAGCCCTTCGCTAGGTCTTAGGGTTTCCATGCCTAGCTTAACTAGGACTTTTCTCAGGCTTAGGTTACTTCTCCTTCGCTCCCCTTTGTCTGTTCAACATATTACTGACTTAAGTACATTGTCAAACATTAAAACACATAAAGGAGAACATCATTGATGCAACTTGCACCAACATCTTGGCCTACAAATTGGACCTTCTAACCTTGGACACCTTGTCCTTGGTTAAGTTACCCTTTCTACCTTTGGATGGCACCCACTTGTCATCCTTGGACTTACCCTCCATTCCATGATTGTATGTCTTCCCAGCATATTTCTTTCCATCTACCTTGGAGGACTTAGACCGGTATCCCAAGCCCGATCTATCATAGTTGGGTTTTAAGCTACCCAACACCATGTCTAAGCCCTTAGATCCAATCGTGAATCTTTCTAGGGCTTTTTCTAATGTATCAAGTCTTGCCCTCAATGCTTGATTTTCCCTTTCCAAATTTCTAACCTTTGGATCTATGTGTCCACCATGGACATTCCTAGACCTAGCCTCCTTTCTAGGCACACTCCTTCCCTTCTTGGGATTAGTGCCATGATCCTTAGGTCTAGAGGTCTTGGGTCTATCATTATGCATGTTTTTGTTAATGTTTTGACCTACCTTGTTATTCTTATTCCTATCATTATTCTTAAAACCAAAATTGTGCACAAGTAGACAATTTTCATTAATCCTAGCATGCATGGATGAATGATTAATATGATTTTTATCATGCATATAGAAATTTGAATTTGAATTAAATCTTGGCTTAAGGTTAGAAGTTACCTTCCTTACCTTTTGAGTCCCACCTTGATGTGGGATTCTTCTCTTCTTTCTTTCTTCTTTCTCCCATCTCCTCAAGTGCTCCATTTTCTTTAGCTCACTTTTCTTTGAGCACTTGGTGTGGTAGTGCCCCAATTCTCCACATGTGAAACATCTAATCTCCTTTTTCTTTTCTTGGGCTCCTCCAATCCTACAACCCACATCAGATTTAAGTCGAATGGACTCGGGTTTAGATTTTACCTCCTTCTTACCTTTTGAGCACTTGTCCTTGTCGTGCCCCTTTTCGTTGCAACCAAAGCATGTGATGTGCTCCTTAGATTTAGCTTTGGTGGAGGTGGAGACTAGGTTGACTTCTTCAACCTTGGATGATGTAGATTCTTTTTCTTGATCACTTTGACTTTTCTCCTTGAGCTCTTGAGCATGTGTAGGACTTTCATGATACTCTTTCACTTTACTCCATAATTCACATGCACTTTGATACTCCCCTACACCATTTAGCACATTAGTAGGTAAAATATTGATTAATATATCTATTACCTTCTTATTCGCCCGAAATTGTTCTTGTTGCTCTTTGTCCCAATATCTAGGACGAAGCTTCTTCCCGTGCTTGTCCTTTGAAACTTCGAAGGGGTCTTCAAGCGCAATTCGGCATGCCCAATCCATTCCGAACCACGTCTCGATCCTCGCTCGCCAATAGTTGAAATCCTCGTAGTCGTAGGTCGGCGAAGTGTAGATGTCGTCCCCTAGCGGACCTTCTCTTTCCATTTTACTCTAGCGTGTGCTCCCTCGGCGGTTAGTCCGATCAAGAGCGGTCCTTCACTCTAATACCAATTGTAGGATCGATTCCCGTACGCTAGAGGGGGTGAATAGCGTTTCTTTGGTTTGTTCTTCCTACGTTGTTATTATGCGCAGCGGAAACAATAATAATAAACAATAAAAACAACGAAAGCACTGCTAACAAACCTATTTACTTGGTATCCACCCCGACCGGGTGACTAATCCAAGAATCCTTCGGTGGATCACTCCCCGGATAACGTCCGGCTAGCACGCGTCGCTCCTTGTGGGTGGAGAAACCTCGCCACAACACCTAGGACACTATCTGGGCACAAAAGACTACTAACACGCTTTACCCAAGCGAGTTTCGTCAAGAAACTCAGCCACCACGAAGTCCTCTTTAAATAGGACTCGGGGCTGATTTCTCGCTACCAGTCGACTGCCTCAAGGGCACTCGCCTGGTGCCAGCCAAATTCGACCGTTGACACCTCAACATTCAAATTTGCCAGCTCACCAACCACCTACCAGTCGACTGCCCCCATGGCAGTCGACTGGTACCCTACTGATCCTAGGGTTACACTTCCCAAGTACATTCCACTCTGCACTCGAACCCTCACGACTCGACTGACTCCTCTTCGGCAGCCTCGACTGTTGCCTTCGCGCCTTCTTCATCATCGGCTCCCGTCCCTCGGATGCACGCAAGCCTCCAGCTTACCTCCATGTCATTCTTCACGCATGCCTCGAAGTCCGTGTCCATCAGCTCATCATCCCTGCTCACCAAGGTCCCTCAGATGCGCACGTAAGCCTCCAGCTTGCCTCCATGCCATCCTTCACCATACTGATGTCGTCCAGTCCAGTCTATATGCGTAACCTGTACAGCCTGCACACTCAATATACGCGTATAAGAATACAAGGGTAATCCTAACTTAAACTCTTTGCCCAAACATCAAAACCCATGGTCACACCGGACTATCTTAGGGTCGATTGCTCCAACAACCTGCACACTCAACATACACATATAAGAACACAAGGGTAAACCTAACTTAAACCCTTTGCCCAAACATCAAAACACTTGGTCACTCCGAACCACAGATTGCCTCAATAGTGGAGTAGGAGCAAGCAATCTCCGAACCACGTGATCAGGAGTTCGGTCGGGTTCGATTGCCGATCTAAACCGGTAGTGAATAGGCCAGGCCAAGGGACACCCGAGGTCGGGACCCTCGGGGTCGGTCACCCGAGGTCGGGACACTCGGGGTCGATCACCCGAGCTCGGAACAGGGGGGTCGGACACCCAAGGCCGGGACACTCGGGGTCGGTCACCCGAGGTCAGAACGGGGGGGTCGGACACCCGAGGCTGGGACACTCAGGGTCGGTCACCCGAGGTCGGCCCCTCAAAGTCTGTTGTCCAAAGTCAGGTACTCGTGGTCACACGGGAACGACCGAACAATTATGAGCCTTTCTTATCATATAAGCCTTTCTTATCAAATATTCAGAAGACAATCCCCCCGACATAATCATTGTCTGGTAGAGCCGCCAAGAGTTAAAGAGGGACAGAAGAGATATATTAGGCAGGGTGTCAGGCGGCTATGGCAGTCTCACAACATTAATGCGGTTGTCACTATCACCATCTGTCAACTGACCCTCCCTTAATGAGATTTGCCAGCTCTGACACAGCAGATAGTTATCTCTCCCCTATATAAACCCCCCCCCCATATGGCTCTGTAGAAGGGATTGCTGCCATTTTGCAACCACGCCACTACTTTGTAATCCCCTTTTTGGTCCGAGTCGAGCTTCTTGAGCCGAACCCCTGTTTGAGCCCGTCCCCGATCTCCGGGTTATAGCAGACCGGGTCACCTTGGTCAGACCGAGTCATCCGTGGAAGAACCGGCCTTCGCTTGTCAACAGGATCAAATTTGGCGCCATCTGTGGGAAATCTTCGCCTGATCGAAAGCCGAGGATGGGTGACTCCAATCGGGTGATCGTTACTCTCTCACAAGAGGACTTGGAACTGCTGATAGAAGCTAGAGCCAGGAAATTAGCGGAGGCCCAGCAGGCAGCCACCCGACCTACCCCACCGGGCCCAGCCGAGTACACTGCTCGTGTAGGCACTGAGGGAGGGGTTCGACAGGAGGACAGTCCTCACTTCCACCGGGCACTGTTTGGCCCGGCTGAAGGAGCAGGACAATCGGTCATGAAGCTACATCCAGACATACCAGAGCTAACAAAGGGAAGGCTCCCCTTGCGCCGACCCCGACTGAGCGCACAGGGTTCCCCTTCTCTAGCCAAGTCTTGAACGAGCCACTGCCCAAGCATTTCAGACTCCCGTCCATTACTGAATACGGAGGAGCTACTGATCCTGAAGAACATCTAAAGAAGTTTGAGAATGCTTCGATGCTGCATCAGTACCCCGATGGTGTCAAGTGTCGGGCCTTCCTGACCACTCTAGCCGGGTCAGCCCAGCGATGGTTTGACAGACTCCCAGAGGGATCGATCAAGGACTTCTCTGATTTCAAGAGACTGTTCCTGCAGCATTTTGCCAGTAGCAAAAGATACCACAAGACCAGCTTAAACTTGTTCACCATGAAGCAAGGCTCCAAAGAGCCCTTAAAAGCCTACATCAGGAGGTTTAATCAAGTGGCTCTGGATGTGCCCACCGCTACGTCCGAGGTGTTAGTCAGTGCCTTCGCGCAAGGCTTACAAGAAGGCGAATTCTTCAGATCCTTGATCCGAAAACCTCCGAAGGACTTCGAGAGCCTTTTGGGGAAAGCCAGAAAATACGTAGACGTTGAAGAAGCACAAGCCGCCAGGCGACCGGAGGTCAGACCTGCGCACGAGAATCCCCAACAACATCAGAGAAATGTACCTCCTGGGGGACCTCTCAAAAGCCCCCGAGCTATGGAGCACCGACCAGGAGCCGAGAGGAGAATAGTTCAGCAAGTTGCCCAGGGTTGCATCCCTTCCAGGTGGCAGCCCTACTGTTCCTTCCATAACAGTCATACGCATGACCTTCAAGATAGCTAGCAGGCCGGCAGAGGTCGGGGACGCGCCGGCTGAGGAAGTCCAAGAGGAGCTCACCAAGGAGGTGGTCGAGGTCGGGGAAGAACATCGCCTGGCCACTCCGAGCCCCCGGCCCGGCCAACCGCCTCTGCAGCCAGATAGTTATTCTCGACCCCCGACTCCATCGAGCCCGGGAAGGCCAGCGAGGAGCAAGCTAATCAACAGAATGTGGTACACGGGGCCATTCACGTGATCTCTGGAGGTCCCACTTATGGAGATTCCAATAGAGCTCGAAAATCACAAGCCCGGCGTTTAGACATTTACCAGGTGGGCTGCAGCTCAACGCAAGCCCAAGGGCCACAGATCAGTTTTGGTCCTTCAGACTTACAAGGAGTAGAAGTACCTCATGAGGATGCCCTGGTCATCACGGCGATCATAGCTAATTATCAGATTCATAGAACCATTGTGGATACGGGGAGTTCGGTAAACATCTTGTACTTAAAAGCTTTCGAGCAATTGCAGATTGAAACCACTGAGCTTCGACCCGTGGCCACACCTCTGTTTGGATTCACGGGGAATGAAGTCCAACCCTTAGGCCAGATCAAATTACCCATCTCACTCGGTGAAGAACCTTTAAGAAGGACTCGGTGGTCCACCTTCCTGGTAGTGGACGCCCCCTCGGCCTACAATGCCATCCTGGGCCGACCAGTGTTGAACGAGTTCCGAGCCGTGGTGTCCACTTTCTACTTGAAAGTTAAGTTCCCAGTGGGTGATCAAGTCGGAGAGGCTAAAGGAGACCAAAAGGTAGCACGTCGGTGCTATGTGGACGACATCCGAGTGGAGGTTAGTAAGTCCTTCCGAGCAGCGCCGGCTAATTGCAACATGGTGCAATCCTCTCAGCCCTCTCCTTGGGCTGATTTGATAGAGGAAAAGGAAGAGGTCTAGCTCTTGCCCGACCAAGAAGAAACCAAAGTGAAGATGGCTCCCGGACTATCGCCCGACCTCAGACAACAGCTGATAGAATGTCTGACTCAAAACCGAG
>JAGFNQ010001075.1:367169-479209 GCA_024364735.1 Boesenbergia rotunda
GCTCGGGAAGGTACTGATCAACCCGGAAATCTCAGGTCGGATGGTTAAGTGGATCACTGAGCTGAGTGAATACGATATTTAATATCAGCCCCGGACTGCCATTAAGGCTCAGGCGTTGGCCGATTTCCTTAGTGAACTTCATACAGAGGAAGAGGAGGAGGTCTAAAAAATATATGTGGACGGGTCAGCCACCCTAGCAGGGAGTGGCGTGGGAATCTTACTGATGTCTCCTAAGGGAGACCCCATTCATCTGGTCGTGCGCCTAGAGTACCAGGCTACCAATAATCAGGCGGAATATGAAGCCCTCTTGGCAGGTTTTCAAGCGGCCCGACAGGTCGGGGCCACTCGGGTCATCCTACATTCTGATTCTCAGTTAGTGACTCAACAGGTGGCAGGGCGGTTCAAAGTGAACGACGAGAGGCTACAGGCTTATGTAGAGGCATATCAACAGTTACAAGAAGAATTTCAAGAAGTTCAGATTATGCAGATCCCCCGAGGGGACAATGCCAAGGTGGATGAGTTAGCTAGGCTGGCCAGCTCCGTTCGTCCGTGGGTCTTCCCTAAGCCTTCGCCTCAGGTTATGCTGGTGGCTCAGGTTGAGAGGGAAGCAGAAATGGAGATAGAGGGGGGACTGGGAGAGCTCCATTCATCGGCTATCTAAAGAAGGAACTCTTCCGGACAGCCCCGAGCAGGCCCG
This sequence comes from Boesenbergia rotunda, assembly GCA_024364735.1. Classification (NCBI taxonomy): domain Eukaryota; kingdom Viridiplantae; phylum Streptophyta; class Magnoliopsida; order Zingiberales; family Zingiberaceae; genus Boesenbergia; species Boesenbergia rotunda. The sequence goes on from JAGFNQ010001075.1 coordinate 367,867, forward strand.
GATACTGAAGATAAGGGTCGCCCGGTTCACTCTGATAGGGGATGCATTATACAAGCGAGCTTTTTCCCGACCACTATGCAGATGCCTCGGAAAGGAAGATGCGGACTATGTACTCAGAGAAGTGCATTTGGGGTGCTGCGGAAATCATTCAGGAGGTCGGTCCATGGCTCGGAAGGTCCTGCTGGCCGGTTACTTTTGGCCGACCCTTCAAATGGATGCAGAGAAGATGGCTCTTTCTTGCCTTTCTTGTCAGAAGTATCAGAATCTATCGCACCGACCGGTTGAGATGTTGCGAACGTCCACTGTATCATGTCCCTTTGATCAGTGGGGCATGGATATAGTAGGACCCTTCCCCAGGGCAGCAGGTCAGAAGAAATTTCTGTTGGTGGCAGTGGACTACTTCTCCAAGTGGGTTGAAGCGGAAGCCCTGGCCCGGATCACCGAACAAGCGGTGAAGAAATTCCTTTGGCAAAATATTCTTTGCCGGTATGGCATACCTCACAAGCTGGTATCAGACAATGGTCGGCAGTTTCAGGGCCGGATAATCAGAAATTGGTGCAAGGAATTTGGGATCAAGCAGGCCTTCACTTCCGTGACATATCCCCAAAGTAATGGTCAGGTCGAAGTAGCCAATAGAGAGATTCTGAAAGGGCTCAGAGCTAAGCTGGATCAGGTCGGCGGATCCTGGGTAGATGAGCTGCCTGGTGTCCTATGGGCCCTTCAGACCACACCCAAAGAAGGGTCAGGATGCACTCCCTTCCAGTTAGTCTATGGAAGTGAAGCGGTAGTCCCCATGGAGGTCGGCTGTGAGTCTGACAGAAGTCATCTGTATGGAGAAGACAATGCGGAGAAAAGACGAGCTGAGCTAGATCTGATTGAGGAGGTCCGAGCTAAGGCTGCAGTCCGCATGGCTGCTTACCAGCAAAGGATGCAGAACCAATACAACCTGAAGGTTATACCCCGACATTTCCAAGTAGGGGACAAGGTATGGAAAAGAATCAAGCCAGTCGGAGAAGTAGGCAAGATGGAGCCTCCATGGAGTGGTCCGTTCCTGGTGGTCGAGGCGCTGGGATCAGGAGCCTACTATCTGCAAGATGCTCAAGGAAAGCGGCTCGGAAGACCCTGGAGTGCAGTACATTTAAGATTGTACCGTGAGGAGAGCGGAGAGAAATGATTCTTGTAACTGTACTCAGAAAAAAAACGATGATAAAAACTGACTCTCCAAAGGACAACTACAGCAAGTTATAAGTGGGCTTGCTCTCACGCACCCACCGGACTCGGCGCCGATCGGGCGTGGCGTTTCACGTTCGGTCGGGCCCGATCGGGCATGGCGATCCACGTTCGGTCAGGGTAAGTCGGACGGTGTCCAGACTCTTGCTAAGGCAGTTATAAATGAGCTTGCTCTCACGCCCCACCGGATCCGGCGCCGATCGGGCGTGGCGTTCCACGTTCGGTCGGGCCCATCGGGCATGGCGATCCACGTTCGGTCAAGGTAAGTCGGACGGTGTCCAGACTCTTGCTAAGGCAAGTTATAATGAGCTGCTCTCACGCACCCACCGGACTCGGCGCCGATCGGGCGTGGCGTTCCACATTCGGTCGGGCCCGGTCGGGCGTGGCGATCCACGCTCGGTCGGGGTAAGTCGGGCGGTGTCCAGACTCTTGCTAAGGCAAGTTATAAGTGGGCTTGCTCTCACGCACCCACCGGACTCGGCGCCGATCGGGGCGTGGTGTTCCATGTTCGGTCGGGCCCGGTCGGGCGTGGCGATCCACGATCCGGTCAGGGTAAGTCGGACGGTGTCCAGACTCTTGCTAAAGGCAAGTTATAAGTGGGCTTGCTCTCACGCACCCACCGGACTCAGCACCGATCGGGCGTGGCGTTCCACGTTCGGTCGGGCCCGGTCGGGCGTGGCGATCCACGCTCGGTCAGGGTAAGTCAGACGGTGTCCAGACTCTTGCTAAGGCAAGTTATAAGTGGGCTTGCTCTCACGCACCCACCGGACTCGGCGCCGATCGAGCGTGGCGTTCCACGTTCGGTCGGGCCCGGTCGGGCGTGGCGATCCACGCTTGGTCAGGGAAAGTCGGACGGTGTCCAGACTCTTGCTTAAGGGAAGTACGAATTAACACATTTCCGTGATCTTCATTGCCCGAGCGTGGCTCCCCACGTTCTGAGAGACAAAAGGGATATTAGGCCAGCTTGATAAAGCTGAACTAGTCGAACCAGCGCACACAAGCCAACTCGGCTCCGCCGATAAGGTTAACTCATCGAAAACAAGATAGAACGCTAAGTCCGGGTACCAACCCGACCGAACGATATGCCCGAATCCGGGCAACGGCCTGACTGAATGACCGGGAGCTCAGATACGCTGAGCGTTTGACACTTAGAAAGATTTTCAGTTCGGCTTACGAAATCAAACTAAAGGGAACAATATGCACGCCCTGAGCAAACAACACTTAGTGAGAATTCACAATATAGTTCCAACATCGGCCCTGGCAAAATAATTCAGGCGCACTGAGTAAACGATACTTAACAAAAATCTAAACCATCGTAAACAAGCAAGTGAGGAATCAAGGAGATGGAAGAAAAACCATAACGAGTTAGCATAATCAGGAAAAGGCTTGCGGCAGTTACAAAATTAAGCCCCTAGGGCTGAGCCGACTCAGAAACATAGCAAAATCTCTAAGGCCCAAAGGCCGAGCTAGTACAAAACGAAGGAAAGCATAAAGTTAACCTAAGTAAATGGAGGGAAGGCATCTGCCGGGTAGACGCCTTGATCCGCCTCGACTTCACCACATTAGGGGGAAAGTCCGCGGGAAGGTGGCCGGCTTCAATCAGCTGCTAGACGGCGCCCTTCGCGCCGTACAAAATCATGCCCCCAGTCCGCTCAGCTACTTGATCCAAAAAGGAGTCCGACTGAATATAGGCCATCCGAGATACTTCAATCCGGGCGAACTCGCCCGACTTATAGTCCTCCAACTCCTTCTTGAGCCGAGCGAGCTCGGCGTCCTTCCGAGCAAGCTCGGTACCCTGCCCCTGGATGGTGGTCTCCCGAACAGCCAGCTGCGCCTCCTTGCTCACTAGTTGAGCTTCTAAACCTTGAAAGGCCTCTTGTTGGGCGGCCAACTCCGTCTCTTTGTTCTTCAGAATAAGTTGAGTCTGGTGATGAGCAGCGTCCGACTCCTTCAATTTCCGTTGGAGTCCTTTGGCGCCTGTTGTTCTCTTAGCCAGGTCAGTATGGACTCGGGTATATCGGGTCTTGAGGACCTTATTCTCGCCCTCCAAATGAGCCACCCGGTTGGTTAAGCGCTCCACCTCCATCGTAGACTAGGCCATCAACCGCTGCTCCTCCTCTACACGAACTTCCAGCTCCGATATGTGAGACCTCAGCGCGGTTATTTCCGAACGCAGCTGGTCTAGGCCCTCGTCACCCAGAGGAAAAGTACACTACGCCACTTTGGCTTCTAGATCTCTTACCTGTCTTTTGGCCGCCCGACGCTCTCGGGTATTGGCGACCAGCGCTTGGCTAACCGCATGACTCAGTGCCCATTGCTGCAAAGTGGCACGAAGGTCGTAAGTATAAGCATAAACAGTTAGAGGAGGGGAGGGGGTACCTGAGTCATTCCCACAATGAAGTGGTCGGCCAAGCTGACAGGGTCCATCACGAAAGATGCCGTCCATCCTTCCTCCCAGCCCGAGACCAACATGCCGTGCAGATTAAGCGGCTAAGGCTGGACTGTCGGGGTTAGAGTGATAGCCGAGGGCACTTGAACATCCACAGCTGACCTCGGAGGGGAATGCATCGACAGAAGAGCTTCTACGACGTAAATGTTGGCGGTGCTCGGCGGAGGGGCCTGAGGACGTGGCACGGTCCCTGAGGTCGATGCACCGGATGGTACTATCACGGAAGTAGAAGGTCGAGTTGTCGATTGAGGTGTGGTCTGGGTCGAACCCCGAACGTCAGGTCGGGGAACAGCCAGAACAGGAGTTGAGCCTGGGGCTGGAGCTCGAGGGCTGGTCATGACTCGATCAGGTCGAGAGGGTGCGGCAACCTGATCCCCCGAGGTCAGTGCTGGGGGCGAAGGCGTCCCCAAGCGGAGGACTAGGCGACGACGCTTCCGAACCAAGCTAGTAGAAGCTGCCTGATCTTCCTCTTCTTCTTCTTCCTCTGCCTGGGCGGATGTCCCCTCGCCCACCACCCGTGTTGTCGCCCCCACATCCCCGGTCGGGAGACTCTCTCCAGGGTCGTTTGCTGCAACTTCCAGCAGCTCGGGATCTGGTGCAATGCTTACTGGTGGTACCTCCCGAGCGATCGTTAGCTGGGCGGCCAGAGCCTCCATGGCTTCATCCTCCCGATCCAATACTACATCAACCCTAGCGCTATACATAACTTCAGCTGCACAAAAGAAAAAGCTTTAGTTAGCATTAACAAACTTACAAAGCGAGTAGGGACATACCGAGGGTGCCGGTTAGCTCCGCCGGAACTTGGCTCAGCCGGAAGAGATACAGCATACCCTCGATCAGTAGCTTGCCCGCGTGATATCGGGCTCCCCCGAGCTTGGAGAAGGCAGACTGGTAGCCCGGTTCCGAACGAAGGTTCTTGGGTAGCTGAGGATGATCGGGCAGGTTTTCTACCCACGCAGTAGGCCAGTTCGGTCGGGGGATCGATTGGATATAGAAGAAGTGAGATTTCCAACCTTTATTGGAGGAAGGGACCTTCTCTAAGAAGGCTGAGTTAATACGGGCTTGGAAATAGAAATTTCCAGGTTCTTGTTTCTTGAGATAATAAAAGAAGTGGAACACCCGGGGTTCTAAGGGGATTTTGTGGGCAGTAAAGACGATCACGGTTCCACATAGGATTCGAATCGAGTTGGGAGCCAATTGAGACAAGGAGACCTGAAAGTAACGACAGATCTCGCGGAAGAAGGGATGCAGGGGAAAACACAGGTCGGCTAACAACTGATCAGAAAAGACGGTGAAATGACTTAGGGGGGGCTCGTGTGCCCGACCCCGACGGTCGGGCAGAGCTATGGGATGGTCTTCGGGGATCAGGTAATCTATACGCAGGGTCTCAATCTGACCCAAGGTTAGGGAAGACCGGGTGGTTAAATACCATGGCTCGGGAGGCGTAGACAATTCGGCCATCAAAACAAAGTCGAAAAAGGCACGACGAGGACTCGGCAAAGGAAAGGAATACCTAAAATCGAAGATCGCCGGAAACACTGTTCGTCGGATTTGCGAAGGTCGGGTGGCGGAGATCGGACAGGAGTCGGAGAGAAAGCGAAGGTCGGGATAGAAAGGGGTAAAATGAGGAGTTAAGCCTATTTATACCGCTGGTAAAACCAGGAGGATCGTCCGATGGAGAAAAAGAAAATGGCGGGGTAGACTCCTCGTCGTCCGATCTATGCCATTTCCCAGACCTCAAAGCTTCACTCGCACGTCGCGCGAGCCACGCCGGTGACATTTCGTTACCAGAGACCTCCAGTCGAGAAGCGACACGTGGCCCTGCATTAATGAGGATTTGATGGGGGATACGACATTAAAGGGGAGGATTAACCGTACGAGGTGACGCGCGAGAAGGCAAAGAAGAGGCAAGCCGACCGAGCAGGGAGCCTAGTCAGTCGGATTGAACTCCTCCTTCGACTAGACTTGAGAGGGAGGCTTGTGATCCGGGCGTATGATTTTTAGAAGGATCAGGAGCTCGGTCTGGTTCGATTGCCGATCTAAACCGGTAGTGAATAGGCCAGGCCAAGGGTCACCCGAGGTCGGGACCCTCGGGGTCGGTCACCCGAGGTCAGGACACCCGGGGTCGGGCATTCGGGGGCGGCCACCCGAGGTCGGAACGGTGGGGTCGGACACCCGAGGTCGGAACGGTGGGGTCGGACACCCGAGGCTGGGACACTCGGGGTCGGTCACCCGAGGTGGGAACGGTGGGGTCGGACACCCGAGGCCTGGACACTCGGGGTCGGTCACCCGAGGCAGGGACACTCGGGGTCGGTCACCCGAGGTCGGCCCCTCAAAGTCTATTGTCCGAAGTTAGGTACTCGTGATCACATGGGAACGACCGAACAATTATGAGCCTTTCTTATCATATAAGTCTTTCTTATCAAATATTCAGAAGGCAATCCCCCCGGCATAATCATTGCCTGGCAGAGCCGCCGAGAGTTAAGGGGGGACAGAAGAGGTATATTAGGCAGGGTGTCAGGCGGCTATGGCAGTCTCACAGCATTAATGCGGCTGTCACTATCACCATCTGTCAACTGACCCTCCCTTAATGAGATTTGCCAGCTCTGACACAGCAGATAGTTACCTCCCCCCTATATAAACCCCCCATATGGCTCTGTAGAGGGGATCACTGTCATTTTACAACCATGCCACTACTTTGTAATCCCCTTTTTGGTCCGAGTCGAGCTTCTTGAGCCAGACCCCTGTTTGAGCCCGTCCCCGATCTCCCGGTTATAGCAGACCGGGTCACCTTGGTCAGACCGAGTCATTCGTGGAAGAACCGGTCTTCGCTTGTCGACAGGATCATCTTTAAAAACCTCTTATTAGAAATGTCGAATTTTTACTTTTATCGATCGATGTCTTATAAATTGTAATAGATAGCGAGAGATGAAATCTCAAGAAATTTAAAAGTATGGAACTCAAGAATATTACAGTAAAATATAAAATCATCAGCTTAACGAGCCCTTTAAGACGATTTCACACATTTTGAAAGGGGATAAAACATGAGAGCATTTGCCTTAGCGTAATAATTCTTTATATGGGAGAGGTCAGACACCTAACGAGATATTTTATACTCACTAAGAATTAACTCAAGTCCTATTATAGCAAACACCCATGTAGGTATCGTTGGAAATTTGAATGGAAACAATAAGAGGTGGATAAAGGAGACTTCATTGTGTATGGAATTTTAGTCCAACATTGGGAGTCTCATGACTTTATTGTTGATTTATATTTTATCACATACATTGATATTGTGAGCAAATGCATAAAGAGAGGCATTCTCTTATGTGTAGGTGTGTAGAGGGTGTAAATTCAAGGTTCGGATTTGTACTGAACCATGTTGACTCGTGTGAAAGAATGGCCTCCATGTGTTGAATGCCAGATCGATTGGGGCAAAATTTACCCAAATGGAACCATCAATATTTTGCCATGTGGATTATCTTTTGCTACTGCTCATATGTAGTAATATTTTGTCATATGAATTATCTTTTGCTACTGCTCATGTGTAGTAATGTAAACATTAATCATAAGTATTGAAACATTAATCAAAAGTTAATAATGATTCTATAATTTCCCGGACAATAATAGTTGACCATTAATGGTTGGTGGCTACAATTTAACCTAGACATTGAATAACCATTATTCGGTCATTCAACATAGTAAGGGGGTTACGGGTGAGCACTCCTACATAAGGAAATGAGATCTTGAGCAAAAATAATAGTAATAGCAAAAAAAAAAAATCTTCCACTTCGTCTCAAAAATTGCTCTCTATTGTGTATTTCGTTGGGTAGAATTTTCGTTAGAAGTCAGGTACACACTTCATTCGCCATGAACAACCAATGCTATCAACGTGGTTTCCCCGTTATATATTGGAAAACAGACGTTCATCATAAGCTTAAATCACTACGGGAGGATGATGAATCTATTTTAATGAAACTGCACTTATCACAGGCTCTGGAATCTCTTTAACTTGGCAACTCGATCGGCCTCGGCACTTGCCAACTCGACTCTCAGCCAACTCAGCTCGATTGACTTGGGAGTACTCAGACTCAGTAGGAGTACTCTACCTCGGCAACAAGCATTTGATAACTCGGTACTCGTCAACTCAGCCTAGGGGATCTCAGCTTGGCCTCAGCAAGAAGCATTCGGCAAATTGGTACTCATCAACTCAACCTAGGAAATCTCAGCTCAGCCTTTAGCATTACAGCTCATGCCTTAGTAGCTCAGCCCGGTCTTAGTCATCTTGGCTTAGCCTCAAGCAATTTTGCTCGACCTTAGACAACTCGGACTTGGACAACTTAGCTTGGACTCAGGCAACTCAGCTCAGCTTCGAACCAACTCGGCCTCGGACCAGCTCAGCTCGCCCAAGTTATCCAGATAGCTTAGCTTTTCAAATAACTTTTCCTTCTTACTTAAGGACATGAGTTTATCAATTAAGTCATCTCAACATATTTGAAATTAATTTTTAAAATCAATTTTAATTCGATAACTATGACTATTAATCTTCGTCATGGAAGATTGTCCAATAGATATCAATCTCGTCAATTCACGGGGAGAGGAACTAAGAATATTGAAGTACATTGGATGGGGCACAAAAGACAACTTGAGAGTTCAAATTGGCCTATAAATGCAAATGGACCGACCTATCTTGGGAGACCGACTCTCTGGTTTGGGATCTTAAAACATATGATGCCATTAGGGAGGAGCCGCGTAGGCATAGAATTGGAGTGAGATTATTACAAGGCAATCATTATATGTCATCATCTTATCTTATGAAGAGCCACAATTTAGAAGATGTTAGTTGCTGACTTGTATCTCCTCGGTATTTGACTTAGTCGATTTACGATCGTCGTGTTGATGCAGTCTGACCTTGATTGTTATTTTGGTGTTAACAGCGATTTTAGTTTAGGTTAATGAGACGAGTCTGGTTTAAGTCCTGGTCGGGGACTAGGCACGACTCCTGGGGAGTGAAGCCAGGTGATAGAAATCCCGGTGAGTGAAGTCGGGTGACTGAAACCCTGGTGAGTGAAGCCAGGTCCTAGCTAGGGAAGCTAGGTGATGGAAACCCCGGTGAGTGAAGCCAGGTCCCGGTGAGTGAAGCCGGGTGACTGAAATTCTGGTGAGTGAAGTCAGGTCCTAGCTTAGGAAGCTAGGTTGAAGGAAGTCCCAGTGAGTGAAGCTGGGCACGATGTCTTGGTCCGGGGGACTGAGCACTGCATGTACTGGTCGGAGAGGGCACGTGAGCTCGTTCTCTAGGACCAGGATGAGTTAGAGAAGGCTAGGGAGGCTGTTCTCTGGACTCAGGACTGTTTTGGTCGGAGCTGGATCGGTCTGGTGACCGATCAGGGAGTTAGCACGAACTCCCTGTTGTGGATTGGTCTGGTGATCGATCCAGAGATGTCTAATCAGTCTGGTGAACGATCAGGGAGAGAACAGAAGGTTTCGAGTTGGTCTCTGATCGTTCGGGTGATCGATCAGGAAAGAAGCAGTGGGTTTAGGGAGAAACCATTGATTGATCCTCGTGATCGATCAAATGCCTCCCAGACCGATCAGGCTGGGTCCTGATCGGTTCAGGAGTGACCTGATCGGTCACTAAGATCGATCAGGGAACAACCTGATCGGTCTGGTGACCGATCAGGGTTTGTGGCTGGTGAAAGCAGGAGATAGCTCTTGCAAGGTGAGGATCGGTCCGGTGACCGATCCAGGAGCTGTGATCGGTCAGTGTGACCGATCACAAGAAGTCGCGATTCTTGATTTCTCAGTATGGATCGATCAGGCTGGAGCTTGATCGTTCTGAGCTTACCCTGATCGGTCTGGTGACCGATCAGGGTCCTCTCTGATCGGTCCGGTGACCGATCAGTAGCTAACAGCTTTAATTCAAATACGCTGTCAGACTTCTGATCGCGTTCTGATTTCTTTCTGATCGCTACTAATATATGCTCTGATCGTCTGATAATTGATTTTTTGTTGATTTGCTGTGCTAAACAACTGCTAAGTGTGCAGGTAACTCAGGATTACTCAAGGAGGGTCAACTGGGTTCTTTTGCTACATCAGGTTTGGCAGTTTTCCTTCGCAGGATACAACGTCTACTGACGCGAGCTGACAACGGCTGAGGAGCTGACCTAGGGCTCGACTGGAGGGAGTCCAGAAGAGGTCAGCTAACTGGGCTGTTGCAGATGAGCAGCTGGTAAGCTACAGAGGAGCGTCTGCTACCTGGCGATGGGCAATAGGTTAAGTGGTGGCTGGGAAGAAGAGAAGTGACAACTTCTACTCTTGCCACAACTTCATTCTTCAGCAATCACTCTGAGTCTTGAAGCTCTTGCATATACTCTGATACTTTGAATTTTGAGAGCTTGGAGCCAATGGAGAAGTTTGCGATTAGCAGCAGACACCGCGAGAAGGAAGAGCTGAGTGAAGGCTCTTGCCAGGATCTTGCCGTGTTATGAGTTGTGCTGTGTAAACTGTCTCCTTGTTCTCTGTAAGTTTTGTTTTTGTCTCTGTGCTTTCATTCCATATATTATGTTGAGACTTGCTGTGGAGAGGTTTCTCCACCGAGAAGGAGGATTTGATATCCGAATTTTCCGGGGCTTGATCTGCCGACGTTCAAGGGATCGCCCACCTTACGGGCACGCCAAGGAGTAGGGGCAAGTTATCCCCCAATCTTGTATATCCTCGTGTTAGGGTTTTTGGTGTTCTTTGATTTCTGCATTTCTGTTTCCTACTTGCTTGCTTCCGTTGCTACTAACCATCAAAGTGCAGAAAACCTAAAAGAGAAGACAATTTTAGTGACTGGCTACATTCACCCCCCCCCCTCTCTAGCCATCCAAGCACCAATATGTGGTATCAGAGCTTGGGGGTCTGCTCAAACGGATTAACACCCGAGAGTCAACAAGAATGGCAATGAGAGAAGGATTTAGCACCACCCGACCTCCCTTCTTCGACGGATCAGATTTTCAGTATTGGAGGTCTCGCATGGAGTACTACCTCAAGACCGATATTGGAATGTGGTTCTCCGTGAAGGGAAAAGAGTTGGAGTCCTCGCGGTGGTCGGCTGAGTAAACACGCAAAGGAGAAGCCGATGCGAAGGCGGTGATTACCTTGCAATGTGGGATGAATAAGGACCAACTAATCAAAGTTGGTCCCTTCACAAGCGTAAAGGATCTATGGAACAAGCTCATTGAGCTTCATGAAGGCACCCGGGACTCAAGGATAGCCAAGAGGGACTTGTTCCTCAATCAACTACAAAATCTTGTCATGAAGGAGTCCGAAATGGTAAGTGAACTTCATGGTAGGTTCAAAGAAATTCTCAATGATCTTCACTCTATTGACGAAAAGGTCGAGAACCGCGACCTTGTGAGGTACGTTCTAAAAGCTTTTCCAAAGAATGCCTTGTGGTCATCCATGGTGGATGCATACAAGGTTTCTAAGGACTTGTCAATTGTCAAATTGGATGATTTATTTTGTGAAATGGAGTTACACGAAATGGCTAACAAAGGCCCCAAGGAGAAGGGGATTGCTCTTGTGGCAGGGGACAAGACCAAGAAGGAGGAAAAGAAGAAGGAGAAGAAGAAGAAGGAGAAGGAGGTTTCTTCGTCTTCATCCGAGTCTGAGTCCGAGTTCGAGGAGGATGGTAGCGAGTCTTCTTTATCCGAGATGGCCAACTTCGTAAGGAGGATAATGAGGAAGAGCCGGCGCTACAAGGGCAAAGGTAACCCTAGTGAAGTTAAAATTTATAAAACTAATATTACTTGCTTTGAGTGTAGCAAGAAAGGGCACTACAAGAAAGATTGCCCAAAGCTAAAGAAGAAGGAGGAGAAATCGAAGAAGATGAAGAAGGCATTGAAGGCCACGTGGGATGAATCCTCTTCTAGTTCATCCGAAGAAGAGGAGGAGAAGAGCACCCGCCATGTAGCTCTCATGGCTATTGAAGATGAGGAGAGCAGTGATGAATCCATTGACTCCTCAAACACGACTTCATCATCTTCAGATGATGAAGAGGTAATTTCTCCCGAACTAAATAAATGTTATAGAACTATCGCATGTTTAACTAGTTTGTTAAAGAAATCTAAGAAGAAAGTTAAATTGTTAAAAGTAGAAGTAGAACAATTGAAATCCTCTAAGGATGAGGATCTTGATGATTTGCATGTAGAAGTCTTAGAAGATGAAAACAAAGTCTTGAAGGGTGAGGTTGAGAGACTCAAGAGTATTCTTGAGAAATTCTCAACTAGCTCCAAGACTTTAGACATGATCTTAAATGCTCAAAGGGTGGTTTACAACAAGGCCGGTATAGGTTATCGACCTAAAGAACCGACTTTTGTTTCCTTAATGTCTAGGACTCATGTTAGATCCCCTAAGACTTCTAGGGTTCAAAAGAAAGTGGTCAAGGCATGGGTGCCTAAGTCATGCATTGTAGATGCTTTAGGTCCCAAGATTTGGGTACCTAAATCCTCCATTTTTCGTATTGTGTGGGCTTTGATTGAGGGGGAGCATCTATCAACTTGGTTCGTTGATAGTGGGTGCTCCAAACATATGATCGGTGATAGATCTTTATTCACTACCCTTTAAAGTAAAAATAGAGGTAATGTATCCTTTGATAACAATGGTAGTCTTAAGGTTGTAGGGATAGGAGACATTCAAATATCCGAATGTCTTAGAATTAAAAATGTCCTTCTAGTCAAGGGGATGACATTTAATCTCCTAAGTGTCAGTCAATTGTGTGATGCGGGTTACACAATTGATTTTCATTCAAGTTAATGTCTAGTTAGACAAAATGACACACTTAACACAGTACTAGTAGGCATAAGGATAGAGAACATTTATCAAGTTTCTTTTAAAAGTGTTATTAATGCTTCTGTTAAGTGTTTCATGTCAAGAGAAGATGAGTCCACCCTTTGGCATCGGAGATTGGCACATGTGAACATGAAGAACATCCAAAAATTGGCCAACAAGGGACTAGTTCGTGGCTTACCAAGCATCAAGTATGAAAAGGAAAAGCTTTGTGATGCATGTCAAATGGGTAAGCAAACGAAATCTTCACACAAAGGTAAAAGCGTTGTAAGTACCTCTACTGCTTTAGATTTACTACACATGGACTTGTTTGATTGTAGTACTATAATATCTTTGAATGGTAGTAGATATTATTTTGTGATCATTGATGATTTTACTAGATATACTTGGACCTATTTTCTAAAATATAAGGATCAAACCCTAGATTTTTTTTTCATTTTGTAGAAGAATTGAAAATGAAAAATCAACAACAATTAAAACAATTAGGAGTAATCATGGAGGAGAATTTCAAAACCAAAGATTTTTAAAATTTTGTCAAAAGAGAGGATATAGACATGAGTTTTCTACTCCTAGAACACCACAGCAAAATGGTGTTGTAGAGAGGAAGAACCGAGTCTTACAAGAGGCTGCATGAAGCATGCTCAATGAGTACTCTCTATCGAGTTACTTATGGGCTGAAGTTGTGAACACAGCTTGCTACGTGCAAAACTGAGTCCTCATTCATAGATTTTTAGGAAAGTCTCCTCACGAACTTTGGTTTGAAAAACCACCTACAGTTAAACATCTAAGGGTGTTTGGGTGTAGGTGTTTATTCTAAACACCAAGGACCATCCTGGAAAGTTCACAGCGAAAGTTGATGAAGGGATACTGGTCGGGTACTCCCTTGTCAGCAAAGCTTATTGAGTCTACAACAAAAAGTCTAAATTGGTTGAAGAATCTTCTGATGTTGTTTTTGAGGAAATTCCAAAAGTTATTGATCAATCAGAAGATGTAAAAGGAGTTCAATTCGAACTTAGGAAACTAGGTTTGAATGAAAGTCCAAGTGTTGGAGATGGTGCTGATGAGAATGATGATGGTGAACCTAGACAACATGTAGCTCAGTCGGATCTTGAGGCTGACTCTGTGTCTAGTGACACCATCCAAGAAGCACCTCCAACACCAAGGCAAACTAGGTTAGCCTCTAGTCATCCCCAAGACTAAATTGTTGGAGACATCCATCATGGGGTTCGAACTAGATCATTCTTTAGGAATGAGGCTAATGAAATTGCCTTAATTTCAGAAATTGAACCTAGGAAAATTGATGAGGCATTACATGATCCCGATTGGATCATTGCCATACAAGATGAATTAGGTCAATTTGAGAGAAGCCAAGTTTGGGACTTAGTCCCTATACTTAAGAAGACCACCATTATTGGAACCAAATGGGTCTTCAAAAATAAATTGAACCATAAGGGAGAAATCGTAAGAAACAAGGCACGCTTAGTAGCCAAGGGCTACAGTCATGTTGAAGGCCTTGATTACGATGAGACCTATGCTCCCGTGGCACGATTATAATCCATCCAATTGATGCTTGCATTTGCAGCACATAGAGGTTTCAAACTCTATCAAATGGATGTCAAATAGGCCTTCCTAAATGGTTTCATAAGAGAAGAGGTCTATGTCGAACAACCTCCGGGGTTTGAAAATTTCGAGTTTCCAAACCACGTGTTCAAGCTCAAGAAGGCGCTCTACGGCCTGAAACAAGCACCTCGTATTTGATATGAGCGGTTGTCGACATTTCTTATCGAAAAAGGCTTTGTGAGAGGATATATAGACCCTACACTATTTCTACGAAGAGATGGTGACAACATATTTGTAGCCCAAGTATATGTCGATGACATAATTTGTGGCTCCAACAATAAGGGCTATTTGAATGAATTTATTGGACACATGGAGAGTGAGTTTGATATGAGTCTAGTAGGAGAATTGACTTTCTTCCTTGGACTCGAGATCAAACAAACTCGAGACGGAATCCATGTGCACCAATCGAAATACACTCTAGAGATGCTCAAGAAATTTAACATGAGTGACTCTAAAGAGGTAACCACTCCCATGGCGACGAACACACGATTAGACAATGATGAGAGTGGTAAGTTTGTTGGCCTAACTCAATACCGAAGCAAGATAGGTAGTCTGTTATACCTCACAGCTAGTCGACCTGATATTCTTTTTGCTATGGGTATATGCGCTAGGTACCAAGTATGTGCCAAGGAATCTCACTTAATTGCTGTTAAAAGAATTTTGAGATACCTTAAGGGCACAATTGGAGTAGGTCTTTGGTATACCCGTACCGAGTCATTTGACTTAATTGGCTACACCGATTCCAACTATGCTAGATGCAAGTTGGATCGGAAGAGCACGAGTGGGGGTTGTCAATTCTTAGGATCATCGTTAGTTAGTTGGTCAAGTCGGAAGCAATATTGTGTTGCTCTCTCCATGACCGAGGCAGAATATATCGCCATGGGAGAGAGTGTATCGCAATTGTTGTGGATGATTCACACACTAGAGGAATATGGATTATCTTACAAGGATGTCCAAGTGTTGTGTGACAACATAAGCACGATAAACCTTACAAAAAATCCAGTCCATCATTTTAGGACCAAGCACATTGAAGTACGTCACCACTTTATTAGGGATCATGTTGCTAGAGGAGATATTGTACTCTCACATATAGAGTCAAAATCGAACCTAGCGGATATTTTCACTAAATCACTCCCCGAGAATGAATTTACTTTCTTACGAAGGGAGTTGGGAATGTGTCGTGCTTCATAGAATTGAAAAACAAAACCCTTCATGATTATTTCAAATTGTTGGGGAACAATTATCGGACAACTTGGGAACATCTCACACAAACTATAAGGTTTAACAAAATATTTTTGTTTGCTAGAAATGGGGTGAGATGCTAGGATCAACCTAATTACTCAAAATGTTAATGCATTCCTTGAGAAATTATGTTGACGAGACAATAATCATTAAGTTGACCAAGTATGGGGAAAACCAATGTATAATACATGTGTATTTGGCTCCATGATCATACTTGGACATTCAAATCAAGGAAACTTGATTGGAGATGTATTTTGATACAAACTTGTTTCAAATTGGATGTATGTTTTGATTGATTATGACTTCATTGGTTGGGTTCTTGTTTTTACAACGGAGAGATTGTTAAACCCATAAGGACTTTTGATTCCTGTTAAGGGATCAATTCTAGTCAAGAGAACATCCCCAGGATGATAAACATCCATCTAATGATATTAGAATTCGAAAGAAAGTCTGATACTGCGATTTCTAAAATCGTATCAGAAAATTTTTGATAATTGATCGGTCCGCAGACCGATCAGGATGTGGCTGATCGGTCCACAGACCGATCAGTGAGCTCACAGAAGTATGTTTGGATCTGTTCGGTCCCTGATCGATCTGTCCCTGATCGGTCACCGGACCGATCAGGGGTTGGCCTGGTTGGCCATATAGATCGATCATGAAATTTCATGCTATCCTTTTATCTGGGATTTGTTTGGTCCTCAGACCGATCTGGCCACGTTTCTGATCGGTCTACCGACCGATCAGAAGGTTCTCAAAATTTCGCGCAAACTCTCTGTTCGCTTCCTGATCGATCGGCAGACTGATCAGGGGCTTCCCTGATCGGTCACCCAACCGATCAGGACCCAGCCAGACCGATCAGGAGGTTCCCTGATCGGTCTGGACGTTCCTAGATCGAATGGTGGATCGGTTTGATCGCATTAAATCCGGTTGGTGGACCGATCCACCAACCTATTAACTGTTGGGACCGGGTGCATGTTGACATGGATATGGGTTCGTAATTTTAAAATTTAACTACGTGCAGCGGAAGGTTTAGCATAAATAATTTTTCAAATTATTTTAACCACGTATCTAGCATGCAACCTTATGTTGTGGAGACATGATCATACATTTAAAATTTTATAGAAAGTGAACTAATTTACTTAATACCTCGCGTAACTTGAAGTAAGGGACGAGATCCAACCGTAGCGTCCCTTAGAAGCTCCGCCTCTATTCGTGTCCACGCCGAGTTCTCTTCGGGATGACTTCACAAAGCCATGAGTTTCGTGCCGACAAGAACTACTAGATTCTCCAAAGGCACGACAAGAATATCAAGAGAGAGAGATGAAAGCTAACCACCAAACAAAGAACGGAATCCGTATTCCGGGGAGGAAGGAAGGAGTCGCGATCCGCTTCTTCTTCTTCTTCGGCTTCTTCTTGGTGGAGGTGGCTCACGGCAACAAGAAGCCCTTCTAGGGTCGGCGCCCACTTGAGGAGGGAGAGGGAGAGAAGGAGAGGAAAAGAGGCTAGGCAAGAATCCTTGATCACTTGAATTGATTTCCAAGCCTTGCCTTTGCACCTTTATATAGTAGCCTCTTTATCGCCAAGTCTCCTTTTTAACGGAATAAATTTTTCATAAGAAATTTATCTTATAAATTTTTCTATGAATTATTCCGTTAACCCAAGTTTTTATTATAACTTAATTTATAATAAAAACAACCATGTCTCCCCTTTTATTATGGAATAAATTTTATAAGAAATTTATCTTATAAATTTCTTATGAATTATTCCGTTATGCCAAGTTTTTATTATAACTTAATTTATAATAAAAACAACCATGTCTCCCCTTTTATTATGGAATAAATTTTACAAGAAATTTATCTTATAAATTTTTCTTATCATGGAAAAATCAATTCATAATTGATTTTATAAAATAAAATAAACCAATTCATGGTTCATTTTAATTTCCATAAAAAGAATAAATTTCTATAAATTTCTTTATCATGGTAAATCAATCCATTATTGATTTATAAAATAAAATAAACCAATCCAAGGTTTATTTTAATTTCCATGAAAATAAATTTCTTTATATAAATTTCTTTATCCATAATTTTATAAAATAAACCACGCGCGGTTTATTTTATAATTTGAACCAAACAATTTGGTTCTCCCTCTTATTGTGGCCGGCCAAACCAAAGAGGGTGGGGACCCTCTTTGGCCGGCCAAACCAATGCCGTAACCGTACGAATTAAACTCATTTAATTCGTCCAATAAGTCTTCAAAAGACTTAGCTATTTTATGCTTCCGATGCGTCTCTGAAAAATTCAGATTCGACTTATCTCTCTTGATCTGAAAATCTAATTTTTAATTCATTTTAAATCCCTCGGATTACTCGTAGTGCGTGTGACTAAATAGGCTTTCGATTTATGTTGGCCGTCTATAATTAACCAATTATAGAACGATCATGAGTGGCACCTAGTAGTACATCATAATCCCCAATTAATCTAAAGATCAACGGTTGACCTCAGAAATAATTCTGAAACCCTTCAGTAGCTTTAATGAGTCGTGCCTCATTCCCTTCACCATCTTATACCCACTTGGTTCAGGACACGGTCTATGTGTGTCAGTCCCCACTAGGCTGACTACGTCACACCTAGCCCAAGTAATGTCTTTCTCGTCCAACGGATTCTAATTACTCTCATGTCTTTCAGAGACTCATACTCTGAACATGTCATGCTCTGGCCAGAGGCTTTGAGTAACAATCCGACGATAGGCCTTGGGTATACATCCCCTCGCAAGGAGTGGTGAATCCTTTGTAGGCTGTTCAAACATCTTTGGGCACTTCGGCTTATACCCAATCATCCTGGGTCCACACCTCCTTGGAGATGCTTGCTTAAGATGTCAAAGTATAAGTCTTTATGACCAAGATGACTTGAACACTGCAAGTCAAAGGAACATCGCACTTAAGCTGCATTAAGAACTTCATTGACATATCTATATGTAGATTACCATATGTAGTTTTACAGCTAGTCACTCCAATGAACTAGTTCCGTTAACTAGCATTCATGTTTATCTCCGGACATCCCAATGTCACCAGCCAGTGAGAATCAACTGATTAGAGAATAACCCATGCTAGTCTCAACAGAATTGATAGTGTCCGTATTTATCAATTCATCGACTAGGGACAATTTCAATACTTCACAATTGCACATGTAGAGATAATCACTAGTTGTGAATTCATCACAAATTCTCTCATGCTGTGAGTTGTATTGCGAACATTCAGTAAATGAGTTTAAGATCTCAATCAAATACACGAACATGTATACTCAAATAGTGAATATTCATTTATTAAAGTAAATGATTACAATTATAAGGCGATTGCCTTAGGACACTTCTCTCATATTACTAACATTAACTCCATTCCCTTACTCCTCTAACCCTAGCTGACCGAATCCCCTCTTCCTCCTGCGCGTGTGTGGCTTCCTGCGATCTTCTCCATGTGTGAGTTCTTGAGTTGGCGTGCGAGTTTCTCCAACTCCTGAGGTTCTCTTCTTCTTGCGCAACTTCTTTGCGCAATCTGTGGACTGAGCAAGAGCTGTGCAACCTCTGAGTTTTTCTCTCCAACTCGACCAACCGAATGACACCTAAGTAAGATTTTTTTTTGGTTGCTGATTACTTCTTAAATCATACTTATTGTGGACTAACCATGTTGTTTCTACTTATGGTGTGTTCTTATCATCCTTTGCCGTGACCTTCCCTTATCAAATGGTTGTGTGCTGTGAATTTTTATTTTGGTCCATTCCATCTTTGTGTGCTATTACCATCCCATGATCAAATCTTGTTTTCATTTGTTCACTTGATCAAAACTCACTGATAATGTGCTAAACTGATCAACCCTAATGTCATCTGATCATTCTATGTGAACTTCATTTGGTCACTGCTTTATTCGCTTGATCACTTATTTGTTGCCGTGACCTATTCTAACCCCTTAGGAGATCTTCTAAGGGCAAAGAACCGGCTGAGGGTACCTCACGATCCAGGGCTCCCTCTTCATCTTCTAGACCTCAACCTTCTTCTAATGCCAGATTTCCCAATGCTCATTTTGAATTGGCCTTTCAAAGTCGCACTTTCAAACTCCTACCCTGTCGAACTGTGGACAGAGCATTTGTTTACGAACACTGTCCGTCAGTGCGACAGATCATTGAGTATTATGAACTGGGATCCATTCTTTTTCTTGAGCGGCCGATCAATTTTGATTTGGTTTCCGAGTTTTATAACAACCTTGTCAGTGGCGAAGGTACGGGGTATAGGACCCGAGTCGCCCGAACCAACCTCGATTTTGATTTATCCTCTTTCACTGCCTTTCTAGCTTGTCGACGATCAAACAATGACTTTCCGCTCTTCCCGTATGTTCAAAATCCTATACCGGCCCCTTTCGATGGAGTCACCCCTGACTCTATCTATGAGTATTTTTTCGGCCATCCCAGGCCGAGGGGTCTCGGTGAGCCTGCAGGTGATTTCCCCACGTTTGCTGCTCTCAGCCTATCCCCACCTGATTATATTCTTTTCAAAATTATAATCAACTGTCTTGTGCCCATTACCTCGAAGCCCCTAGCAGAGATTCGTTCCTTTCACTGCTTGATGCTCTACGGGATGCATCGACAGCTAGACTTTGGCATCGTGACGACCATCTATTTCTCTATTATCTTCTATAGTCAGATCGACCGTCGGACAGTCTACATGCCTTTTGGGCACATCATTACTGACTGGCTTCACTAAGTCGGTATTGATGTGACCAAGGGCAGGACCGTGCCGATGGTTCGGCAGGACTACAGACTTGGCCGACGCGTGTTCGCCAAGTCTGGCATTGTTGTCGAACCTCAGGTCTTAGATGGAAGGATGGTCGGGGATTAGGGGAGTTACCTAGGGTCGCACATATTCCAGGAGCTGCAGACCAGGCTGGACATCATGGTGCTCCTGCTGCCGCGGGAGACTACCACGAGGCGGATCCTGATCTCCGCTGGCAGATTCCTGAGCTGGAGCAGACTGTCCAGCATGAACTTCATATTTCGGAGCTCTGGCGGCAGGATGTCAGGTTTGAGATCTCTGGGCTACGTGCTGATCAGCGAGGCGATTGATTCGAGGGTTTCTGCGATGCACACCCAGCAACAGGCGTGGTTCGAGGAATAACGCGCGTGGGCAGCTGGTCATCCGTACCAGCCTACACTTCCTGGAGCTGCGTCCACTAGCAGCACTGCCCCGGGGTCTTTCTTACCAGACGATGACACGACCTATGACCCTATGTAGGCTGATGACCCCCCCCCCCTGCCGAGGATTGATTGTGTTTGTACTATGATTCTGATTCTGACTGACTTGTGATGTCTTTGACTGTGCTTTCATGCTTTGTCATTGTCTGCTGGATGTTATGACTGCTAATATTTATTTTCATATGACGCATATGCATATTCTATCTTGCATTATCTTAACCATATGTTGTTCATATGCCTTCTTAATCATGCCCTTTGTTGTTTTTGGGAGAGACCCCTGGGTTGAAGGGGAGGTATTTTAAACTTAACAACCCGTCTACACCCTTTTCGGTGTTTGACAAAGGGGGAGAGTGTGGTTAGTTAAGTTTAGGATAATTACGAGTTTAACTATTGTAGGGGAGGATCCTGATTCTCCTACGATAGTGAAATTTGAGACAATTGATTTCAAATCCCTAAACTTAAAATCGGGTTGTCAAACAACAAAAAGAGGGAGATTATTGATGCAATCTGACCTTGATTGTTGTTTTGGTGTTGACACCGATTTTAGTTTAGGTTAATGAGACGAGTCTGGTTTAAGTCCTGGTTGGGGACTGGACACGACTCCTGGTGAGTGAAGCCAGGTGATGGAAATCCCGGTGAATGAAGCGGGGTCCCGGTGAGTGAAGCTGGGTGACTGAAACCCTGGTGAGTGAAGCCAGGTCCTAGCTAGGGAAGCTAGGTGATGTAAACCCCAGTGAGCGAAGCCGGGTCCCGGTGAGTGAAGCCGGGTGACTGAAATCCTGGTGAGTGATGTCAGGTCCTAGCTTGGGAAGCTAGGTTGAACGAAGTCCCAGTGAGTGAAGTTGGGCACGAAGTCTTGGTCCGGGGGACTGAACACTTCATGTACTGGTCAGAGAGGGCACGTAAGCTCGTTCTCTGGGACCAGGATGAGTTAGAGAAGGCTAGGGAGGCTGTTCTCTGGACTCATGGTTGTTTTGGTCGGAGATGGATCGGTCTGGTGGCCGATCAGGGAGTTGGCACGAACTCCCTGTTGTGGATCGGTCTGGTGACCGATCCAGAGATGTCTGATCGGTCTGGTGAATGATCAGGGAGAGAACATAAGGTTTCGAGTTGGTCTCTGATCGTTCGGGTGATCGATCAGGGAAGAAGCAGTGGGTTTAGGGAGAAACTATTGATCGGTCCTCGTGATCGATCAAATGCCTCCCAGACCGATCAGGCTGGGTCCTGATCGGTCCAGGAGTGATCTGATCTGTCACCAAGACCGATCAGGGAACAACCTGATCGGTCTGGTGACCGATCAGGGTTTGTGGCTGGTGAAAGCGGGAGATAGCTCCTGCAAGGTGAGGATCGGTCCGGTGACCGATCCAGGAGCTGTGATCGGTCAGTGTGACCGATCATAAGAAGTCGCGATTCTTGATTTCTCAGTATGGATCGATCAGGCTGGAGCCTGATCGTTCTGAGCTTACCCTGATCGGTCCGGTGACCGATCAAGGTCCTCTCTGATCAGTCCGGTGACCTATCAGTAGCTGACAACTTTAATTCAAATATGCTGTCAGACTTCTGATCGCGTTCTGATTTCTTTCTGATCACTACTGATATATGCTCTGATAGTTTGATAATTGATTTTTTGTTGATTTGTTGTGCTAAACAACTGCTAAGTGTGCAGGTAACTCAGGATTACTCAAGGAGGGTCAACTGGGTTCTTTTGCTACATCAGGTTTGGCAGTTTTCCTTCGCAGGATACAACGTCTACTGACGCGAGCTGGCAACGGCTGAGGAGCTGACCTAGGGCTCGACTGGAGGGAGTCCAGAAGAGGTCAGCTAACTGGGCTATTGCAGATGAGCAGCTAGTAAGCTGCAGAGGAGCGTTTGTTACCTGGCGATGGGCAACAGGTTAAGTGGTGGCTGGGAAGAAGAGAAGTGACAACTTCTGCTCTTGCGACAACTTCATTCTTCAGCAATCACTCTGAGTCTTGAAGCTCTTGCATACACTCTGATACTTTGAATCTTGAGAGCTTGGAGCCAGTGGAGAAGTTTGCGATTAGCAACAGACACCGCGAGAAGGAAGAGCTGAGTGAAGGCTCTTGCCAGGATCTTGCCGTGTTGTGAGTTGTGCTGTGTAAACTGTCTCCTTATGCTCTGTAAGTTTTGTTTTTGTCTCTGTGCTTTCATTCTATATATTCTGTTGAGACTTGCTATGGAGAGGTTTTTCCACCGAGAAGGAGGATTTGATATCCGAATTTTCCGGGGCTTGATCTCCCGGCGATCAAGGGATCGCCCACCTTACGAGCACGCCAAGGAGTAGGGGCAAGTTATCCCCCAACCTTGTATATCCTCGTGTTATGGTTTTTGGTGTTCTTTGATTTCTGCATTTCTGTTTCCTACTTGCTTGCTTCCGTTGCTACTAACCATCAAAGTGTAGAAAAGCTAAAAGAGAAAGCAATTTTAGTGTCTAGCTACATTCACCCCCTCTCTAGCCATCCAAGCACCAACATGTCGGATCTTCCGGGAGGTTGCTTTTGGAAGAAGCAAACTGATTGGTTTACGTCGAGGCTAGTGTTCGACACTATCTTCGTAAAACGATATTGCTCCACTACTGGTGTTCACGGATAGCAGCAATTCGTTTCCAAGATACAACGACGTCGTCTCGGAATAGTAGCACTTCAAATTCCGAGACCGGCGAACCTTTCTGTAGGCTTTTTGGACTCTCGATGCAGAAGATGGATGAGTGCAAATGCTTTTAGATTGCAATGCTTGAATGAATGAAATGATCAAGTAGAGGGATCTATTTATATTGAGTGAAGAGGTAAGTACCCTTTGGTTCGGACAGATCTGGACCGTTCATAACGAAACAGTATAACCCTTTAAAGGTATTTTAATCTCGTCCCTTGATCTGAAGAGTTATAACTCTTCAGATCTCATCTTGATCTTAGCTGTCAGATTAGAACATTTAATCCGACGCCTCAGATCCATCCTCCCTCTTCACAGTCAGATTCGAATCCGACGCTCCAGAACGCATCTGCCTGCGATCTGTCCAGATCTTTGATCCGACGCTCCAGATCGCACCTTCCTGCGATCTATTCAGATCTTTGATCTGACAACCACCATCTGCCCAATCCAATTATCGTTCTCTACATAGTTATGTGCCACATAGGCACTACCTCGTCATCGACATGCCACGTGGCGCCACCTGATCACGACACGTCATCGCCACATGAAGCATAAATTAAAGCTCCTCGCGACGATGCGAAGTGCAAAGTGCAAAGTGCGCCAACAAAGCGCCAATTGCGCGCGTGCGCGGGTGACGGGCTCGCAAGTGCGAGCACCTGCTCGCCCAAGGGTAGAGACTTCCTGTGCTTTTGTATTAACAAAATTAGCACAAGAACACATATAAGGAAACACTGGCTCTCGCCGGTTAGCAATGTGGGACTAAAAACCTCATCTTTTTCTTTAATGTTTATTTGAGCGTATCTTGAATAATTAATTTCTCATTCACCCTTAATCGGTTTTGAGCAAATAAATAGTCCAGATTTATTTACGCGAAACGTAGATTTCGATTTTGAAGTCAAACTTGACTTTCAACAATCGATGACATCAAAATTTTGCTTTACAAAATCGTATCCAACAGAAGACATAGTTACTTGGATCTAATAATTATTTATGATGATCAAGTGGTGAAGACTATCACAAATTAAAGTCAAGCTAAAGCATAAAACAAATATCGAAGTGATAATTAATTAGGTCAACTTTCCCCATATAAATAAGTTATTTAGTGATATTTCTAACATACCTAAATCTTTAGTTAAGGCTAATTAAAATAAATCACTTATAAAATAATTTAAAACCCTTTGGCCCAAAATAATTCACTTATTTGTGCTAATACTAATGGACCTGATCAGTCTTTGGGTCGAAAAATTTAAGGTTAAAAATAAACAATTAAAATCCCACGGATGATGAAAATTCAAAATAATGGCACGATTATAAATAGCCCAAAGGTGAATTACAGTAAAATTACATAAGATAATCTTTATTTTTTTTTAGAAATTTAGCTTTTCTTAGAACGGCTTTGCAATCCAAGTGGCGACTTAGGTAGAAATCTTAAGAAATGTTTGGTAGACAGATTTAAGAGGTTGGAATGAGAATGAAATTTATTTCATTTCTATTTCTAATGCTTAATAGATAGGAATCGAAATCAAAATATGAGTTTGATATCCCTGATTTTATAATTCAATCCCCCAAATTATCGCTAAACTCATTCTTCCCTATTCTTTTCCTTTTTTTCGAACAGCCCAGCCCAGTAGCACCTCCTTCCTTTTCTTCTCTACCCCTCTTCTTCCCTTGCTACACACACCTCTTCCTTTCCATTCTTCTCCTTCTTTTTCTCCTCCCTTTGTTTTCTTCCTCTCGGCTTCCCTCTCTTTCTTTTTTCCTTTTCTTCTTGGCATCTATTGCTCCTCCTCTTTCCTACTTGGTCGTCCGAGATCTTCCACCCCCTTCCTTTCTCTTCCTTCTCTTCTTCTTTTGTTCTCCTTTGTCGTACTTTCTTCTTCTCCTTCCTTATCCTTCCTATTCTATCCCAAATTTATTCGAATCGAAGTTGCCATTGAAAGGAGAGAGGATTTTTAATTTTGAGACAAATTCAATATTTGCATCGAAAGACCGTGAGTTAATCTATTTATTTTTTTTGACTATAAGTTAATCTATTTATTTTTGTTCAACGTTTATATAACATCGGATGCTATGAATAATTTTTTGGAATTATGATTTTTCCTAAGTGAATGATACTCATTTCAGTATCTATACTAAAGATCATCAATCCAACAATCATTTTTATTGTTATTAACTTTTTAATGAAAATTCATTATTCACTGTATATCAAGCACCCCCTTATCTGCATATACATATACAAGACAAATACCCAAAAAAAAACCCCTTGCGTATGTACAATATATAAGACATCGTTGGTTCCGTAACAATCATGGGCCGAGCTTGGCCCGCCACAAAGAAGACGAACAGAGTGGGTCCATTGACACCCTAATACGGATAGATTTTGTGAAGTTTTTATCACAGGGACCATCATGATGCAATTGCAAACTGAATTGTAGTAATTCTGTAAAAAATATTATTATTATTATTATTATTATTATTATATAATAAAGAAAAACACTAGTGTTTCATTTTTCATTTATCATTAGGAATAAAGAATTTATATTAAATAAGGCCATGATTGAAATGATGCTATTTGATTTGATTTGATTGACAAAAATAGATTATTTAATACCATCAATCTCGGATTAAATATAAATAAATTTATTTTATTAATTTATTATATTTTATTATTTAATTTAGAATATGAATTCTTTATTAATTAAATGCTAATTATTTGAGTGAAGTTCAAAATTAAATTATTTTAGTATCCTTTCTTCTTTTCATACCGAAAAGAATTTTAAAATTTATTAGTGATTTTAATTTTTTATCTTTCAAATTTTAAAAATTTAAAAAATAAAATTATAATGATTCAAAAATAAATTTATAATTATAAATCTTAAAAAATTTTAAATTTAATCCAAAATTAAAATACTAAAAAATAATATATCAAATAAAAAAATAATGTAAAGTTTTAATTTTAAATTATATTTTAAAATTTTACAATTAAAATTTAATTTTAACTAAATAAGTATTTATCTTAAAATTAGATAAAATTTATGTATATTTATATATTATATTATAGATAATGCGTGTGCGTTTCTTTAGTAAAAATAATATATTTAATGAGATAATTTATATTAATTTTAAAATTTATTTAAATAATATTAAAAGAATATTTGTAGAATAGGAAAATGGCCTTTATGATTATGTTATAATATTGTAAGAGGGAAATATAATATGCGGAAGAAGTGATGGGGTTTGTTCTTTCTCTTCGATATCCGAGTGGCGATGGCAGACTGCAACTACTACTAGTGGCGCACTGCCGCTTCTGCTGGTCTCATGTTCTTTTATTCTTACCCAAATTTGTAAAGAAAAACTAAAAACATCCCACAAAATCTTCATTCTACACCACCATTGCTAACCACTCCTTCCTCCGCGCTCGGCGGCGCTGTAGCACAACTTCACGAGCAGTCATTGCCGAGTGGCACAAGTTCAGGTTAGTTTACCTCTCGGATTCGACTTTGGATCTTCATCTGCGAGTTTTCGTGACTCGTTTTGTTGTTGTGATTGCTCCTGTGGTTCAGATCTGGCCTCCATCTTCGAATAGAAGCTATACCTCGCGTATTCTCTTTCTCTGGGTAAATGTTTAACTTCTCTTCGCTGATCGTTGACACTTGACATGCCTTCTTTTTGGAATGCAAATACTATCATTTGAAGGGATTCGGTCCTCAAGTTCTCTGCTTTCACTTTTTTGCTCCCGTAATTTTGAAATCTTTTCCTCTCTTTTCAGCTTTTTTTTTATTTTCTTATTCTTCTGTTTTTTTAACTTTAACCTTTTGCAATGTGGCGTTGTCTTCATCTGCTCCTGAAAAGTTCTCGTGGCCGATTCAAGTTTCAAATTTCCCGGACTGCTACTTCCTGTTTACTTTTTGAAGCGATTGGATGAATGTTTTATTATTTTTATGAGCTAATCACACAATAGGAAGGTGACAGTAACACAAGCAAGATATTAAGATAAAAAAACAGAAATAAATTGCTTCACATTCAAGGTGGAGCCCTCTGCAATTGTTTTGCGATCATTGCTTACTTCTTAGGGAAGTGATATTAATTTGCGGCACCTTGCTTCAACCTATCACTTGTTTTAGCATCCTGTTCATAATGTTTGTCCATTTTCCGCTGAAGCAGGTGATTAATAAATACCATGAAGAGATTAGCTTGTTGTCGCCGTCGCACCAAAGATATCAGCCTTGATTTCGAGGAGCAAGGCCGTATGTTTCTATTCTTCTAGTTTTCCTTGCTCATTTGTATGTTTCGGTACCAGCAAAACTAGGATTTTTTTTTTCCTTTTCCTGAGGGTTATTGTCTTCTTTTTGTTCCAGATGTATTCATCGCAGTTGTGAATCTTACCGAGAAATTTGTACTCTGCAAATTTCAAATAGTTATCTTTTTCTTTCCCTTTTGCTTTTCTGAGAGGGTAGGTTAACCAATTAATAGCTGTGCGAACGTTACTGCTATGTCCTTGGTATGTGGGATAGTGAAGGGAAAAAAGCACCGACTGAGGGGAGATAATGCGCGCATTGAATGATGAGAGCGGACTCCATTACTCCCCCTTAAGCCGTAAATGCAGGTTCATCTTGCGATCACTGGGACTGACGATTAGAAGTTTGGCCCATTTCACCTCTAGCTTTTGGATTTATTCTCCCCCTTTCAGGGTAAGTTGGCCTTTGTAATTTAGTGTGCGACCCAATGTTTTCTCCTTTCCTCCTGTTTTCACTTTTTCCTGCACCCATCACGTGGACGGTGCAGTTTGCTAGGCAAGTGAAAAGTCAGTGTGGGAACCATGTCTACTGTGCCCACTTCCTATCATTCCTTATTCCATTGGAAGACGACTTTGCAGGCATCATCTATTTTGTTAAGTAATTGTGGTTCGCTGTTTATAATTGAACCAGTACCCTAGGTTGACATTACTTTTATACACAGCAATAGCTTGTTGGTCACGTGATTGGCATTAGTTGGCCACCTCTATTATGCTCCAATTGCTCTTCAGATCTGTATGATTCTTTATGACCCAAATTGCCAACACAGGCTAAGCTGATATGTCTCAGTTTTGTCCTTGATCAGCAAACTGTAGGTTTGCGTGTTTTGCCCTGCGGATCGGCAAGCTATAGCCAATGTGATCCATACAGATCTTGCATCTCAATCTATAACTTCTTGAGTAATTATTGTTGGCTGTTAAACAAAAGAACCATATTTGATATGGATATGTGCTCTATATTGACCAATTGACGGATTGGTTGAGATCTTACTCCACTTATAAATCTTTATATTAATATTGTGGATAACCTTTTGTCTGTATATTTATACCTAGCACTCCTCTCTAGAAATAAAGATGAATTGCAATTCCTAAGATGATTTTTTTAGGAAATTCTAAAGGGATCTTATTTTCCAAATCATCGACTGGATGCTTCTATTTTGATTATTATCAAAGGGCACTCCGTTACAATTAATATGTCCATTAAACCCTTCTTTATCTTGATACACTGAAAAGTGACTTTTCTCATTGATCTGTCGACTTTTACTAATTTAAAGCAAAAAACCATTATAATTTCTCCTGTAGCTTTTGACTTTCTACCAGAGAATATTCATACCTTGATGGAGTAATATGATTTGTTAAACTAATAAAAATGAAATATGCCTGTGAAATTAGCCACTTTTTGCTAAATTGAGGCAAAAACCATCATAACTCCGCGTGGAATGATTAGCAAATTTGAAAGTAAAATTAACACATTTTAATTGGAATTAGGATGAGTTTTACATCAAACTAGCAAAAGTGAATCAATCGTTCTCGTTTCAATAAATCAGGATAAATATTACTATGATGGACATATTGGAAATAATAAAGATAAAGAAAATAGGGCTTTCCCTTCTAATGATTTTGAAAATCAAGGATCCCTTTAGGCTTTTGGCCATTTTTTCTCTTTGAAGGTAGATGATGGATTTACTTACTCTATAAATTGTGTCATCTATATCCACTTCAATTTTTGCTCAGAACATAGACGACGTTTTGTTACAGAAACTTCATCTCCACATCACCTTAGATTGGTTTTGTAGCACTAGTAAAACTATTTCACAAACTCAATGTAACTATGTGAGCCTTATTTACAACATCATCATCTCTTGTTTTCATATTTCATACTGGTAAATAAGAATTGGAGGCTGATATATTGCACAATTATATGCTACTACACCTCCATAATCAAGGCAATTTAAAGAATGCTAACCTTGCTCTTCTATATGATTATCATTCTCTCGTCCATTTGTAATTCTTTCTTAAAAAACTTTCAAAATCATAAACTGGCCAATCATCGTGGCTCTCTGTCTCTCGCTTCAATTTATTCTTCACTGTAGCTTGTGGTATAACTCTGTCAAAATTACATTCACAATGAAATATGAACTATGAAGGATGAATGCATTTCTGTAGGGGTGACAACGTATAATGGCCTAGAGAGCTGCATCCTCAACAGCTGCTCCTATGACAATGAGAGTGCTGGTGGTACCACAAGTGGTGCTGATGGATTTGTAACCACGGACTCCCTTGATGAAGATGCATCCAGCTGTTCTTCCAGCAAAGATGGTTTTGGCTCTTCCTTCTCTTCGCAGTGCTTGTCCTCAAGCAAGCAGGAAGATCACTTGCTTGATGATTGGGATACTTTTAACAGTTTGCATCATTTGTGCATCAAAGGGAAGGCACCTATTATGTGTTCAATGGACATATCTGATGTTGAAGCTATGAAGGAAAAGTTTGCAAAGCTACTTCTTGGTGAAGATGTTTCAGGGGGAACCAAAGGGATAAGTACTGCTCTTGCATTGTCCCATGCCATTACCAATCTTGCAGGTACCGATGTTCTTCATCGGACATTCTTCAATTTCCTAAATTATGGACCAGATTGTTGCATCTCTTGAATTCTGTGAAAGTGTCATGATGTCATAGTTCTTTAACTTACAGGCACTCTGGAAGCATTTAAGGGTATAGTGTATGTACAAATGTCAATTCTAGGCTATGAGATTGTTGCATGAATTTAGATGAGTTGTTTTAGGCTGAAAGAAAAATCTAGTGTTCTGAAGCAACGTTTAGAAATATCTGCTGGTTCTGATTTATTTAGTGATGTTATATTATTAGCATCAATATACGGAGAGCTATGGAAATTGGAGCCATTATCTGACGAAAGAAAAAACAGATGGCACAGAGAAATGGACTGGTTGCTTTCCCCTACTAGCTACATGGTTGAGCTGGTTCCTGCAAAGCAGTGTGGTGCTAATGGCCGGATATTAGAGGTGCAATGTTGATGACCAACTCCTTTTAGATTTATGCATTAAAATCAACAGATTTTATTCTCTCTATGCCTCTTGCAGATAATGACTCCAAAATCTCGATCTGATGTTCATTTGACTCTCCCCGCTCTCAAGAAATTAGATTCAATGCTGATTGTAAGCTACCTCTTGTTCATTTTATTATCAGACATTTGGAATTTGCAAGTACATATATAAGATCACTCAAACTTCTGTATCCTTTTTTTTTTTTTCTAAAACTACTTTCTTGGTTTCTGAATGAAGCATGACATACTTGCAGGAAATGATGGATTCAATGGTGAACACTGAGTTTTGGTACGCTGAATTAGGTAGCAGAGCAAATGGAGATGGCAGTAATAATGGGACGAGAAACAGCAAGAAATGGTGGATTCCATCTCCTTGCACTCCAGAGTCTGGACTTTCCCCTTCTGAGAGGAGAAAACTTGGTTTCCTGGGTAAATTTGTCTACCAAGTCCTCAAGGCTGCGAAAGACATTAATGAACAGGTTTTGACTCAAATGCCAATTCCCCTTTCGGTAAAAGATGCTCTTCCAAAGGCAAGCAAACATTTTTAGTTATTTCCATTCCCAGTTGTAAAACGATGCCTCTGGTTTATCATTTTTTGATTGTTATGTAACTTTGTGTATTTTGCTTTTGGGATTTCTATTAAAGCAGTCAGGAAAAGCTAGTTTGGGGGTCGACATCTACTATGGTATAGCTGCAGAGTCTATTCCTGTTGAGGAAATATTTGTTTCTCTAAATATGGAGACTGAGCACTTTATACTTAACACAATAAACCGTTTAGAAGGGGCAATCTTTGTCTGGAAACAGCAAATGTCACATGAAACTGTGAAAAAGTCACCAATGCGATACCCATGGTCCTTTGTTAAAGAACATGGATCTGAAATCAAGAAGATTGCAGTCTATCTGGAGAGGACTGAAGCACTGTTGCGCCTTTTGAAGATCAGATTTCCAAACCTCCCTCATTCTTTTATTGATGTCACCAAGGTTCAATACAACAAGGTGATGACTTTGTCTATAACATAATTAACTGCATGGCATTTCTTTGTGCACTTGGAAGCCCTTCAATCTTCATCTTGGGATATGATCAAACTAAACTTCATATTTGTTATTCTATTTATGCTATGAAATACTCATGATAATGAATCCTTTTGTGTTTTAAAAATTTTCCTTTTCATAGCAGGATATTGGGCATGCAATTGTGGAAGCCTACTCGAGGGTTCTTGTCAGTTTGTCATTCAAGATTTTATCTAGGATAGGAGATATCCTACAAGAAGACGATTTGAAGAAGTCAAACACTCCCATCTCCAAACTTAAATTTGATTTCACTTCTAACGTGTATCTTGCCGGAATCACTGAAACACCTCCCGGTCGTATCAAGCGGTCTCTAATTCAGCAGATGAATATGGCAGACAGTCGTTGCGATGACTCCTACTTAAAGAAGGCCTCAGCAGATCAGCTTGGAAATTTCAAGGTTAATGGAAGCACAATCGTCACAGTTTGTCCACGGAGAAGTGTGGTTTCAGAAGTGCAGTCCCGGTGACCCATCGATATGGTATAACGTGCAAGCTTCTTAATGTAGGTTTAAAAAGTAATGAGGAAATATAATCAGGTATATCAAAAACAGCCCATGAATCCAATTTCAATTAAGTTGACATTTTAAGATGAATTCGATGTTTCAATTTCAGTGTACGTTTATAGTGTTTTAGTACATATTTTGTCTACTTTTTCTATGGAAAATAACAAAAAAAAATAATGATCAATTTAATGTGTGATTCCAATAGATTTTAAGTTAATTTTTAACAAATGTAGAATGTTTGTTAAGTGTTTGTCTTTTCTGTACAAAGGATAAACAAAAATGTTTTTTTATCTATTTGTATTTGACCAGATCATTGTGTTGAGAAAAATATTTTTTATAATTTATCTATTTATATTTACTGTAGATGAACGGGTGTTATTTGGCTTTTTATCAAAACAAATACATGAGAAAATATATTTATCAAAAGAGTAATAATTGGTAGAGTGAATTTGGAAGAGTGAATGGGAGAGTGAATGACGTCCAGCTAATGTGTACATGTTCGATCGACAATCGGACACCACCGGCGGCCTTTGATTGTCGTCCCGAATCAAACTATACCTTGGGAGGACGGTGAACTCGTCAGGATCGCCGGCAACGGTGAACCCATCGAAATCGACGGTCAATGATGCGAGATCGCAATTGTGGCGATCCCCGATGGGTTCACCGTGCCCCCCAGAGTATAGTTTGGTTCGGAGCGGCGGCCAAAGGCCGCCGATGGTGTCCGATCGTCGATCGGACGTGTATACAATAACTGTCACGTCATTCACTCTCCCATTCACTCTCCCAAATTCACTCTTCCTATCATCACTCTTATCAAAAAACATTTTACAGTTTATTTTTTTTTATCAAAGGAGGTATTTTTGGATAATGATTGGGGGAGTGAAAATGGGAGAGTGAAAATTATAGTAAATGATGTGGCATTTTGTATGCGCGATCTTCGACGGGTTCATCGTGCCCCCCAGGGTATAGTTTGATCGGGGCGGCGGTCGAAGCCCGTCGATGGTGTCCAAACGATAATCGGACGTATACATATAAAGTGTCACGTCATGCAATATCATTCACTATGGATTTCACTCTCCCATTTTCACTCTACCTATCATTACTCATAAAAAATTATCTTATTCTTCTTATATTTTTCCGTCAACATATCTATTTTGTAGTTATATTTTCGAGACATTTTAATTACTTTTTCATAGTTTTGATTTTAAAATAATATATGATGGTTTGAATATAGATATTCTTCTTTCTCATTTCTCTTTCAACGTAGATAATCTATTTCTCTTTGTTGAAAAATGATAGTTATATTATAGTCGTAGCTCATCTCCAACCTTTGCAAACTTTTAGATTCTTAGTTATATCTTTTAGTTATAAATTTTAAACACGAATTATAATAAGTAGGGATAAAAAAGGTCTAATATGATCGTCATATCATGTTCAAAGAGGATCTGAAATGATTTGATTTCAAGTCCTTTTTGGGCTTGAAATTAATTCATTTCAGACGCTTTTTGAGTTTGAAAATTTAAAATATCGAAAAATATAAACAAAATAAAATATTCCTAAAATTGAATATATTAGAAATATATAAAATCAAAATTAAAATAAAATTTATATGTGAAAATTAATTAGATATCATTGAAAAAATTATTAAAAGATGAATACATATTTTAAAATATTATTTAAAAAGAGATAAATATCAAATCATGTTGAATTTAATATCCCATGATACCAGACCCTATGTTAATTTTTTTAGGATCTGAATATAGATTAGACACTAGCTTCAGATATAAAATTAAACAAAAAAATAAAAGAAAATAAATAAAGTAAAATAAAAAATAGATATTTAATAAATATATAATAAGAATAAATTAAAATAAATAATATAAGTAAAAAATATATAACACAAATAAATAATAAAGTAATAATATAAAATAAAGAGAAAGATAAAGAAAATATATATAGAGATAAAAAAATAAAAAAAATTTAAATATAAAAACACATGAATAATAAAAAAATAAAGAAAGAAATATAAAATATAAATAAATTTTATAGATGAAATATATAAGAATTAAATATAATAGAAATAAAAAATATATAATAGTGAAACAATTAAGATATATAATAAGATATAAAAATAAGAAAAATAAAAATATAAAGATGAAAGATAAAACAAGGTAATCTAATTGTGTTATAATCGCTACATATGCATTGTTCCATGCCAAGTGACACGATATTAGAAGATCATTGTTAGTAGCTAGGACTAAGTTTTGACACCTTAATTATCTTCCCCTGACTCAACCCTACCTAGTGATATCGAGTATTGAGAAATCCAAATATCATGTGTCCATTAATGGGTTTTGGCAAAAACTCATTGATGGATCTAAAAAAGTTCAATTGCAATAATATCAAATATTATAAGTTTATGGTGTTGTAAGGACTCGAATTATACTATCCATTATGTATTTAGGGGCTTTCTAGATGTTCGTCAAGAGTATGATATGTTTAAGCTTATTTATAGGTAAAATGAATTGTACTATCCGTGTTGGGCCTGATATTCTTAGATTTCAGGTCCTTTTTGGGCTTGAAATCTCAGTATATCAGGTCCGTGTTGGGCATGATATACTGGAATTTTAGGCCCAATGTGGGCCTGAAATAAAAGAATATCAGACTCTCGTTGGATCTGATATATTGGAATTTTATGTTCAACATGACCCTGAAAGTTGAGAATATCAAACCCTCTTATATTCAAAATTGAAATATTTTCTTTTTAAAAAATTATAAATAAATATACGAAATATATAAAATAAAGATAAAGATAAAAGAAAATATATAAAAAGATAAAGAAAATAAAAATATAAATGGATAGATTATAAATGAATTGTATTATATATCACTAGGTAGGGTTGAGCTAGGGGGAGATAATAAGATGTGAATTTAGTCCTAGCTATTAGCAATGATCTTCTTATATCGTGCCACTTGGCACGAAACAGTGCATAATGTAGCAGTTATAGTATTTTAGACTACTTTGTTTTATCTCTCATCTTTATCTTTTTATTTTTCTTATTTTCATATCTTATAATCTATCTTAATTTTTTATACAGTTATATTTAATTTTAATTTTTATTATATTTATTTTTTTATATATTTTCATCTATAAACTCTATTTATTTATTTATATTTTATATTTTTTCTTTTTTTATTCATCGTGTATTTCTATATTTTATATTTATATCTATATTTTCTTTATTTCTTTGTATATTTTCTTTATCTTTCTCTCTATTTTATATTTATTACTTTATTATTTATATATTTTTTTATTTTCTTGAATTATTTATTTTATTTTATTCTTTATTCTACTTATATCTGTATTTAAATATTTATTTTTTATTTTATTTTATTTATTTTCCTTTATTTTTTATTTAATTTTATATCTAAAGCTAGTATCAAACATGGTTTCATATCCTAAAAAAATAATAGAGGGCCTAATATCTTGGGATATCAAGCCCACATTGAGCCTGATATGCTGAGATATTAGGCTTAACATGGTTTGATATTTATCCTCTTTTAAATAAAATTTTAAAATATATAATCATCTTTTAATAATTTTTTCGATAATATCTAATCTATCTTAATTTCCACATATAAATTTTATTTTTATTTTTATTTTATATATTTATAATATATACAATTCTAAAAATTCTATTTCATTTTTATATTTTATATATCTTTTCTTATTTTTATTTTTTATATTTTATATTTTTAGACTCAAAGAGAGTCTGAAATCAAATATTTCTGGCCCTCTTTGAGCATGATAAGACGATCATATTGCACTCTCTTTATCCCTATTTTATCTTACTATAGTTCGTGTTTAAAATTCATAACTAAAATATGTATATATCTGAGAATCTAAAAGTTTGTGAATCTAAAAGTCTGTAAAGGTTGGAGGATGAGCTCGCGACTATAACCCAGCTATAACTTATCGGCAAAAAGTAGGATAGCTACGCTGAGAGAGAATGGAGAAAAGGAGAATACCTGTATCTAAACCACAATCTATTATTTTAAAATCAAAATTATTAAAAAGTGGTTTGAATGCCTAGGAAATGTAACTACAAAAGGGGCTTGTTGGCGTAAGGGGTATAAGAGGAATAAAATAATTTTTGGTGTACTCTTTGGTAAAAAATAAATTGTGGGACATTTTTTTTATAAATACGTTTTTATGTACGTCTCTTGGTAAAAAGTCAGGTGTTATTTGATAAAAATAATGTAGGGCTGGTGCCGTCGATAGAGGGGGTGAATATCGACTTGAAAAAATCTTTCGGAAAACTTGTCGTTTGTTCATTCTAGACAAAGAGTTAGTAGCACAACGGAAAAATAAAGAACAAAAAACACACGAGACATGCGGGTTTTACTTGGTTCCCAACCCCCCAGGGTCAGTACGTCCAAGGCATAATTATGAGTAACACCCATTCACTAATGGTCTCCTTTTCGGACTTTCCGGAGGCGGAGAAACCCATCTTATAGTTCAGAGTTACAACCAAAAGATAGTGAAATTAAGTGCATAAAAATAAATGTAAATCAAATAGGAAAGTCAACAATCCCGGCTGATCTGGAACTCCGAAGTGCCACACACTTCCTCCTAGAGCCTCCTTGGTCGTAGAGCTTCGTCTCTAACGCTTTTTCTTCACTCAGAATACTTAGAATGTTGTAGCAGATGTTGTTCTGAGTTGAGGGGTCGAAGTACTTTAGGACTTTTGAAAGAAGATTTATCCTTAAAACATTTTTGCAAGAAAAGGTCTACACTAGAAAATTTAACTTTACCCTTTTTTAAAAAAAATATTAAATTTTGTTTTGAAAACATAATATATTTTTTTGACTTAGTTTCTTTTCCAGTCTGACACAATCCTAGAAAACTTTGTTAACTACAAGGAAATTTTCCTAAGTGCCCTGGAAAATTTTCAAACTCAAGTAAAAATTATTTCAAATCAATTCCAAAAGTCAAAAGGATTTTCAAAATAAGTTCTTGACATAGATTCTTTTCCAGTCGACACAATCCTAGGAAACCTTGTTAACTACAAAGAAATTTTTCTAAGTGTCCTAGAAATTCTCCAAACTCAAGTAAAATTATTTTATTCTCCAAACTCAAGGAAAATTATTTTCAAACGTACTTAAGGTCAAAAGGATTTTGAAAATGAGTTTTTTTAATAAAAAAGATAATATTATGTTTTCAAAATGCTTTGAAAATATAGTGTATGAAAACATACTATTTTTTAAAATATTTAATAGTTCTTTTAATTTGACCTCTCCCCAAACTTGACCCAGTCCTAGGAAGCTTGTTGACTACAAGTAATCTTCCTCTAAGTCTTAGGGTTTGATTCAGACCAAAAGAATTATCTAATAATTTTGAAATGCAATTATCATAAAATAGAATTAATTTCTTTTGATTTAGACTTCCCCTAAATCTGACATATCCTAGGAGTTTTGTAGATCATAAAGAAGACTTCCTATGTATCTTTAGGGTTTATCAAAATTAAAAGAGTAATTTAAAATAATTTTTGAAAGGCATTTTGAAATGATATAACAAGCCAAAAAACTTTTGACATGCATATGCATTTTAAAATAGTATGATAATTTTCAAAGCAATGATTTTTGAAAAAGATATTTTGAAGTATATCATAAGTTTTTGAGACATTTTTCGAAGACATATTTTGAAATGATATTAAAGCACAAAGTATTTGAACGATCTGAATTTTCGAAAAGAATAATGAAAAATAACTTTTAAAAGAAAAACGCTCCCCCTGAACCTGACACCGTCTGACTCTACATAAATGTCTTAAGGGGCTTTAGTGTTGACTTTTAAAGGTTTGTGTCTAATTGTGTAGGTCAACCAAATTTTC
This sequence comes from Boesenbergia rotunda, assembly GCA_024364735.1. Taxonomy (NCBI): domain Eukaryota; kingdom Viridiplantae; phylum Streptophyta; class Magnoliopsida; order Zingiberales; family Zingiberaceae; genus Boesenbergia; species Boesenbergia rotunda. Next base: position 405,969 of record JAGFNQ010001075.1, read on the forward strand.
GAAAAGATATAATTTTTAAAATTGTACAAGCATGAAATTCATAATAACATTATTATGTTGAAAATATTATTTTGAAAATAGATTTTTAGAAAAATATCCTAAAAATTTTGAAAACATTTTGAAAAATATCTGTCAATTAGTTAGTCCTTAACATCTCACACATTCTAGATGTTTCAATATAAGCAAGCATGGTTGCCTTATGAGTGTATTATGAGATGCTTGAATAATTTTTCACAATTTATTCATAGACTGGTTGACCTTAAGTTAGATTCGAGTTTAATCAATTTGTAATCTAAAAGAAGATTTCAATAATCGGCTTCCAAGTCTTGGCAAGGCACAGAGACCTTCTTTAGCCGTAGCCTTATTGGATCATCAACTCTTTCCTTAGACAAAGCCTTTTAAAGAAATAATACCTTTATTTTACTATCTGAAAAATTCTGGTCTAACTAGTCTAGGATGTGGCGAGGTAGCTTCGACTAATTCCACTTAACTATGCCAAGCTTCCCTAACGTACTATCATTTCGCCCCACCCTGGTACTAGGTTAGGCAAGTATCAACTAGTCTTTTTCCTATCTAACCGTTCTAAATCATGCAAAAGATTAATCATAAATGACATGACAGACATATATAACAAAAAATTAGCAGATACATGCACATGACATTTATACATGATTCAATCAAGTCATGACATTTTAATTAAGTTTCTAATAATATATCAAATTCTTGATTTGATACATATCGTGTGAACCTGCGAATATACCAACTCATTTTAACATATTTAATTTTATTAAATTGATTGTTGCAGTTGGGTAAGATTTTATTTAATTTCATAATTAAAGGTATTTAATTGGAAGTTTAGTTCATGGATTGAGTTTGAATTAAGAGTTAATTAGAATTAAGAATTAATTAGAATTAAATTGATCATGATTAACTATAGGTTAAAATTAATTGAGGATTAATTAGAGTTAAAATAATCAAGGATTAAATTGAGTTAAAATAATTAAGGATTAATTTGAGTTAAAATAATTAAGGATTAAATTGTTAACATAATTAAGGATTAAATTGTTAACCGTTTTGGGTCTAGTTGTATTAAATCCATTAATTCAAAATTATCTGAATCATGTACTATTTCTCATTCATTTAATCTTTCAAGTTTACCTAATATTTCTGCTTTGTTTGATCCTTTGTAGAATTTGTTAAATGTAGCTTTGATTTTAAGAAATTCTTCTTCCTCCTCATCCTCATCATCAGAGTTGTATTCTTTTACATCTTCATAGTAGGTAGAATAGTTTTTAGGACTATTAATTAATGTTTCATAATTAATTTCACGGTTACCAGAATTATCTAAGAAATTATTAATTAAATCTTCATTATTATCTGTAGTTTTATCTTTAATATCCTCATAATTAATTTCAGAAATATCAGAATTAATAACAGTTTCATCGCTATCCTCAAAAATATTGTCATTCTTAACATTATCAAAAATATTAGAAGTTAAAGGATTATTAATTTTAATTTCATCATTATCAATAATATTATGAGAAATATCAATTAAAGTATTATTATACTTAACATTATTAGATAAAATATTAAAATTAATTCTAAAAATTGTTGCATTGATATTAAAGATTAATGAATTGATGTCTAATATTTTCATTTTGTCTATATTTGGTAATTGGTCATGCAATATATTAAGTTGATTATGTAACAAGTCTATTTTATCAGAAAAATTATCTAACTTATTAGCATGCTTGAAAAATTGTGCAGGAATTTTAGATATTTTAAAATTATTGCAATAATTAATTTTCCGTACCTTGGTCGAACACTAGTTCTTGGAGTGTCCGTGCCTTTGACATCTGAAGCATTTGATGTAGCTCTTGTCCCTCCGGACTCCTGGCGCTGGTACCTCCTTTGCCGCCGGTGGTGACGATCGATTCTTATGAGTACGACATTGGTTTTTATAGTGTCCTCTCTCTCTTCACTTAAAATATGTAATATGAAATTTAAACTTGGACATAATTATAAAAAAACCTAATTCACCCCTGGCTCCTCCTCAACTCCTGGCGTCTTTGCTTCGTCGGCTGTTAGTCCGGTGAAGAACAACCAGGCTCTGATACTACTTGTACGACCGGTGCCGTCGATAGAGGGGGGGTGAATATCGACTTGAAAAAATCTTTCGGAAAACTCATCGTTTATTCGTTCTAGACAAAGAGTTAGTAGCATAGCGGAAAAACAAAGAACGAAAAACACAAGACACACGGGTTTTACTTGGTTCCCAAACCCCCAGGGTCAGTACGTCCTAGGCCTAATTACGGGTAGGGCCCGTCCACTAATGGTCTCCTTTTCAAACTTTCCGGAGGCGGAAAATCCCGTCTTATAGTTCAGAGTTACACCCAAAAGGTAGTGAAATTAAGTGCATAAAAATAAATGCAAACCAAATAAGAAAGTCGACGATCCCGGCCGATCTGGAACTCTGAAGTGCCGCACACTTCCTCCAGGAGCCTCCTTGGTCGCAGAGCATCGTCTCTAGCACTTTTTCTTCGATCAAAATGCTTAGAATGTTGTATCAGATGTTGTTCTGAGTTGAGGGGTCAAAGCCCCCTTTTATAGCTTCATCTCGGGCGCCCTAGAGCCTTTGGGGCGCCTCTATATGGTCAAAAGATCATCCGGAATCGCGATATTCGCGATGCTAATAAGTCACCCTGTCTAGGTCACCCTAGACCTTCCAGGGCGCCTGGAAGCATCCAGGCGCCTGGAAGCTTGGGGGTACCCTGGTTCAATGGGGGCGCCCAGGAGCAATTTTTCCAGGCTTCTCTTGTGTTTGTTCGCCTGCTTTGCCTCCAATTCTAGGTACCTGCAAGATACACAAACACAAGACAAACACATATATAATCTTAGCCTTAATGATTGGTTCTGACTTTCGATTTCTCGTGAAACCCTAGGTCGAACCGACGCCTAGTGTTCCCTTCCCGAGGAACGCGCCTTCACCTACTCCTCTTAGGAGAAGTTTGCCAACCGACTCCTTCGATTGGACTTTTGCCCGATCTTCCGGATCACGACTTAGGTGCACAGTCCACGACCAGGACTTATTGCCCAATTCCACGAACCAGGACTTCGGTGCCCAGCCCTCGGCCAGGACTTATTGCCCAATTCCACGAACCATGATTTCGTGCCCAACCCTCGGTCAGATCTTAGGTGCCCAGCCCTCGGTCAGGACTTATTGCCCAATTCCACGAACCAGAACTTCATGCCCAATCCTTGGTCAAGTCTTAGGTGTCCAGCCCTCGGGCAGGACTTAGTGCCCAATCCATGATCAGGACTTAGTGCCCAATTCCTCGAATCAGGACTTATTGCCTAGGTTAACTAGGACTTTTCTTCACCTCGGTACGGATTTCTTGATTCACCCTTACCTTGTCTAATATATCTCTAACTTAAGCATATTGTTAAACATTGAAACACTAGAGGATGACATCACTGATACATCTTGCACCAACAAATACATATATTTATAGATTTAATATTAATTTTATATTTGTATTATCTCTCAAGGTTACATCTTCACATTTATATTAAAATTTGTATTCATAAATTGATCCTGTCGAAGAGCGAGGTGGACTCCCAACTTGATGACGAGGCTATCTTGTCGATGGAGAAGGATTGTGGTATCACGCAGTGATGCTATGAACTATTCCGGTCAGGAGCGTCTATCCTGCGAAAAAAATGACCGTCAGCAACCCACTGGGAGTGTTTCCCGGCAAGACCCTCCGACGATCAAGTCAGAATCCGATGGAGAAGATGCAACTAAGGAAGAAACGACAATAGCTAAAAATATTACGTATACCTGTAGTTGAAAGAAGGAAAGTCTTATATAGCCGGGGGAGTCGACAACCTCTGTCCACTTCTGCCCTCTTTTTGTCTCATGTAGAGACAGAATCAGGGACCACTGTCAGCTCACTGATCGACGTCGCCTTATCCTAACATACGTAGGGGCTTTTTGAAGGTCGTGGTACGGATCATCAGAGCTTGCTATGAATGTACTATGTCAGCAAGATATCCGTGATTCGGACGCGAGTGGTGTCAGGCCCGAGTTGGCGTGCGTCGACTATGGTACTACCTTTATTTGCGTGGTGCCAGAGGGTAGGTACTGCTGCGGTCAACAACAACTTCCAAGCCAGAGCACCCTTAAGGAGTGTGTCGATCGACTATCTCCAGGAACCCTAAGCTGCTAGGCCAACGGTACGTCGATCGGCTCATATGTGGCCTTTCGAGCCATGGTGTATTCGGTCAACGACTGATCGGCGGGTCCCAAGGAAGACAGAATGGGCCTCTATCCGTCTCCGACATCCGATCCGGGTGGAACTTGAGGCCAGTGAAGCGGTTGCCCCGACTGGGCTAGTGACACTCCGCCCCGCCTCCTATCCCACTACCCCGAGTTATCCGACCTCCTTAGAAGTGCCCCCTCTCCATGAAGTGCCATGCTAGCCGACCGGCTTACACATGAGCTAGGGAGGGATCATAAGTATCCCCCTCGAGTCTAGTCGAAGGAGGCGTCGAGCCCAATTGACTAGACCCCTCGTTCAGAGTTAGCTAGGCTATACGGTACAAGCCGATCGACTGGTTGTCAACACTAGATGCCTGACTGACTCATGGCATGGCCAGCATCGTTATCCGTTCATGCCCCCACGTCTTATCCTTCGATGCTCAGAGAACCGATTCATATCCCCACATTAATTGCTAGGGGCCACGTGTTCCTCACCAATTGATTTTCCTGAGTAACGGAAACGCCCAGTGTCAGAGCCCATGCATGCATGCTGCGCAATTTCCCAAGGCTCATTATGATTGAAAGGGGACGGACTGGATGTATTCTCGCCTTTTTACTGGATCGCCATCGAACAACTGACATCTACCCCTCAACCCTTTAAATAGCGCCCCCTTGCCTTTCACCGTCCCGCTTTTTACGTTGTCTCCTCCTCGTGCTTGTACTTTGCTAGGGTTCCGACGATCTCTTCCGGCGGACGGTGAACTCTACGCCTCCCCATCCTTTCCGGCATCCCCACTGTCACTTTCATCGGGTTAGTCCGCGTCTCTTGCTTCCATCCCTTCATGTCTTCTTCCACCTTGACTCCTAGCCCGTGGTATGCCACCGCCGTGTCCGAGCTGCGCTTATGGGGCCTCGACCACCTTCGATTGGAATACCAAATCCCATCTGACCACCAACTAGTGCTACCTGGCCCCACTGACCGACCCGAGGGACCCTCGCTGAGCTACATAACCCTTTCTCAAGACTATCTCCAGGCCGACCTCCGCTTTCCCCTCCACCTTTTCATTTCGAAGGTGTGCCGGTATTTCCAACTCTCTCTCTCCCAACTGGCCCCGAACGCCATTCGCCTCATCTGCGGGTTAGTCATCATCTTTACCCTATACCAGATTCCTCTGCAACCCACGATTTTTCACTTCTTCTATTATCCCAAGAAAACAAGAGCTAGGTGATTTCTTTTTCCAAGCCCGAGCCAAGACCTCTTTTTTGGCGAAGCTTCCGACTTCCAACAAAGGTTGGAAAGATCGCTTCTTCTTCATCAACACTACCTCGACCCCAAGCTGGCCCACAGTCTAGATAGAGGATCTACCCCCTTCACCTCTTCCAAAATCCTACCGTTCTTCGCCCACTTACCAGTTCGCTATCTCAAAGATGGGCGGTTGACACTTCTATGGGGTGAACCGCCTTCACGAGGAGATCCTTTACACCTTTGGCTTAAGCCAAGTGCCAACTCCTTGACCCGCCTCACTCGGTAAGCTCTCTCATCTTGCTTTTGAATATTTATAACTAACTAAGCTTTTACTATTTTGCATCCACCATGATGTTCGCCGCCATCTTGGAAGATGGCTTTGGGATGGGCGATACAGAGCTAGAATCCCAAGTGGTTGCGGAACTAGAGAAGCGCGCTGTGGATCCACTCCATTTTGCTCCTGTGCCCGAGTCGCCTCTTGGCCACCCTGCAGCTCCAGCAAGCCCTGTCGTCGAACCCCTAAAGGAGGACGATTAGCCTGTCGCACTGAGGCGCTGTCGGGCCTGTGCTCCAAGCCCTACTCCTGTTTTGCCGATTGAGGTCCAGGTCGAGGTCACCTCCACTTCTCGACCGAAGAAGAAGAAGAAACGTGCTCCGACGGGCCCTTCGATGCACATAGAGGCGTCTGCCCGAGCGGCTGCCTCGGGTAGCTCTTCTCGGCCTGACCCATCTTCCAATGCGCCAGACTTCTCCCTTCCTCTTGACTCGGCGCCATCACCCGCGGAGGTCCCAATCGCTCCCCCCCCCTCTTCACATCCTAGTACCTTCCCTTGCCGACCCCCACTTGGAGTTGCACACCGGGAGCTTGCCATACCGGTCCCAGGAACTACAGTTGTATGGGCCGGTTGCAGATCGTTATCTGCAGTGGGTTTGGGAATCCTACTACCGGGGCCCTAATAGCAAGGCTAACACCTTCTTCAAGGAGGCCACTCAGGTGTATATTTTTTAACTCGGTCTTAAGGATTATTCAACTCACAATCTTACTAACCCTTTTGAGTGCAGTTATGGGGCTCGTGCCATAGCTTATCCATGGTTGTAGTAGCCCATGCGCAGACTCGAGTTGCAACTGAGCATCGGGTGGAGGAGCTGGAGACTTGCCTTCGTCATGCTCGGTCGCTCTGCAGGATCGGCTAGCGACTGGAGGTGGCTAAGACCCAGGTAGACTCCTCCGACTCGGTTGTGGCCCATGCCCAAAGCCGGACATCCACCCTAGAGTATGCCGTGCGGAAGACCCGGGTCTTCCATGTTGGGGCTCAGGAGGAGACAAACAAGAAAAAGGCGAGCTCCTCCAGCTATCCCAGTCCAACGAGTCCCTACAGGCTGAGCTATCGACCAAGGAGAAGGACCTGACCGCCCGATTTGAGATGGTGGAATCATTAGCTGCTCAGCTGGCAAGCCAGGATCATGAACTAAACTCCCAGGCCGAGGAGCTCAGTCGGCTCCGCGCCCAATGATCCGAGTGGGAAGTTACTCAATCGGAGCTCGAGGACCTTTGGGCCTACAGGCCGAACGAGGCGGCGTGACTGAATGCCCATCGGGTGGGGTATATCAACTCGGCGGTGTTTAACAAGTAGCACGCTGCCCAAATGAATCCCCTGCTTAAGCTGCAGCCGACCAACACCTTCAATCAGCTTAAGCAGGGAGGGCACCTTCCTCCTGATCTACCGGTCAGCACTGTGAAGCTCTCCAGCTTGACCCAATAGTTACCGGAGGAGGCTCGTCGCCCATTCGACCAAGGGACTGGGGATATTTCTGTTCTGTTGTTGTTTTTTTGTAGAAGACGCTTCCTCACTCTTGTAATTATCTAGCATCTTAATATATTTCACACTTTTCACAATTATGAGTATATTGCATTGTTCCCCTGTCTCGGTGAATCAATTTATGCCTTGGCTGCTTAACTCAAGTTATTTTCCACCATTTTGACCCCGGCGAGGTCTGCTCGGGGGCCTCTGGCCTCACCCACGGTAAGGAGCTCGAGGTCCCTTAGAGCGTCATGAGTTAGGTGAAGGTATAGGGACCGCCTGCCTATAACTTGCTAGCTAGGTAGGCGTCTGAACACCCGTTCGGGCCGATACCTGGGAGCGCGGGCCGCCTGCGCCCGATCAGGAGCACTGAGCTAGGGAGCGACACGAAGGCACGCTCACTTATAACTCGCTGGCAAAGCAAGAGATTGGACACTTGGTCGGTCTGATTCCAAGGAGCATGGACCGCCACGCGTCCAATCGGGGACATCGAGCCATGTGGTGGCGAGGGGGCATGCCTACTTATAACTCGCCGATGAAGTGAGAGTTTGGACACTTGATCGGTCCGATTCCAAGGAGCGTGGCTCGCCATGCGTCCTATCAGGGAGACCGAGCCAAGTGGTGGCGTGGGGGCATGTCCACTTATTACTCGTTAGTGAAGCGAGAGTTTGGACACTTGGTCGGTTCGGTTCTAAGGAGCGTGGGCCACCACCCATCCGATTGGGGACACCGAGCCAAGTGGTGGCGTGGGGGCATGCCCACTTATAACTCGCTGGCGAAGCGAGAGTCTGGACACTTGGTCGATCCGATTCTAAGGAGCGTGGGCTACCACTCGTCCGATCGGGGACATCGAGCCAAGTGGTGGCGTGGGTGCATGTCGTTCAATCGGGGACACCAAGCCAAGTGGTGGCGTGGGGGCATGTCCACTTATAACTCGCTGGTGAAGCGAGAGTCTGGACACTTGGTCTGTCCGATTCTAAGGAGCGTGGGCCGCCATACGTCCGATCGGGGACACCGAGCCAAGTGGTGTTGTTGGAGTATACCCACTTATAACTCGCCGGCGAAGCGAGAGTCTGGACACTTGGTTGGTCTGATTCTATGGAGCGTGGGTTGTCACGCGTCCGATCGGGGACACCGGGCCAAGTGGTGGCGTGGGGGCATGCCCACTTATAACTCGTTGGCGAAGCGAGAGTCTGGGTGCATGGTCGATGCAATTCTAAGGAGCGTGGGCCGCCACACATCCGATCGGGGACACTGATCCAACTGGTAGCATGGGGGAATGACCACTTATAACTCGCTGGCGAAGCGAGAGTCTGGAATGCTTACACATGTCATGGGGACCCTGGCAATTCATTAACAACCTAAAGTTGGGTAATACACCAGGCTTACACAACCTCACTATGGCTCTCTGTAGGGTCGGTCCAATTTTTTTCCTTGCTCGTCTTCCAAATAGTACGTCGCGGAGGTCAACTTCTGGATTACCTTGAAAGTTCCTCCCCATTGTGGCTCCAGTTTGCTAACATCACCAACCGACTTTATTCTTTTCCACACGAGATTCCCGACCTGGAATGCCCTAGCCAACACCTTTCGGTTGTACCTTTACTTAGTTCTTTATCAATAGGCGAACATCCTTGCTGCAGATCTCTCCCGGATTTCTTCGACCCGATCCAGCTCCAACCGTCTCCTCTCCGCATTTTCTTCGTCGCACACCTTCTTCCAATTGGATTCACACCCCACTTCCACTAGCACCACTGCCTTGTTTCCATAGACCAGTTGAAAGGGTGTGTAGTCTGTTCCCTCCCTTGGTGTAGTCCGCTGGGCCCACAGGACACTGGGTAACTTATCTGCCCACGTGCCACCCGCATGATCTAGCTTTGTCTTCAACCCTCTCAAAATTTCCCGATTGGCGACCTCTGCCTGCTTGTTACTCTGAGGGTACGCAACGGAGGTGAAAGACTACTGAATTCCATGAGCCGAGAACCACTCCCTAATTCTCTTGCCTTGGAATTGTTGTCCATTATCCGAGACCAACTTGTGATGGATCCCATATCGAAAAAGTATATTCTGCCATAGGAATTTTATCACTGCCTGCTCGGTGATACGTGCTAATGCTTCTGCTTCTATCCATTTGGAAAAGTAGTCCACCGCTACTAATAAAAATCTTTTTTGGGCAGAAGCGATAGGAAAAGGTCCCACCATGTCCATCCCCTATTGATCGAAGGGGCAAGAGACCACCGATGCTTTCATCTTTTGACTGATCGATAAGAAAGGTTTTGATGCTTCTGGCACGACAGGCATGTGGAGACCAACCGATCAGCGTCCTTCTGCAAGGTTGGCCAATAGTAACTTAAGAACAGTGCTTTACGAGCCACAACCCTTCCTCTGGCATGACTTCCACAGATTCCCATATATATCTCTTTGAGCACATAGTCGGCGCCCTCTCTACCTAGACATTTGTGTAGCGGTCGGGCGAAGGCTCTTTTATACAACACATTCCCGACCAAGAAATATTGAACTGGCCGCTTTCTTAAGATCCTAGCCTGCTCTCGGTTGGACGGAAGCATCCTGTTCATCAGGTAGGTGACTAGCGGGGCCCTCCAGTCAGTCCCGAGTTCCAATTTCGCCTGTTTCTCTATATGTATCATCAACATTGTTTAATCCACCAGTTGAGGGAGCACCCAGGAGCATACCATACTGGCTAATTTTTCCAAATCCGAGCACAATGTCTTGGTCCGGAGGACTGAGCAAAAGATTTTACCATGCGGGGATAGCAGATAGAAGTAGAGGCGGGTTGAGGATCGGACATCTCGAGATCCGGGTTTTCGGAGGCCGAGTAAAAGTCCAATCGGAGGACCCGGTTGGCAAATGGCAGTTTCTCCAGATTGGAGTAGGTGAAAGATGCATTCCTCGGAAAGTGGAACAGTAGACGTTGGTTTGACTTAGAATTTCAGTTGAATTCCAAAAGTCAGAACCAGATAGCTCTGGCTATCAATCACTAAGGCTTAAGATTATTTTTCTTCTTGTTATATGTTCTGTTTGTTGGGATCGGTAGACAAGCTAGAGGGGGTGATTAGCTCCGATTTTTGCTCGTTGATGATTTGTTGCGGCGGAAGACTCGAGCAAACGCTAACACTAAGGATTTACTTGGTATCCACTCCGGACGGGTGACTAATCCAAGGATCCACTCTCCTCACTCTCTCATACACTATGAAAGATCTCCTTCTTGAGATGGAGAAACCTCTTACAAGCTTCCAATAAGATACAACAAGAATCTAAGCAAATACAAAATAAAATCTTACAAGATTTACAATGATAAGCTCAAGCTTTGCTTTCCTTGCTATCTTTAACCTTGTGATTGCCTCTAGAACCTTGGAAATGGAGCAGCAATATCCTCCAAGGCTTCCCTTGAAATGTCATTGATGAAGGAGAAGAAGGGGAGAAGAGTTGCCGCTTCAACCTGCGTGAAAAGCCCTATATACTCGACGCCTAGGGTTTCCCAATCGATTACCCAATCAATTACCACGTTAGATTTAGCCGTTCAACGGCTATTTTTTGAACCTTAATCGATTAGCCAATCGATTAAGGACAACCTTAATCGATTGTTGAATCGATTCAGCACTTCTCTGTGCTCTCACGCCACACTGCAGTAATCGATCACCTGATCGATTACTGAACCCCTTAATCGATTGACCAATCGATTAAGGGAAGGCTGAATCGATTACCCAATCGATTCATCCACCTTCTATTCTCGCAACAAAACTCTCTTAATCGATTAACCAATCGATTAAGATCATCCTTAATCAATTACCTAATCGATTACGGTCCTTCTTAATCAATTACCTAATTGATTAAGATTCTTTCTGTTCTCGCGAGATAACAACCCAATGGATTGCTCAAACCTAACCTTAAGCTAGGGTTCCTTTGTCTAACCACGGTCAACCGAGACCCGTTAGGACTTTCCCTTGCCTAGTTCCCAACTAGGATTTTTTCTTGTGCCAGCATGCGATCTCCCCGATCCACCTAGACTTCACCTAGTCCCACTAGGTGTGCCTAGTCCCACTAGGTCTTTTCCCATGCCAGCGTGCGATCTCCCTAATCCACCTGGAATTCACCTAGACCCACTAGGTGTGCCTAGTCTCACTAGGTATTTTCCCATGCCAGCGTGTGATCTCCCCGATCCACCTGGACTTCACCTAGTCCCACTAGGTGTGCCTAGTCCCCCTAGGTCTTTTTCCATGTCAGCGTGCGATCTCCCTGATCCACCTGGACTTCACCTAATCCCACTAGGTGTGCCTAGTCCCCCTAGGTCTTTTCCCATGCCAGCGTGCGATCTCCCCGATCCACCTGGACTTCACCTAGTTCCACTAGGTGTTTTCCATCAAGTCTCCAGTCAACCTTGACCCACTTGACATCATACGATATTCAAACATCATATGACATTCAAACATCATTATCAAACATCGAAACATCCAACCATAAGCTTACCAAGCTTATCAGACATAAGCTCACCCGAGCCTAGTCAAACTAGGTCAACCCTGACCTCATAAAGATTGCACCAACAATCTCCCCCTTTTTTATGTTTGACAATATGTTTGAAAAAGACTAATCCCTATTAGCCTTCTTAATCTTCTCCCCCTTTGACACACATGAAAAACTCTCCCCGAGAGACTATATGGTCAAAGGCAAACCCAATGAAAGCCTCATGCCTTTCATTTAAACCCTTGATAAAGATTCTCAATCTTCATCCTTTCTCTAAAAAAAATCCAAACACATGTTTTTAAGGAAGACCTCCCCCTCAGAACATGCACTAAACCTCTATCATTGCACCAACAATGATTTAAGACTACCTAAACCTTTAGGAAATCTCAACTTGAGGTTATGAGAATTTGAGATTCAAAACTTGAATCAAAATCTCTCCTTAACCCTGTAGTTTTCACCGAGTCATCTCTCTTTTTGATTTCATACTAAAATTTACCCAAATGTACTTATAAAAGTATTCTAAGGGCTAGGGATTAGTAGGTTCCTCAAAATTAGGTTATCAGACTGAAAACAGACAGTTTCAGTCTCTTCAATCGATTAGTGTTGGGAACCAATCGATTAAGATATGCCTTAATCGATCAACTGATCGATTATGGCTGCCCTTAATCGATCAACGGATCGATTACGCGAGCTTCTATGCTCGCAGATAGGATCTCCCAATCGATTGACCAATCAATTGGGTACTGTCCTAATTGATCACATGATCGATTGAAAGTTTTTGATTTCTGAAAATAATTTCAGTCCGAATTTCAGAAACTCCTAAATAATTCTACAAAATTTGAAAAATCCTAAAATTTTGGGTAGACATTATTTATGACATATACTATCAAGGAAAAATAGTTTTATATGAAAATAACCCCCTTTTTCAAAGATTGATACAACATTTGAAACCATTGAGATATTTCAATGTTTCACTCTATTTTGTATCCAATTCATCAATGATGAGTTCTATCAAAAGATATCCTTCACCAAAGTTTTCCAAGATAGTTTTGAAATAGTTTTCAAAAATAATTTTCAACCATATTCCTTAGGCTAAATGCACATGACTTGTACATTAGCTTTCCCAATGATTGGAGTTCATTTATACTCAAATTTTGGTGAATCTACAACTCAATAGGATGCATGTAAACCAACACCTTGAGTTTTGTTCATCACCCTAACATCTCATTTGTTTCCAATATGTCTCAAAAACACACGCAGGTCAACTTATGGTCTTAGTGAGATGTGAAAGTCATGTTCTCCCTAAACTAAGGGTTCATGCATTTCTACCTAGGCATTATAAACTTTGATCATCCACCAGGATGTCAATTAATGTCAATGTCCTTAATTTCAATAAAAATTGACTTAATGCATGATAATGACTATGACATGAATCCTATAAGAATTTATTTAATATTATAACTAGATGATGCATGTATGACATGACATATAATATTTTCATAATAAAATATGAATGATGGATTATGATGTCATGGCATGCGATAGGGCATACAAACCATGGCATAGTAGCACAAAAGAAAATACCTAGATTTCCTATCAAAATATTAATAACTCATCGCTAAGCCATTGATAAACCTAGCTTTGCCCCTAATTTCCAAGATAATGCCAAAACTCCCCAACTTGGCTTATCTTTGGATTCTAACCTAGTTGTGCCAACTTTATTGAGTTTAATTTTTCAAGAATATAGTTTGGCACAAAATTTACTCCTCCTAGAGTAAACATTTGATTCCTTCATTTTCAAGGGTAGTAACTCCTTGAAAATGTCCCAAAGTGTCAACTTCATCAAAGTTAGGTTAACTACCCTTCCAATTTGAGTCGACACTCCCTAGACCTATCTAAGGTGTGGCGAACAAACTCTTAGGAACCCAAAATCTATTGGTGCTCCTTGGCTGTTCTAGGTATTCATTAGGGATAACTTCCCTTGATACCTTCTTAATGACCTTTTTAGACTTCTCCAAAGTCTTAGTCATGTTGATCTTGTCTTGGTCAGCCCTAGGGATAGCTTCCCTTGTGGCCTTACCTTGACTCCTTGACCTAGATTGAGTTCCATACCTATATGGAACTATATGATAGGATGGACCATCATCCTTAGTTTTAGGTTTATATCCCAAACTTTTCTTGCTCCTAGAGGATCCTTGATTTCCTAAATCTAGGTTTTGAATTTTTGATCCCTTAAGTAGATTTTCTATTTTCTTGAGGGATTTTTTCAATTTATCAAGTTTTGACCTCAAAACTTGATTTTCAATCATTACCTCATCAAGGCTTTATTTTCTAATATAGCCTTGGAAATTGTTCCTCTTGGTCTTGTGTTGGGTAGGTCTACCGTGGAAAGTTTTACTTTGCTCCCTATCTTTAGATGTGGTAGTCCTAGCATGGAAAGCCCTATAGTTTTCCTTAGGTTTCTCATGCCTCCTATGTTCATGATAAATTACATTAAAATAATAATAATTATTTCTAGCATGCATATTATCATGATGAGAATAAGAACCATTACCTAATGGTACCTTAGTCTTGTTCTTGGAGGCTCCCCCTTGATTTGAGCTCCTCCTTTTTGCCTTAGTTGAATTCTTCCCCTTTGGACATTGGTTCCGATAATGTTCCTTTTGTTTGCATGAGGAGCACACAATGTGCTTCTTATCATTCTTTGCCACGGGGTAGACCTCCTTTGGCTTCTCCTTGGTCTTGGGTGCCACTAGCACCTTCTTCTTGACTAATTTTGGACACTTACTCTTATAGTGCCCTTTTTCCCTACACTCAAAGCAAATGATATGATCTTTATTTTTACAAATTGAAATATCTATACCTTTGCTTGTAGGGGTGTCACATGACTCTTCTTCTTCTTTATTTGCCTCAGATGATGATGTTGAAGCTTCTCTTTGATCCGATGTCAATGGCACATTTTTCTCCCCCTCAATCCTTGAAGTGGAGGCTTCTTGAACTTCATCTTCGGATGTTGAGCATCTCTCAACTTCCGAATTATCTTCCTCCGATGAATCTCCCTCTTCGGATTTGTCTTGATTTGGTACAGTGGAGGGATCTTCATGAAGCTTTGCCAATTTGCTCTAAAGCTCTTTGGCATCTTTGAATTCTCCAATCTTGTCCAAGATGTTGCTCGGCAAAAGATTGACCAATAACTTGGTCACTTTGTCGTTGGCCTCGCATCTCTTGATTTGCTCCTCATTCCATTTGCTTTTCTTGAGAAGCTTTCCTTTGGTGCTTGTTGGAGCTTCAAAACTCTCCATTAGAGCAAACCATTGCTCTATCTCCATCATAAAGTAATTTTCAATCTTTGACTTCCAAAGATTGAAATTTGCCTTGTCGAATGGTGGAGGTGCCCGAGTGTCGTAGCCAAACTCTATTTTTGAAGTTGAACCCTCTTGATGATGACATCTTGAAATTAGGGTTTCTTCCAACTTCTTCTTCTTCCTCTAGCTCTTGCCCTCTTGGCGATGAGTCCAAAGAAGAGCAATCTCACTCTGATACCACTTGTTGGGACTGGTAGACGAGCTAGAGGGGGGTTATTAGCTCCGATTTTTGCTCGTTGATGATTTGTTGCGGCGAAAGACTCGAACAAACGCTAACACTAAGGATTTACTTGGTATTCATCCCGGACGGGTGACTAATCCAAGGATCCACTCTCCTTACTCTCTCATACACTATGAAAGATATCCTTCTTGAGATGGAGAAACCTCTTACAAGCTTCCAATAAGATACAACAAGAATCTAAGCAAATACAAAATAAAATCTTACAAGATTTACAATGATAAGCTCAAGCTTTGCTTTCCTTGCTATCTTCAAGCTTGTGATTGCCTTTAGAACCTTGGAAATGCAGCAGCAATATCCTCCAAGGCTTCCCTTGAAATGACACTGATGAAGGAGAAGAAGGGGAGAAGAGTTGCCGCTTCAACCTGCGTGAAAAGCCCTATATACTCGACGCCTAGGGTTTCCCAATCGATTACCCAATCGATTACCACGTCAGATTTAGCCGTTCAACGGCTATTTTTCGAGCCTTAATCGATTAGCCAATCGATTAAGGACAACCTTAATCGATTAGCCAATCGATTAAGGATAACCTTAATCGATTGTTGAATCGATTCAACACCTCTCTGTGCTCTCGCGCCACACTGCAGTAATCGATCACCTGATCGATTACCGAACCCCTTAATCGATTGACCAATCGATTAAGGGAAGGCTGAATCGATTACCCAATCGATTCAGCCACTTTCTATTCTCGCAACAAAACTCTCTTAATCGATTAACCAATCGATTAAGATCATCCTTAATCAATTACCTAATCGATTATGGTCCTTCTTAATCAATTACCTAATTGATTAAGATCCTTTCCGTTCTCGCAAGGTAACAACCCAATCGATTGCTCAAACCTAACCTTAAGCTAGGGTTCCTTTGTCTAACCACGGTCAACCGAGACCCGTTAGGATTTTCCCTTGCCTAGTTCCCAACTAGGACTTTTTCTTGTGCCAGCATGCGATCTCCCCGATCCACCTGGACTTCACCTAGTCCCACTAGGTGTGCCTAGTCTCACTAGGTCTTTTCCCATGCCAGCGTGCGATCTCCCTAATCCACCTGGACTTCACCTAGTCCCACTAGGTGTGCCTAGTCTCACTAGGTCTTTTATCATGCCAGTGTGCGATCTCCCCGATCCACCTGGACTTCACCTAGTCCCACTAGGTGTGCCTAGTCCCCCTAGGTCTTTTCCCATGCCAACGTGCGATCTCCCTGATCCACCTGGACTTCACCTAGTCCCACTAGGTGTGCCTAGTCCCCCTAGGTCTTTTCCCATGCCAGCGTGTGATCTCCCCGATCCACCTGGACTTCACCTAGTCCCACTAGGTGTTTTCCGTCAAGTCTCCAGTCAACCTTGACCCACTTGACATCATACGATATTCAAACATCATATGACATTCAAACCTCATTATCAAATATCGAAACATCCAACCATAAGCTTACCAAGCTTATCAGACATAAGCTCACCCGAGCCTAGTCAAACTAGGTCAACCTTGACCTCATAAAGATTGCACTATCATTGTTGTCTTGTAGGTACCTAGAGTTGGAGGCAAGATAGAAGAGCAAACGCAAACAAACAAAGCTGGAGAAAAAACTTCCTAGCCGCCTGATTAGGGACTCAGGTGCCTGGGAGGAGAAATCTATCCCTGCATGGAGTTCGCCATTTGGATCAGCTTGGACCAGTTATTAGGCACCTCAATGGGCTCTAGGGTGTCATAATACTGTGTATAAATAGGGGTGCCAATCCCTCAATTGAAGAATCAAGTTTAATATCTGCATACTCATTCTGTCCGAAGAAAAAGTGCTCAGACGAAGCTCTACAACCAAGGAGGCTACAGGAAGAAGTGTGCGACGCTTTAGGGTTCCAGATTGGTCGAGATCGTCTACTTATTTGGTTTGATTTTATTTACAAGTTGTATTTCAGTTTATTTTCTTGTGCTTGTAACAACAAACTGTAAGACGGGTTTTCTCCACCTTCGGAAATTTCGGAAAAGAACCATTAGTGGACTCACGCTGAGTACATAAGCCTAGGACGTACTGGGACGTACTGGCCCTGGGGGTTGGGAACCAAGTAAATATATCCCTCGTGTCTGCTGTTGTTGTTGTCTTTTACTTTTATTATTCCGCTGTGCTACTAATGATTTGTTTCCAAAGTTGAACGAACGAAAGACTCAGCCGAAACAAAGCAGGAGTCGATATTCACCTCCCCCTCTATCGACGCCACCGATTCTATAGAATCGAGATAAAGCCGTGATCCTCCCGGTGAGTCTCTATGCTTCCCTTAGATTTCGCCGTGGTGGCATTTCGAGCAGTGCCTGGACCTTGCTCAGGTTGGCCTCAATACCTTGCTCAGTCACTATGTATCCAAGGAATTTCTTGCTCCGCTCTCTGAAAAGGCATTTGGCTAGGTTCAACTTTAGCCCTATTTGCGTAAGGTGACGCAGGTTTCTTCCATGTCTTGCACCAACTCTGCCACTCGGGCGGTCTTGATCAAGATGTCGTCCACATATACCTCAATATTATGTCCAATTTGCGCTCGAAAGATCTTGTTCATCATGCGCTAATAAGTAGTACCTGCATTTTTGAACCTGAACGACATGACAGTATAGCAATACGTACCATCCGCTGTGATGAAACTGACCTTCTCCTGATCAGCGACGGCCAGGGGTACTTGATGGTAGCCCTGATACGTGACCAACATGGAGATGAGTTTGCTACCAGCCGTCGAGTCGACGATCTGATCAATCCTCGACAAGGGATAACAGTCCTCCGGGCAGGCTCGGTTGAGATCATGGAAGTCGATGCAGTCACGCCACTTGTTATCAAGTTTGGCCACGAGGACCACATTGGCTAGCCAGACCGGGAATTGGACCTCCCTAATGTGTCCGGCCTCTAGTAGCTTCTCGATCTCTACCCGGATGACTTTGTCCTGTGCTGTAATGAAATCCCTCTTGCGTTGTTTGACGGGTCTGGCGTTTGGATACACATGCAAATGGTGCTCGACCACTTTCGACTGGACCCCATGGAGGTCCTTCACCGACTAGGTGAAGACATCCTGGTTCCGTGCCAGGTGCTCCACTAACGGTTGCCTTAACTCGTCGGGTAAGCTCGCTGCTATCTTGACTTTGGTTTCCTCTCGGTCGGGGAGTAGTTGGGTTTCTTCTCTATCCTCGTGCAATTCTGCCCAAGGGGAAACTTGCACCATATTGCAGCTGGTAGGAGTTCGTCTTGCCTTTTGACTTTCTATCCGAACATCGTTCACATAGCATCGGCGTGCCATTCATTGATCCCCTTTAACCTCTCCGACCTTATCACCGATTAGGAACTTTATCTTGAGGTAAAAAGTTGAGACCACTACTCGAAATTATTGAGTGCAAGTCTCCCCAAGATGACATTGTAGGCGGAAGGGGCGTCCACTATTAGGAAGGTGGACCACCTGGTTCTCTTTAGGGGTTCTTCACCGAGGGACACTGCCAAACGTATCTGTCTGATCGGCTGCACCTGGTTCCCATTGAACCCGAATAATCGCATAGCCACTAACTTCAACTAGGACAACTCGATCTGTAATTGGTCGAAGACTCTCCTATACAGTATGTTTACAGAGCTGCCTGCGTCCACGATGGTGCGGTGGATCTGATAGTTGGCGATCACAATTGTGACGACCAAGGCATCGTCATGGGGGACCTCCAATCCTTGCAGATACTGCGACCCAAAACTGTTCTGAGGGCCCTACGCTTGGGTGGCACTTGTCCCCACCTGATGAATTTTCAGCTGGCGTACCTAGGCTTTTCGGGCTCGATTAGAATCTCCTCCGGTTGATCCACCTGAGATCACGTAGACCCCTCCTTGGACGGCATTCTGTTGATTGGCTCGGTCTTCATCCACCTCTTCAGGCTTGGTCTGCCCGTCTAGGGGAAATAAGTGTCGAGCGGCAGGCGTGCTCAACCTGGGTTCTTCTGTTGTTGGGACAACCGCGAGTCACCCCCAACCTTGGCCGCCTCTTAGGGAGACCTGACACCCCCGTCCCCTAGCGATCGGGATTCGACCTCTCCCGGCCTGTTGACAGTCTTCAGAGCTATGGGTGTTACTTTGGTGGAAAGCGCAATAAGGCTTTCACCGAGTCGGCAGGCATCCTTGCCCTACTTGTTGCACGTGCCTTCGCTCCATCCCCACTCGGACGATTGCCCCTCTAGGGTTGCGAATGGGTCCACCTTGTGAACGGCTATTCTGTGGGGGACTAGGAGGTGGGGCGACCCTCATTTCCTTTTTCCGAGCGACTTGGGCTTCTTCCACATTGATGTATTTAACAACATTCCTCAAGAGACTGTCAAAGTCCTTTGGGGGATTCCTAATTATCGAATGGAAGAAATCTCCCCCTTGTAACCCATGGGAGAAAGCGATGATGAGAACCTCAGGGGTAGTAGTCGGCACGTCCATGGCCACACCGTTGAACCTCTTGATGTAGGCTCGGAGCGATTCCTTCGGACTATGTTTCAACGCAAACGGGTTGAGGCTGGTCTTATGATGTCTTTGACTACTCGCGAAGTGTTACATAAACAAACTCTTGAGCTCCTCGAAACTTGACACAGATCGCTCGGGAGCCGATCGAACCATCATTGAACCAGTCTAGATAGGATTGTTAAGAAAGCTCGGCATTTGACGCCCTCTGGATATTGAGCTCTCAAACTTCATAAGGTGCTCTTCAGGATCGTTGGCTCCTGAGTACTCCGGGATGGTGAAGAATCGGAGATGCTTGGGGACCAGATCCTCGAGGATCTGCAGGAAAAATGGGTTGCACGTTGGGGTAACCGGTGTGGGGTCGGCCAGGCCCTTCCCCTTATCTGGACGCTGCTAGTGTGTCTGACTGGTTGCGGATGCCTCCGCGGGACCCGAGTGAGCATCCTCCCCTCTAGTTCGGAAGAAAGCAGGGGGAAAGGGGATCGAGATGCCTTTTTTCTGACGGCATTTCCCTGACCCACCGAGTTGCCCACAACCGAGGGCTCGGGGAACCGGGTCGCGGGGCTACTTGCATGCAGGTGCAACTGGGGGGGGGGGGGGGGGGGGGGGGGCCTTCTAGGCTCGAGCAACCATTAGGAACTTGTACTCCTCTGGCGTAATGGTAACCGTCATTCAGTTGGGTTCTTCCATCTTCTACTCCCGATTAGGCGAAATGCCCTCCTTCTAGCGCCAAATATCATCCTGTCAAAGAGCGAGGTGGACTCCCAACTTGATGACGAGGCTAGCTTGTCGATGGAGAAGGATGGTGGTATCGCGCAGTGATGCTAAGAACTATTCCGGCCAAGGAGCGCCTATCCTACGAAAAAGACGACCGTCAGCAACCCACCGAGAGATTTTCCCAACAAGGCTCTCCAACGATCAAGTCAGAATCCGGTGGAGAAGATGGAGCTAAGGAAGAAACGACTGTAGCTAAAAATATTACGCATACCTGTAGGTGAAGGAAGGAAAGTCTTATATAGCCGGGGGAGCCGACAACTTCTGTCCCCTTCTGCCCTCTTTTTGTCTCATAAGATGACATAATCAGGGACTACTGTCAGCTCGCCGACCGGCGCCGTCTCATCCTGACATACGCAGGCGGCGTGGTGGTACCGGTCATCAGAGTTTGTCAGGAATTTACTATGTCAGCGAGATATCCATGATTCGGACACGAGTGGTGTCAGGCCCGAGCCGACGTGCGTCGACTCTGGTACTACCTTTATCTGTGTGGCGTCAGAGGGTAGGTACTGCTGAAGATAGCGACAACTTCCGAGCTAGAACGCCCTAAAGGAGTGCGCCGATCGACTATCTCCAGGAACCCCAAGCTGTAAGGCCAACGGTACGCCTATTGGCTCGTATGTGGCCTGCTGAGCCATGGTGTATTCGGGCATCGGTCGATCGGCCGGTCCTGAGAAAGATAGAACGGGCCGCTATCCGTCTAGGACATCCAACCCGGGTGGAACTCGAGGCCAGTGAAGCGGTTGCCCCGACCGGGCTAGTGACACTCCGCCCCGCCTCATATCCCACTACGTCAAGTTATCCGACCTCCTTAGAAGTGATCCTTCTTTATGAAACATCATGCTGACCGACCGACTTACATATAAACTAGGGCGAGATCATAAATCATAATCAAATTTTCTTAAAAAAATGTGTCAAATACTAATCAAATTCTTATGTTAAGCTCTCGTCGACTCGAGATTCAAAACTTTAGTCATTTCTTTCTTCTTTTTTTTTTTTTTTTTTTTTGTTTAATCGCATTCGTCGGCTTAAACTTGTTGCATGGGAATTCATCTAAAAATAGGAGCACAATCGTTCTTCCATAGTTAATAAATTCACATCACTTCTTACTTAATAGTTTGTCATTCATTGTACAATGAACTTCATCAACTGTTCTTACAATGAACTTCATAAATTATTTTTTTTGCTCAGTAAAAGGACGATTAATTATTATTTCATATATCTACTATTTGATCCCTAATTACGATATATTTTGTAAGATTTTTTCCTTCAAATATGACATGAATCTTGAGATATTAAACTTTTACATCGTTCGTCGTGAGTATTTCTCGATTTATCTTGGCGACACTTGAGCTATCGTATTGATGATGTTTGAGATTTGTAAATTAAAAATAATCGTAAAAATACAAATTTATTTATTTTTTTAAATAAGTATGTAATTAATGATTAAAATTACACTTTTCGTTCTTTTATATAAATCTTTAATAAAATTGTTATTAAATTATAATCTTGAAAATAAATATATTTCATAAGTTAAATAAATATTCAAATGATTATAATTAAATTAAAATTCAAAAGTTAATTAAATATTAAATTAAAATTAAGTTAAAAATCACAAATTAATTATAAATTAGTAATTAAATTAAAAATCATAATTAATTAAAATATTAAACGAAAATTATATAGAGATATTTAATAAAAATAATAATTAATAAAGATATATGATTTTAATGTAAGACCGTAAAAAAAATTATTGGAGATTTTTATTACAGAGTGAATAGTATGTGTGGGATTGTAAAGAGCGATGGGGGATATGGTTTTGAAAAGTATAAGTGAGTACGCAGCGGAAAATAAAGTAAAAGCATGGCTAATACCTTTTATTTTTTAGTTGGTTTGAAGTCTGTGACGACTCTTACTCCAAGGCTCACGATCTTTGACCGTTGACTTTGGGCAATTCTATAAGTCTGAAATGTGTACAAGATACAATGTTTAAGTACAAGACTAACGAAAAAAACACCGACAACTTCAAATAAAATGAAGGAAAAGTATGTCATTGTCCGAGCAATGTTTCGTCGTCTCTGGATCGTTTCGGCATAGCACACGAGAGAACAAGTGATATAGAAAGTTGATTGTGAGTCTCTGGTTAAACCCCCTTATATAGGATCATACGGGCACCCATGTTGATGTGATCCAGCCATGCACGACCTCATCCCTGCTTGGTCCAAGTTCTATCCTTACTCGGGTGCCTTACTACTTCTAGGGCACCTGTGTTGTTGACGTGGAGCCTCCACTTAGCTAACTCAACCAAGCCCTGGCTGCGTCACAGGTACATGGGCGCCCAAATCCCTCTCGGGCACCTGTGTTCTCAGGCGTCTGAGTCCCTCTTGTGCGCTTGTGTTCTCAGGCGCCGGAGAGCCGTCAGTCGCCAGTTCACTTAGCTACAACACAAGGTTAGTCTAACAAATAATATGTAAAGGAAAATGCATGCAAGATAGCTAGTGTTGTCTGATCCTGACTTTCAGGTTTCAACTAGAAATTGAGGGACAAGAATGCAAAGAGAAGAAGATCAGATCGGGAAAAAGGGGGTTTCGGTCGTGAGCTAGGGTTTGCGAAGGAACGGGAGAAGAAGAGGCGTGTCTGCCACTAGGTCTTACGAAGGAGAAGATAAAGAATCGGCTTGGCTGCGGCGAGTGAAGAGAAGAAAAAGGAGAGTTATAAGTGGCTGGTCGTTTTACAATTTGCCCTCTGGTTTTGGCTTATTCGACGTAGGCCCTTAGTTTAGGCAACTTTGCATTCTGGTCCCTCAATTTCTAATATTTTAACATTAAGCTCACTTGGCTACCAGATTCAAAGAACTTTAGTACTTGTCCTGGAGGTCTAGGATTCGAATCTGGGAAAGACAAAAATCCACTGCCGAGAGTGGGAAGACCGTAGGGCACGGCGTAGAGAGCCGCCTGATGGGGCTAGAGGGGTCGTGTCGTTACATAAAAAGGCGTCTTTTTATGTAGCGACATGACCCGTCTAGCCCTATCAGGCGGCTCTCTAGGCCATGCCCTACGATCTTCCCACACCCGACGGTGGGTTTTTGTCTTCCCCAGATTCGAACCCTAGACCTCCGGGACAAGTACTAAAATTCCTTGAATCTGGTAGTCAAGTGAGCCTGATAGGGCTAGAAGGGTCATGTCGCTACAGAAGAAGAGAAAGTGAGGAATCGAGGGTTTCAACAGAAAAATAAGGGTTTGGCCGATTTTTTGTATTTTTGTGAACTAAGTCACCTCAGTTTGGTCTTGAGGTGCCTTAGTTATCAAATGAGACACCTCAGTTTGATTACGAGGTGCCTTAGGTTATTTGGGTAGGATTCCCTCTGTTGTGCATGGGATGCGCCTCAGCTAAGGTTGGGCACCTTCGCTTGTGGTTTTTTTTTCGATTTCATTAATTAAGGAACGATTGAAGTTATTTCAAGAATTAAGATTAGGTGAAAATTTTGATTAAGTTAAAGGTTGAGTTGAGAAACAATTAAGTTCAATTTTGAATCAAGGTTAAATCTTGTGAAGAATCTTAATTAGGTTCAAGGATTAAAAATTCTCATTTAAACTTAATGAACATAATTGAAATTAAGGTTTTCAACACTTAATCATTAATTAAAGTTGAAATTCATTAAGTTAAAATCAATTAAAGATTGAGATTAAAGTTAAATTTTGCGTAGAATCTTAATTAATTAAGATTTTTAATAAAATTAAAAGAATTTAATTAAGTTGAAGTTATGAAATTACAAAAATAATTTTAAATGAAATTAAGCTTTTAATTATTTTTTTAAATCAAGGTTGAAATTTTGACTATGTGAAATTAATTACAATAAGGTTTTAAAATTAATTGAAGATCTCAATTAAGATTAATTAATGTTAAGGTTTTAAGTTTTTGATTAAGGACTAAAGTTAAAGAAAATTAATTAAGTTTAAAATGATTAAAGTTAAAATTTAAAATTAATTTTAATTTTAAAAAATGAACTTAAATTTTGAAATTATTTTTATGTTAAAAAATGAAGTTAAATTTTGAAATTATTTTTAATTTAAAAAATGAAGTTAAAATTTGAAATTATTTTTAAGTTAAAAAACAATTAAAGTTAGTGTTTAAAAATTTTAATTAAGGTTGAAATTGGATTTTTGATTGGGTTAAAACTGAATTAAAGTAGGATTTTAGTTAGGTTAAAATTGAATTGAAGTAGAATTTTAATTAGGTTAAAATTAAATTAAAGTAGATTTTTAATTAGGTTAAAATTGAATAAAAGTTTTAATAAACAAGAATTTGAATTCGTTGTCTCTAATCATCTCACCCCGTCTAAAGTTGTCAACCATGGTAGTCGTATAATTTTGTGAGTTGATGTTAAGTCAAATTGTCAGGAGTCATCTTAACTTACTTAGCTTAAGTATAGCTTTGGGCTCCGCAAGCTCTAATGAATCGTGTCACATTCCCTTCACCATCTTATACCCACTTGGTTCAGGACACGGTCTATGTGTGTCAGTCCCCACTAGGCTGACTACGTCACACCTAGCCCAAGTAGTGTTCTCTCATCCTTTGGATTTCTAATTACTCTCATGTATTTAAGAGACTCGTGCTCTAAACATGTCATGCTCTGGCCAGAGACTTTGAGTAACAATGCGACGATAGGCCTTGGGTATACATCTCCTCGTAAGGAGTGGTGAATCCTTTGTAGGCTGTTCAAACATCTTCGGGCACTTCGGCTTATACCCAATCATTCTGGGTCCACACCTCCTTGGAGATGCTTGCTTAAGATGTTAAAGTATAAGTCTCCATGACCAAGATGACTTGAACACCGCAAGTCAAAGGAACATCGCACTTAAGCTGCAGTAAGAGCTTCACTGACATGTCTATATATAGACTACCATGTGAAGTTTTACAGCCAGTCACTCTAATGAATTAGTTCTCTTAACTAGCATCCATGTTTATCTCCGGACATCCCAATGTCGCCAGCCAGTGAGAATCAGCTGATTAGAGAATAACCCATGCTAGTCTCAACAGAATTGATAGTGTCCGTATTTATCAATTCATCGACTAGGGATATTTTCAATACTTCACAATTGCACATTTAGAGATAATCACTAGTTGTGATCCCATCACAAATTCTCTTATGCTGTGAATTGTATTGCGGACATTCAGTAGATGAGTTTAAGATCCCAATCAAATACACAAACATGTATACTCAAATAGTGAATTATCATTTATTAAAATAAATGTTTACAATCATAAGGCGATTGCCTTAGGACACTTCTCTCATATCACTAACAAACTCCCACTTGGCCTAATGCCAATCGCTACGGTATCCAATACCACAGGCTTTAACATGACCCTCAAACTTGTTTTGAGGCAAGGCCTTAGTTAAAGGATCCGCTAAATTCCTTTCAATGGGAATTTTCTCAATTTGTATATCATTCCTACTTATAATCTCTCTGATCAGATGATAGCGGCGAAGCATGTGTTTGGATCGCTGATGAGACCTTGGTTCCTTTGCTTGTGCAATAGCTCCATTGTTGTCGCAGTAAACCGGCACTGCTTTATCAATGGTTGGAACCACGCCAAGTTCGGAGACGAACTTCTTGATCCAGACTGCTTCCTTTGCTGCTTCCGAAGCTGCGATATATTCCGCTTCCGTGGTAGAATCCGCTACGGTGTCTTGTTTGGAACTTTTCCAACTTACTGCGCCTCCATTAAAAGTAAATACGTATCCAGACTGCGATTTGGAGTCATCCTTATCTGTCTAGAAACTGGCATCTGTATACCCACGTATTACCATATCTCCTTCTCCATATATTAGGAACACATCCTTAGTTCTTCTTAAGTACTTAAGGATTGTCTTGACAGTCGCCCAATGATCCATTCCTGGATCCGACTGGTATCTGCTTATGACACTCAGAGCATACGATACATCGGGCCTTGTACATAATATAGCATACATGATAGATCCTATCGTGGATGCATAAGGAATCTTATTCATGCAAATCCTCTCGTCTTCTGTGCGCGGACACATAGACTTTGAAAGGTTGATCCCATGCCTGATGGGAAGGTAACCTTTCTTGGATTCCGACATGCTAAACCTTTTTAGCACTCGGTCTATATACGTAGACTGCGAAAGACCAAGCAACCATTTTGATCTATCTCTATAGATTCTAATCCCAAGGATATAGGTTGCTTCTCCCAGGTCTTTCATGGAGAAAGTTTTGGACAACCAAATTTTAACTGTCTGTAAAACTGATATATCGTTTCCTATAAGTAATATGTCATTGACATATAATACTAGGAATACGACTGCACTTCCACTAACCTTCTTGTACACACAAGGTTCGTCAGGATTTTGTGAGAAATCAAACTCTTTGATTGTCTCATCAAAACGGATGTTCCAGCTCCTAGATGCTTGCTTCAGTCCATATATGGATCGTCGAAACTTGCGTACTTTAGTTTTATAAACCGATGTGAAACCTTCAGGTTGTATCATGTATACATCCTCAAGCAGGTTTCCATTAAGGAAAGCTGTTTTCACATCCATTTGCCATATCTCATAATCATAATGAGCTGCTATGGCTAGGAGCATCCGAATGGATTTAAGCATAGCTACTGGCGAATAGGTTTCGTCATAATCAATTCCTTGTTTTTGACGATATCCTTTTGCCACTAATCTAGCCTTAAAGGTAACTACATTACCTTCCATGTCGGTTTTCTTCTTGAAAACCCACTTGCACCCTATGGGCTTAATCCCTTCAGGTGGGTTAACCAAGTCCCATACTTGATTTTCGTACATGGAATCCATTTCCGACTTTATGGCTTCAAGCCATTTGTCCCTTTCTGAATTTTTCAGAACATCTTCATAACTGATAGGTTCATCGTCGTTCGATTCACTTATGAGAAATCCGTATCTCTCTGGAATATTGCGTGTCCTATCAGACTTACGAAGAGGTGGTGTTGTTTTAGGTTCAACTGATAGCTCATCATTATGAGTTATTGGTTGTGGGTCTAGACTAGGTGTCTCTGTATTGTCTATTGGAGTTTCTTGAACTTCATCAAGTTCAATGTCACTCCCACTGTTTTCTTGTAAAAGAAATTCTTTTTTCAGAAATACAGCATGCCTTGAAACAAACACCTTTTGTTCCAAGGGATGATAGAATTGGTAACCCTTCGTTTCCTTAGGGTATCCAATAAATAGACATTTATCAGACTTAGCATCCAATTTGTCTGATACAGTCCGCTTCACATAAGCAGGACAATCCCATGTCTTAAGGTGAGTTAAGTGAGGTTTCTTACTATTCCATGTCTCATATGGAGTAGTAGAGACTACCTTGGTCGGGACTCTGTTTAGCAAGTAAACAGTTGTCTTAAGTGCATAGCCCCAAAAGGATTTTGGAAGAGTTGCATGATTCATCATCAACCTAACCATGTCCATCAAGGTTCAGTTGCGCCTCTCAAATACACCATTATGCTGTGGTGTATACGGCGGAGTCCATTGGGACAATATCCCATTGTCCCTTAGATAATCTTGAAACTCTTGACTTAAGTATTCACCACCCCGATCGGATCGAAGTATCTTAATACTTTTGACAAGCTGTTTCTCTACTTCATTTCTGAACCCTTTGAATTTCTCAAAGGCTTTAGATTTGTGTTTCATCAAGAACACATACCCGAATCGTGAATGATCATCGATAAAGGTGATGAAGTAGCTATAGCCTCCTTGTGCAAGAGTTGACATTGGTCCACATACATCAGTATGTATTAGACCAAGCAATTATCCCACTGGATTACCTTTTTCGAAAAAAGGTAATTTGGCCATCTTGTCTTTTAAGCATGATTCGCATGTATCAAATGAACCGGGTTCAAATGATTCCAAAATTCCACATCGGTGTAATTTGGTCATGCGTTTCTTACTTACATGGCCAAGACGACAATGCCATGTGTAGGAGTCTATTCGATTATCTATTCTAGCGCGTTTGTTGCTAACTTCGATATTGAAAACGTCACCGGATAAATCTAACGTGTAGATACCATTGCACAAAGTTCCATTCCCATAAA
The DNA here is from genome assembly GCA_024364735.1 of Boesenbergia rotunda. Classification (NCBI taxonomy): domain Eukaryota; kingdom Viridiplantae; phylum Streptophyta; class Magnoliopsida; order Zingiberales; family Zingiberaceae; genus Boesenbergia; species Boesenbergia rotunda. The sequence goes on from JAGFNQ010001075.1 coordinate 434,650, forward strand.
GAACGCCATTTAAAGTTATGTAACAACAATTGTTACTAAAAGTTAAATGATAACCCTTTTCATTCAAACATGAAATAGATACAATGTTCTTTATTAACGAAGGAACAAAATAACAATTATCCAATTCTAAGACACGTCCAGTAGGGAGCTTTAGCAAATATGTTCCGATGGCAACAGCAGTAATCTTTGCTCCATTTCCAACTCGCAAATTCGCTTCTCCCTTGACGAGTCTTCTTCTATTCCTTAGCCCCAGTATGTCATTACATATATGTGAGCTACACCCAGTATCAAGTACCCAGGTATTTGAGGAAATAGAGTGACATTCAATAACGAAGATACCTGAAGAGGATGGGGCATCAGATGCCTTATTCTTCAAGGACTCAAGATAAACCTTGCAGTTTCTTCGCCAGTGACCCTCCTTGCCACAGTGATGGCGAGTGCCTTTTGGGGTCTTTTCAGTCTTTTAGCCTTTTTCTTCTTTCCCTTATTCTGTTCTTTGGCCTTCCTCTTAGAACCTTTCTTCGAGGAAGCAACTAACGGTACCGTCTTCTGATCCTGCTTCACAGAAGGCTCTACAGTCTTCAGCAGGTTGAGCAACTCAGGAAACTGGTCTGGAGTTGCATTTTTAGGAGGACGGTTGGGAAGTTGATCTTCAAGGACATAAGCAAGCTTTTCTGCCTTGAGGACTATCCTCAGGTTTCGAAGCCAGTCCATGAAGTTTGGCCCAATCAGTTTATTGGTGTCCAAAATGGAACGCAAATTTAGAGAAGACATGATCGAGTGATTATCCTAGAAATACAAATTGAGCTTATGTGAGAAGAATGATCGAAGAATGTATCAACATACATAAAATCCTATTTATTTTTCAAATTGAATAACCCTTTTTATCAATTCGGGAGATCGTAGGAACATCTCTAAATAGGTTGATATCCAACCATAGATAAGAACCACCATGGCTGTGACCATCAAGTTGTTTTTAGCTATGAAGGTAGGTAATTATACCGATTACATATCACATATATGTAACTATCACTTTATGCTATCAACTAATTGAATGTTTGCATAAATCATTGGGTTGTTAACTCATTAACAAGTATGCAACATTATACATAGCACCCAACTGCACCTCTCTTTACATCGACCTTGGCTGTGGCACAAAAAATCGATGCTCCAAGCTTAAGGCTGACCCATTAATCAAGAAATAGTTTTAATATGGTTGGAGCTCATTCAACCGTTTAGTCAGGCTTGGATGTGTCCAACAACCATAACTAAGGATTGACCTCTGACTCCAACAATATTAATCATAAACTAATTCCATGGTTTGAATATGTTGAGGTTCAAGCTCGGCATGGATGTGTCCATCAACCCAAACGAGAAACAAAACTCCGATTCTAACCATATTAATGGAAGGTGTTGGCCTTAATATTTTGTAAGGGGTTTTGGGTCTCATCCTTTCTTTTCTAAGCACATTCATGACATATAATCATGTCATGACTAACGATTTCCTTAATAAAGTATGTATGTGACTTAATTTATCAAGTCTCATTAATTGAATTAGGAACCGGATTTCCTAATTCTAATTTCATACTTTATTAAAGGAATTATTTTGGGAAACAATTTCCTAAATTGTCATAATCAATTTCGGAAATAATATGTTTAAGACTTTGATTTCTCTAAATTAAATCTTATTAAATTAAGAGACATGAGTCCTTAATTCAACCACATATTATTTTCATGAAAATCTCATTTAAGAAAACTCTATTGGAAACCATTTTCCTAATTAATTTTGGAGACAACAATATGTAAGAGCATCACCTCTTAAATCATATTTTATTCATGGATTTAATTAATTACAACAAATCGTTTTCTAAGGGTGGCTCCCCGAGGCTCAGATACCCAAAGAAAAGTAATTTGTCGTAAATCCAATTTGGTCTGCTTCGGAAGCGTAACCAAATTAAACATGAAAATTTCATTTAAAATTGGGAAATTAAATTACAACAAATAACTTTAAATTGGACGGCTCCCCGAGGCTCAATCCAAAATAAAGAATTTTATTGTCAATTTAAAAAAATCAATTCAAATTTAATTGTCAATTAATTGTCCATAAATTTGTCTAGACTTTCTTGAAAGAAAGTGCCCAAAATTGTGAGATTTCATAATAGGTTTTTAGAATAATTGTAAGTTTCTGGTACAAAGAAAACTTACATATTTCCAAAATTGAAAAATTTCTAAAATAGAAAATTTTCCAAAATTGGAAAGTTTCCAAAGATGGGAAGTTTTCACAATTATTATAAAATTTCAGAAACTAGAAAATTTCAAAAGTTTACGAAATTTCATGAGGATTTCCAAACTTAGAAATTCCTAAATCAAAAATTTATTATAATTGGAAAGTTTCCATAATTGAAAATTTTTTCCAAAATTGAGATTATGACAGTTTTCCGCAAAACAATTATATGATTATGTCGAACACTAACCGGCTCTGATACCACTGTTGGGACCGGGTGCATGTTGACAAGGATACGGGTTCGTAAATTTTAAAATATTTACGTGCAGCGGAAGAATTAGCATCAATAATTTCTCAAATTATTTTTAACCACGTATCTAGCATGCGACCTTATGATGTGTGGACATGATCATAAATTAAAATTTTGCAAAAAAGTAAACTAATTTACTAAGTACCTCGCGTAACTCGAAGTAAGGGACGAGATCCAACCGTAGCGTCCCTTGGAAGCTCCGCCTCTATTCGTGTCCACGCCGAGTTCTCTTCGGGATGACTTCGCAAAGTCACGAGTTTTGTGCCGCGACGAGAACTACTAGATTCTCTAAAGGCACAACTAGAAGATCAAGAGAGAAGAAAGGAAACTAACCACCAAGTTAACGGAATCAAAATTCCGGGAAAGGAAGGAAGGAGTCGCGATCCGCTTCTTCTTCTTCTTCGGCACGAACTTGGTGGAGGAAACTCACGGGCACCCTAGGTGCTTGCGCCGACCCTAGGGGATGAGAGAGAGCCGGCCCTAGAGAGAGAAAGGGCGCCGGCCCTATAGAGAGAGAGAGAGTTAGAGAGAGAGAGGGAGAGAGTTAATCTCTTGATTACTCTATTGAGGAATTCAAGCCTAGCCTTGGTTCCTTTATATAGTAGTCTCTCCCTTGCCAAGTCTCCCTCTTAACGGAATTTTCATAAGAAATTCATCCTATAAATTTTCTTATGAATTATTCCGTTTAAGCCAAGTTTTATTATAACTAACTTTATAATAAAACAAATACATCTCTCCTTTTATTATGGAATAAATTTTCATAAAATTTATTATATAAATTTTTTTATCATGGAAAAATCAATTCATAATTGATTTTATAAAATAAAAAATAAACCATTTAAAGTTTATTTTAATCTCCATAAAAAGAATAAATTTATTATATAAATTTTTCTTATCATGGAAAAATCAATTCATAATTAATTTTATAAAATAAAATAAACCAATCCATGGTTCATTTTAATTTCCATAAAAAGAATAAATTTATTATATAAATTTTTCTTATCATGGAAAAATCAATTCATAATTGATTTTAAAATAAAAATAAACCATTTAAAGTTTATTTTAATTTCCATGAAAATAAATTTATTTATCCATAATTTATAAAACAAATCGCGCTAGATTTATTTTATTAATTAAACCAAATTAATTGGTTTCTCCCCCTTGTTGTGGCCAGCCAAACCACCCTCTTTGGCCGGCCAAACCGAGCCGATCCCATCGCGAATTAAACTCATTTAATTCGTCCAATAAGCCTTCAAAAGACTTAGCCATTTTAAGCTTCAGTTGCGCCTCTGATTAACTCAGATTCGACTTATTTCTCTTGATCGGAAAATCCAATTTTCAACTCGTTTTAAATCCCTCGGATTACTCGTAGTGCGTGTGACTAAATAGGCTTTCGATTTATGTTGGCCGTCTATAATCAACCAATTATAGAACGATCATGAGTGGCACCTAGTAGTACATCATGACCCCCAATTAATTGAAAGATCAACAGTTGACCTCAGAAATAATTCTGAAACCCTTCAGCAGCTCTAATGAATCGTGCCCCATTCCCTTCACCATCTTATACCCACATGGTTCAGGACACGGTCTATGTGTGTCAGTCCCCACTAGGCTGACTACGTCACACCTATCCCAAGTAGTGTTCTCTCGTCCTTTGGATTTCTAATTACTCTCATGTATTTAAGAGACTCATGCTCTAAACATGTCATGCTCTGGCCAGAGGCTTTGAGTAACAATCCGACGATAGGCCTTGGGTATACATCCCCTCGCAAGGAGTGGTGAATCCTTTGTAGGCTGTTCAAACATCTTCGGGCGCTTCGGCTTATACCCAATCATCCTGGGTCCACACCTCCTTGGAGATGCTTGCTTAAGATGTTAAAGTATAAGTCTCCATGACCAAGATGACTTGAACACCGTAAGTCAAAGGAACATCACACTTAAGCTGCAGTAAGAGCTTCACTGACATGTCTATGTATAGACTACCATGTGAAGTTTTACAGCCAGTCATTCCAATGAACTAGTTCCCTTAACTAGCATCCATGTTTATCTCCGGACATCCCAATGTCGCCAGCCAGTGAGAATCAGCTGATTAGAGAATAACCCATGCTAGTCTCAACAGAATTGATAGTGTCCGTATTTATCAATTCATCGACTAGGGATATTTTCAATACTTCACAATTGCACATTTAGAGATAATCACTAGTTGTGATCCCATCACAAATTCTCTTATGCTGTGAATTGTATTGCGGACAATCAGTAGATGAGTTTAAGATCCCAATCAAATACACAAACATGTATACTCAAATAGTGAATTATCATTTATTAAAATAAATGTTTACAATCATAAGGCGATTGCCTTAGGACACTTCTCTCATATCACTAACAAGAAATGCAAATAAGGAAATCGAAAAAGAACGATAGTCGATATTCATCCCCCCCCCCTCTTCTATCAACACACCCGATCCTACACACTTTACTTGATTTGGCATAAACAAGTAAAGATTCAAAAAACAAAGAGTGAAGCTGAATTATTGGCATCACATAAACTTGAAATTTTTGAATTTTTGCTTGGCATGATAATTTGGTACAAGTTGTTGCATGCGATCAATACCATGAGTAAATTTCTTCAAGGTAAAAATATGAACATTGATATTGCAATTAAACAATTAAAAGAACTTATTCTTACTTTTAAAAAGTATCGAGAGTTTAGATTTGATAAGGCAATGATAGAAGCAAAGCAAATAGCATAAGAAATGAAGATTGAAGTTATGTTCAAAGAAAAACGCATTATCCGAAGAAAGAAATAATTTAATGAAAGTAGTAGTGAAGATGTAATGTAATCAGTTGAAGAATCTTTTAGAGTTAATTATTTTATCTTCTTAATGGATCAAGCTATTTCTTCACTAAAAAGTCAGCTTGAACAATTTCAGAAGTACGAAAAAACATTTGGGTTTTTGTTCAATCTAGAGATATTAAAGTTTGTTAATGATAATAGCCTAATGAAATCTTGTAAAAATCTTGAAAAAACATTGAGATATAATGACAAGTCAGATATTGATGGAGATGATCTGTATATGTAGTTATCAATCTTAAAACAGTCTTTACCAATGGAAGCAAAATGAGCAGTAGATATTTTGAATTATCTGAAAAAATATGGATGACTATTATCCAAATACTCATATTGCCTACTAAATTTTATCTAACATATCAGTTATAGTGGCATTTACAAAAAAGAGTTTTTCCGAGTTGAAGTTAATTAAAGCATATTTTCGATTAACTATGTCACAAGAAAAATTAAATGGATTGACAATGTTGTCTATTAAAAAGAAAATAATTAAACATCTTAACTATACAAACTTAATTGATATTTTTACCGCTAAAATATCAATCTGTATTCAAGTAATTATTGGTAATATTTATCTTTTTATTTGATTATATTTGTAATATTAAATATTATTTCACTTTATATTTACTTTACATGTTATAGCCTTACTAAAAATCGACAATAATATGCATTATACTTTTATCACTAAAACGGAAGTAAGACATACTATATTAAATGATTACTAGTAACATTTAATTTTTTATTATATTTCAAAATATTCATGTTATTAAACTCTTGATTTTATTGTTAATTTTGTAGGCTCGCTAAAAAATTTTGATAGCACATTGAAAAAAGGATCATATTTTGAAGTGTATGATTTTTTTTTTTAACTAAAATAATAGTAAAACATGGTAAAAGGGCCCTTTTTATTGAAGCCCGACTTGGACCATTAAAATCTTAAGTACAACATTACATAAGAAGAGTGTATTTTAAATAATATGGATTGTTAAATAAGTTATTTTGAAAAATTATGTAAAATATTCTAGTATATAGTTTCTTCAAGGGAAATGATTTGAAAAGTGAATTTGGGAGAGTGAAAATTATAGTGAATGACGTGCAGTTAATGTGTACATGTTCGATCGTCGATCGGACACCACCGGCGGCCTCTGATTGCCGTCCCGAATCAAACTATACCTTGGGAGGGCGGTGAACTTGTCAGGATCGCCGGCAACGGTGAATCCATCGAAATCGACGGTCAATGATGCGAGATCACAATTGTGGCGATCCCCGACGGGTTCATCGTGCCCCCCAGGGTATAGTTTGGTTCGGGGCGGCGGCCGAAGGCCGCCGGTAGTGTCCGATTGACGATCGGACGTCGGACGTGCCGTCGATTGACGGTCAAAATTTTCACTGAGGCATTCACTTTCACTGTGCGTATCATTACTCTTTCTTCAATTATATATTTTAGTTTATTTTAATTATGGTATTCAATTAGTTTTTCCAATATATATTTGATTTTTCAAGTTAACGCAAGAGGGAGAGCCTAAATGGCTAAATTTATAATTTTGCTCAGGGCTTAATTTTTCTCAGGCCTGCCCCTACCTGAAACTCGGCAAAACTAGTTTACGTTGGCAATTTGATATTACCTATTCTAATCCTTTCGATAGATATATTGAAATTAAATTTATATAATTTCAATTCAGTCTTCTCTAATAGATTGTCAAACAAATAGTATATTGGGATGGATAAAATAAGTTGTAGCCATTGGAATTTTTTTTTTTAGAAAATCTGTTTGTTCAATTCTTTGAACGTTAATATAAGTGTTCCTATTAACGCTTACTCATATTAATTGTAATATCATTTGAGTATTATAATATTTTTCATATTAATATTAATATGGATGCTCGATTGTAATATCATTTGAGTATTATAATATTTCCATATTAATATTAATATGGATGCTCGACAGCTCCAATACAAAGTTTTTGAAAAGTTTATAAAATTAAAAAAATTAAATATAAAAGTTAAATCATTGTAGAGATGAGTTTTAAGATTTTTAATTTGAAAATGATAGTGAAAATCCAAATCTATTTTATTCGCGGAGCCAGTAAATAATAAACTAATAAGCAAAGTTGTACTCTTTCCTTCTTTTATATAAATATAAAATTTTAATAAAATTGTTAGCAAATTATCAATTTAAAAATAAAAATATTCGATAAGTTAAAAAAATAGACTATAATTAAATTAAAATTTATAAATTAATTAAATATTAAATTTTAATTTTAATTAAATTAAAAATAATAAGTTAATTAATAATAAATTCTAAATAAATTAAATTAAAGATCATAATTAATTAAAATATTAAATAAAAAAAATATATAATATATGAAAAATAATTAATAAAGATATGTGATTTATAATATAGCATTTATAAAGTATTATAAGAAAGTTTGTTTAATTATGAATAAAATAATAAATTTTTATATTTTCAAGATGAATTAATATGTCATATTAGAATTTTAAAAAGAATCTCATTGAAAATTTAAATTATAGGAGATGAGACGAGGGCAGATCCTGTGCTTCACTTTGTCCTCTGACTGTCTGTTTTACTCGTCGACGACGGTCGACGAGTCATCCGATCATCGATCGAACATTATCAACGGTCTCCGGCCGTCATCCCGAACAAAACTATATCTTTGGGGGTACGGTGAATCCGTCGGGATATCACAATTGCGATCTTACTGGATTCACCATCGAATTTGGCGAGATTGCAATTGTAATGATTTCAATCGGTACATCATTCTTTTAGGATATTATTTAATTCGGGACGATGATTATTAATGATATTCGATTGACGATCGAATGATTCGTCGGGCATTGCCGATAAGTATGGAACAGATGGGAAGCGTGGCCTCGCGCCCGTGCACATGGGCAACGCACCATGTGTCGCTAGCCGTAGAGCAATGAACGCGTCGAGACATAGTCATGCGCAACGCACCATGTGTCGCTCGCCGTGGAGCCAAGCGTCGACGGGCGAGACGGCATTGTTGACGGGGCCATGCAGCCACATCGCCAAGCGCAAAACGTGTGCCACCGCTGCATGCCCCTGGTTGGACGTCGGTGTTCGTCAGTTGCCCCCGCAAAGCAACTCTTCGGGAAAGTAGAAACAGACCTGGCCATGCTGTCGGGCTGAAGCTGGACACCTGTCGCGTGCGGCCGCGTTGCCGACTCCCCATGCATGTCGCATGTGCACTGAGCATTTCTTCCCTGATTATAGACACTGCGTGAGATGGGATGCCTGACGATTGCGACTTGAATTCTTCGTGAGGCTGTTGAGTAAATTTTTCTTCTGCATGTGTTATCCATGCCATGAGTGAGGAGCACTAAATGCCTGATAGGGATTGCAGGGACTAGTCAAAGTAGAAATTATGATAGCTGTTCGACGAAATTTCTCTATGGAGTAATCAATAGTTTACAAAGAGTTGTAATTAAGTTGTGAATTAACATCAGCTGAAGACACCGACATAAGCCATGACATTATTTTGACCGAGTTAAAAGTTGTGTAAGTGGAATTAATATTCATTGACAACAAAGTCGATGAGATGATGACTGAAAAAGAAGCAGCATGCTAAATTCTCAGAAAAATAATTTGTTTGGGCAGAATACCCCTGTGTTCCCCCTAATTTTATCCTCTTTATTGTGCATCTTTCTCTCGACAGAATATCCGTGATAATATTAGGATACTCCTCTCAGTTCATCATGACCACCCCTATGTTCCTCCTTACTCTCATCCTCTCTATCGTACATTGTTTGCTTGGCAGAATATCTGTGATAACATTGAGGTACCTCTCAGTTCGTCGTGACCACTAGTGCTTGGTGAATATCACGGTTTGCTATTATTTCCTGAAAATAGACGACTTAGGAAAACTTCGAAGTACAGTTGGAGGTAGGGCGAATCTATTGCAAGGAAAACTACTTGATAGTAGGCATTGACTTCTTCATTTCCCAACTCGGCGATCAACTCGGGAACAATCAAGAGTCATCTTTCCTACTCGACACTCGGATCTTCCATTCTTGACTTAGCGGTCAGTTAGGGAGCGACTTGGAGACCCATCTAAGAACAGTCGGGGATGTTTGTTCTTGACTCAGTGGTTCACTCGAGATCGACTCGCCACCTGACTCGACTTCTATTCGACCCGACTCTCACTCACTTCTACTCGAGAGTCATCTTCCCGACTTAGCGATTCACTCGCATCGACTCGGCAACCCTTATCCTGACTCAGCAACATTCGGAGCTAGGAATCTACACTCGAACTCGGGGTTGGGACTCGGTGCTCAAACTTTGGAGTGTAGAGGATTGGTAGTTAGCCACTCGAACAAGTCGTTGATCAGGTAGTTGGGTGGCATCCCGACTTAGAGTGGAAACAACGTTCCAACCACCGGAAGCTTGAAAAAACTAGCCCCTACTAATATCATGGTTTGTCATTGTATCTTGGAAACCAGATGATTTGAGAAAACCTCGAAGAATAGCCGGAAATGGGGTGAATCCGTTTCAAGGAAATTGCTTGATAGCAAGCCTTTATTTCTTCATTTTCCGACTCGGCAATCCACTCGGGAGTCATCTTCCCTTCTCGACAGTTAGATCTTTCGTTCCTGACTTGGCGACCAGTTAGGAAGCAACTTGGAGACCCATCTGAGAATAGTCAAGGATGCTTCTTCCAGTCTCGGTGGTACACTCATGATCGACTCGCCACCTAACTAGGCAATTCCATTCGACTCTGTAAGTATCCCAGATTGATTTTAATGTGATTGACCAAGTTAAGTTAGGTCCTGTTGTACTTGATCCTTGTGTCTAAGTATACAGGAGTTTAAGAGCACAAGAAGTTGAGTTGAAGACGCAGCTAGCAAGAAGGATGACACGGGAAGGGAGCCGACGGACTCAGTACATCCAAGGGACGAAAAGCAGCGGAAGAGTATACCAATGGACGAGAAGGATATGCATGATGTTTGAGGAACAAAAAATCTGGGGAGGAAGTCTGCTAGAGGAGAAGGTTGGAGTTGGAATTGAATTTAGGTGAGTTCAACTCCAGACAACTAGAGCATCACCTAAGCGACCAAGAGATGACCGGTCAACTCTGAGGTTGACCAGTTCTAGGGGCCTGGATGGGATCCAGGCACCTGGATTCCAAGCGACTATAACCTTTCTAGGCACCTAGAACCATTCCACGTGCCCGGATCCATTCCAAGAGTCCGGAATAGACTGGATAGTCGTTGTCACATGGATAAAACTTTGTCCAACTAAGACGCCCTATATCATATTGGAGATGCCTCCAATGTCACGTTAGCAATGATAACATTTGACCATTGGACTAATAAATCTCTAACTTATCATTGAAAGATTTAATTATGATTTCCTGCTTTATAGAGCTCCATTTACTGTTATTGAAATATACATTATGTTGTGACTAAATGCTTAACTAGTACAAATATGGATGTGATAAACCCAGATCTACTTAATTATTGAGACGTCAAGGGTAAACACTACATCAATGAGTTACACTAATGCAAATGACAATAGTGTTAAGATCATCAAAGCATATAATGTTAGGGTAATCTACGACAATTTATCAAAGGGCGCACCTGAAAATTGGTATTTACCAAAAGGTGTACCATGGTTTCATTTTTACCAAAGGGCGTATTCATTTTAGTGAACTTCCGTTTATACCCCTTCTGCCAAAAAAAGTCTTTCCCTTTCTCTTTCTCTTTCTCTTTCTCTTTCTCAGTAACAAATCCCGAGGCAACGGAATCTGCTTTTTCAGATTTGTCATTTTAAAATAATATATTTAGGAATCGACTAAAAAACGTAAGGTAAAGAAAGAAAAATTATTTCCAATAACGAAAGTTATCTTCCAACTGATTTTAAAATTTTAAAATGATGAATTTTTATATTTGATTAATATAAATTAATATATTAAATAATATTTAATAAATATATTAATATATAATAAAGATTTAAAATTTAAAAAAGTCTGAAATTTTTTATTTCAGATCAAGTGTGGGCCTGAAATCAAAAGATTTCGGGCCCACGTTGGGCCTGAAATAAAAGATTTCAGGCCCAGCGTAGGCCTGAAACAAAAGATTTCAGGCCCTGTGTCGGCTTGAAATCATGTGTTATGATAGGGTTTTTTACGTATGTCTGAAACATAAAGAAACATCTCTTTATATTTTTGAAATCACTGAGAAAGATTACTTTACATGAGAAATTCGAATTAATATAAAACGTACATTATATTAAAAACTAAATTTTATATATATATATATATATATATATATATATAAATAAAATCAACTTCAAGTACAGGGCCTGAAATCTTGATTTCAGGCCCTGCTTGGTTATATAATATTAATAAATATAAAAAAATAACTAATTGACATAATAATATATATTGATTGGTAAAATTAAAGATATAAGGATAATTTACTAAAACAAGCTATGATTCTATATTATTGTTATATCGTTTTGTGCCAACTGATATAGTATGAGAACATCAGTGGGTTTTGACCAAAACCCACTGATGGACCTCCCATATCTGGATTTCTGAAAACCCTATATCAATAGATAGCGTTGACCTAGGAGAAGATGTTTTAGGTGTCCAAACATCTATACACTCTATATCACCAATGCAATAGGAGTAGTTTAGAAATATCAGTGGGTTTTGACCAAAACCCACTGATATGGCTAAACTACTCCTATTACATTGGTGATATCTAATATATAGATGTTTGGACACCTAAAACATCATCTCCTACCTCTATCCTCTCTATTCATATGGAGTTTTCAGAAATTCAGATATGGTAGGTCCATCAGTGGATTTTGATCAAAACCCACTGATATTTCTAAACTACTCATATTGCATTGGTGATATAGAGTGTATAGATGTTTGGACACCTAAAACATCTTCTCCTAGGTCAACCCTGTCTATTGATATAGGGTTTTCAGAAATCCAGATATGGGAGGTCCATCAGTGGGTTTTGGTCAAAACTCACTGATGTTCTCAAACTGTATCAGTTGGCACAGAACGATATAACAATAATGTAGAATCATAGCTTGTTTTAGTAAATCATCCTTATATCTTTAATTTTACTAATTAATTTATATTATTATGTCTATTAATTATTTTTTTTATATTTATTAATTTTATATAATCAAGCAGGGCCTGAAATCAAGATTTCAGGCCCTGCGCAGGGCCTGAAATCAATTGATTTCAGGCGCTGAACCTGAAGTTACTTTTCATATATATATATATATATATATATATATATATATATATATAATATATATATATATATATATATATATATATATATATATATATATATATATATATATATATATATATATATTATACGTAAACAATATATATATAAGCTAGTATATTAAATAATATTTAATAAATATATTAATATATAACAAACATTTCAAATTTAAAAAAGTCTGAAATTTTTTATTTCAGATCAAGCGTGGGCCTGAAATCAAAAGATTTCAGGCCCACGTTGGGCCTGAAATAAAGATTTCAGGCACAGCGTGGGCCTGAAATAGAAATATTTCAGGCCCTGTGTCGGCTTGAAATCATGTGTTATGATAGAGTTTTTTACGTAGGCCTGAAACATAAAGAAACATCTCTTTATATTTTTGAAATCACAATAAAAATCACTGAGAAAGATTACTTTACATGAGAAATTCGAATTAATATAAAACGTACATTATATTAAAAACTAACTTATATATATATATATATATATAAAATAAAATCAACTTCAGGTACAGGGCCTGAAATCAATTGATTTCAGCCCTGCTTGATTATATAATATTAATAAATATAAAAAAATAATTAATAGACATAATAATATATATTGATTGGTAAAATTAAAGATATAAGGATAATTTACTAAAACAAGCTATGATTCTACATTATTGTTATATCGTTTTGTGCCAACTGATACAGTATGAGAACATCAGTGGGTTTTGACCAAAACCCACTGATGGACCTCTCATATCTAGATTTCTGAAAACCCTATATCAATAGACTGGGTTGACGTAGGAGAAGATGTTTTAGGTGTCTAAACATCTATACACTCAATATCACCAATGCAATATGAGTAGTTTAGAAATATCAGTGGGTTTTGACCAAAACTCACTGATGGACCTCCCATATCTGAATTTCTGAAAACTCCATATGAATAGAGAGGTTAAAGATAGGAGAAGATGTTTTTAGGTGTCCAAATATCTATACACTCTATATCACCAATGCAATAGGAGTAGTTTAGAAATATCAATGTATTTTGACCAATCAATAATGTAGAATCATAGCTTGTTTTAGTAAATTATCCTTATATCTTTAATTTTACCAATCAATATATATTATTATGTCTATTAATTATTTTTTTATATTTATTAATATTATATAATTAAGCAGGGCCTGAAATCAATTGATTCAGGCCCTGTACCTGAAGTTGATTTTATTTTATATATATATATATATATATATATATATATATATATATATATATATATATATATATATATATATATATATATATATATATATATATATAAAAGTTAGTTTTCAATATAATGTACGTTTTATATTAATTCGAATTTCACGCGTAATGTAATCTTTCTCAGTAATTTTTATTGTGATTCCAAAAATATAAAGAGATGTTTCTTTATGTTTCAGGCCTACGTAAAAAACCCTATCATAACACATGATTTCAAGCCGACATAGGGCCTGAAATCTTTTGTTTCAGGCCTACGCTGGGCCTGAAATATTTCTATTTCAGGCCTACGCTGGGCCTGAAATCTTTTATTTCAGGCCTAACATGGGCCTGAAATCTTTTGATTTCAGGCCCACGCTTGATCTGAAATAAAAAATTTCAGACTTTTTTAAATTTTAAATCTTTGTTATATATTAATATATTTATTAAATATTATTTAATATACTAATTTATATATATACTGTTTACGTATAATATATATATAATATTATATATATATATATAAGAAAAGCAACTTCAGGTTCAGGGCCTGAAATCTTGATTTCAGGCCCTGATTGATTATATAAAATTAATAAATATAAAAAAAATAATTAATAGACATAATAATATAAATTAATTGGTAAAATTAAAGATATAAGGATGATTTACTAAAACAAGCTATGATTCTACATTATTGTTATATCGTTCTGTGCCAACTGATACAGTTTGAGAACATCAGTGAGTTTTGACCAAAATCCACTGATGGACCTCCCATATCTGGATTTCTGAAAACCCTATATCAATAGACAGGGTTGACCTAGGAGAAGATGTTTTAGGTGTCCAAACATCTATATACTCTATATCACCAATGCAATATGAGTAGTTTAGAAATATCAGTGAGTTTTGATCAAAATCCACTGATGGACCTACCATATCTGAATTTCTGAAAACTTCATATGAATAGAGAGGGTAGAGGTAGGAGATGATGTTTTAGGTGTCCAAACATCTATATATTAGATATCACCAATGTAATAGGAGTAATTTAGCCATATCAGTGGGTTTTGGTCAAAACCTATTGATATTTCTAAACTACTCCTATTGCATTGGTGATATAGAGTGTATAGATATTTGGACACCTAAAACATCTTCTCCTATCTGTAACCTCTCTATTCATATGGAGTTTTCAGAAATCTAGATATGGGAGGTCCATCAGTGAGTTTTGGTCAAAACCCACTGATATTTCTAAACTACTCCTATTGCATTGGTGATATAGAGTGTATAGATGTTTGGACACCTAAAACATCTTCTCCTAGGTCAACCCTGTCTATTGATATAGAGTTTTCAGAAATCCAGATATGAGAGGTCCATCAGTGGGTTTTGGTCAAATCCCACTGATGTTCTCATACTGTATCAGTTGGCACAAAACGATATAACAATAATATAGAATCATAGCTTGTTTTAGTAAATTATCCTTATATCTTTAATTTTACCAATCAATATATATTATTATGTCTATTAATTATTTTTTTATATTTATTAATATTATATAACCAAGCAGGGCCTGAAATCAAGATTTCAGGCCTTGCTCAGGGCCTGAAATCAATTGATTTCAGGCCCTGTACCTGATGTTGATTTTATTATATATATATATATATATATATATATATATAAAAGTTAGTTTTTAATATAATGTACGTTTTATATTAATTCGAATTTCTCACGTAAAGTAATTTTTCTCATTGATTTTTATTGTGATTTCAAAAATATAAAGAGATATTCTTTATGTTTCAGGCCTACGTAAAAAACCCTATCATAACACATGATTTCAAGCCGACACAGGGCCTAAAATCTTTTGTTTCAGGCCCACGCTGGGCCTGAAATCTTTTATTTCAGGCCCAACGTGGGTCTGAAATCTTTTGATTTCAGGCCCACACTTGATCTGAAATAAAAAATTTCAGACTTTTTTAAATTTTAAATCTTTATTATATATTAATATATTTATTAAATATTATTTAATATATTAATTTATATTAATCAAATATAAAAATTCATCATTTTAAAATTTTAAAATCAGTTGGAAGATAACTTTCGTTAATAGAAATAATTTTTCTTTCTTTACCTTACGTTTTTTAGTCGATTCCTAAATATATTATTTTAAAATGACAAATCTGAAAAAGCAGATTCCGTTGCCTCGGGATTTGTTACTGAGAAAGAGAAAGAGAAAGGGAAAGACTTTTTTTGGCAGAAGGGGTATAAACGGAAGTTCACTAAAATGAATACGCCCTTTGGTAAAAATGAAACCATGGTACACCTTTTGGTATATACCAATTCTCATGTGCGCCCTTTGGTAAATTGCTGGGTAATCTATGGTCCGGAGTGACTATGTGTTTTGATGTTTGGGCAACGGGTTTAAGTTAGGTTTACATTTGTGGTTTGATATGTGTGATTGAGTTTGCAGGACTTGGTGAGTGACACATGGTACACGCATCCGAGGGACGAGAGCCAAGGGAAGAGGACTTCAAGGGCAAGCCGGGGGAAGTGGACTTTAAAGGGCATACGTGAAGGATGGCATGAAGGCAAGCCGAGGGCTTGCGTGTGCATCTGAGGGACGACAGCTGGTGGAAGAGGACTTCAAGGAACGAACCAAGGGAGTGGACTTGAAGGCATACGTGAAGGAGGGTCTTCGGAGTAAGGGAGAGTGAATATGTAAGTTGGGCAGTCGACTGGGAATGGATCAGTCGACTGCCAATAGGGAACTCGAACTCACAGAAAGATCAGTCGACTGGAAATGGACCAGTCGACTTCCCCTGGAGCAGTCGACTGGTATGGCTGGAAATTCGAACGTTAAGTTGTAACAGTCGAATTTGAGTGGGATCAGCGGACTGGTAATGGACCAGTCGACTGGTGGCGAGTTTCTCAACCTTAAGTACTATTTAAAGGGGTTTGGTTTTGGTTGAGAAGCTTGCCAAATTTGGCTTTGGTTAAAGGCCAAATAGTAGTCTAAGAGCTCGGAAGTGAAGTTTGGTTTGTGGCGAGGTTTCTCCACCCACAAGGAGCTACACTGTCACGCCCCGAGACCCAGGAGCCGCTGTGCCAATAGAAAATCGGACAGCACCTCCCCTGTCCGGCGGACAATTTACACAACCACACAGATAAATATTTCACAACCACACAGTTAAATGGCCTCAGGCCTCCAATCCATGCAGAAATAACAGTTATAAGACTATAACTATCGTAAAACCAAAATACGATCTCACCTGAGCTGCCAGGGGGCAGGAACAAAGCCAAAACCCCACGAAGTCCAACATAGGACTCAAAAGTACAATACCATCGAATAAAACATGAATACATGTTCGAAACCTGGCAACGGAAGCAAAATGTATACTAGAAGGTCCATAACCAAAACAACGTAAAGTAAAAACCAAGCAGAGCTCCTCTGGAGCTGGGGGACTGGCTGCTAGGGATCTCCTAGCAGACATCAACCTGAAATAAAATGTATGGCAACGGGGTGAGTCCATAGCTCAGCGAATACCCACAGATATGCATAGAAAGTTATACTAACAACAAGAGTTCAGCTAATACAGTCTCATAACAACAATAGGGAAAGACTGGAACTGAAAATACTGGGTAAGTACATACCTGAATCCATCTAACCTGGAAAGAGGGTAATAAGTACCAAGGGAATATCAAAAGACATATAATCTCAGATAACAAGTCTCCAGAATATGCATGTCAAATAAGTGCAGCAATCAAGTGCAGCAAACAATGCACGATGCAAAATATGCACATGGTGCAATGCCATGGTCACCCCCTAACTCCAGTCAAGCCACCGAGACAGGCGATACTGTGTCGGCCGAGTGAAGTAGAGCTGTGACACTGTCCGTACTCTGCCATCACTGCTCCTGAGTGACCGAGTGGACAGGATGCTGGTGGAGCTATCGCTCCGCCCCATGTATATATGGGGGAGATATCTCTCTCATCTTCTCTGGTCTATGGGTAGAGAAGGGATCCCTGCTTGCTACCACGCTCTGAAACCACTACCCCTGAGCGGACGAGCGGAGCAATACAGAGCAAATGCACACACCCAACGGTATCCACTAATCCATGAGTGGCCGTGTGTGCATATCATGTGCCGGAAGACGATTAGGCTCAACCACAAGGGAGTCGCTGATCGCCGGCATGCAACAATGCAAGGATGGTGTATGATAGATACACATACCTCCCTCCCCAAGTCCTCAGTATACTAAGTCTCAGTCTGAAATCCTACAACCGGAAATACAGGTAACCTACAAGGTATACTGGCTAAAAACTACAGATCCCTCAAGGTCAAAGACAGGGGATACAACACGATCTCTAAGCATACATATAGATATGACAATACCTGAGACTGTATGGAACTACAACATAGTAACTCAGGGATAAACCACAGGTATCTAGGATCGACATAATAAACAGGGATAACCAACAAGTATCCAGAACAGGCATAATAACCAGGGATAAACAACAAGTATCCAGAACAGGCATAATAAACAGGGATAGCGTATAATCTTACTGCTATCTATAACAGTCTATGCATAATCACATGACAATATCAAAAGAGATAAGTCAAAGGGTACCCGCCTCCAAATAGGTGAAGTCCGTATCAAACGAGACAGAACCACCCGCCGATAATAATAATCCGATCGAGCTCCTGTATCACGGAGGTATTTTAATTAGCTATTATACAAAAAGATAATTGCGTGCTAATTAATCCCTAAACCAACCTAGGTTTCAAACCTAGGTTTAGCCCCAAACCTTAATCAAGATCCAACTCATTAACCTAATGTTCCAATTGAACTAAATAGCTACAACCAAACTGCTATGGTATTTACCGATTCAAACTTATTCAACCCTAGCACAAGTAGACTACAATTAGCTTCCAATTCAAAATAGAATTAAGGTCAGAACTTAGTCCAATTCTTACCTGAACCAATCCACACACCACGGCAGAAGCCCTCACTCACCCAGTGAGGTGGCGCGTAACAGATTGGCTGAAACCCAACCTACTGAATATCCAAATCAAACCAATCTTACAAACTTTAACACAGAATCAAACTCACCCAGGAATCAATCTGTGAAACAACCAAATCAATATCTTACCTAGGTTGATGCTCACGCAGTCCCTCTCCGATGAGCTCAAAATCCTCTCCAAGGAATTGAGCAACCAATCTCCACGGAAGAGAACCGGAGCAATCCCTAACTCTGGATCTGGGCGAAATCGGATAACCAACTTATCAGAAGCTTGGTGAAGAGCTGTGATTTGGAAACAATGAATCAAATCTCAACAAGATGGGGAAAATGTGGCAATCGGCAACCCAAATCCGAAATCAAACTACCTCACTGGGATGGTGTCAAGTGCGTGTCGGAAAAGGAAAGGCAACCGTCGGCCTTGAGCTCGTCGGCTTCGCGTGGAGGAGGAAAGGTCGTCGGCACTCGATCGAGAGAGGTGTGGCTAGGGCTCGAGGAGGACGGGAAGCAGTGGAGGTCGACCCTCGATCGGGAGGGCGCCGTTGCTATGGAGTAGCTGCGGCGATTAGGGCTCGGCTGCGCGATTGCGCCGAACAGGGTTAGGTCACGGAATATAAGTGAGGGTTCACTTTGCACTTTAGTTCAACATTTTGTCAATTCGCAAAGATGCCCCTGATTTTAAACTTTGTTACCGCTTAGTCCTTGTAACTAATCACTATAATACATTCTAGTCCCTAAATTGTGTCCAAGGACTCGGAAACCCTAGAACCTACCTGGTAACTCTCCGAAAATTTCCGGAACCTACCCAAAAGTGTCGGATTTAACATCCTCCCCCACTAATAAAAATTTGGTCCCCAAATTTCGATTCACACTATAGTAAACACTAGCAAGAAGTATGCTGATATAAATACTGAACAGTAACTAATCACACATACCTCAAGTGAACAGGTGTGGATAGCGAGCTCGGATGACATCCTCAAGCTCCCAGGTAGCCTCCTCATCTGAGTGATGCTGCCATCCGACTTTAACAAGTCGGATTGTCTTGTTCCGCAACTAACGCTCTCGGTGACCCAAAATCCGTACCGGAATCTCCTCGTAAGTCGCGTCAGGCTGAAGTGGAACTGAGACATCCGACAACACGTGTGAAGGGTCCGGCATGTATTTCCTCAGCATAGATACGTGAAATACATCATGTACACCGGTAATAGCTGGTGGAAGAGCCAACCGATAAGCAACTGCTCCTACCCTCTCCAGAATCTGGAAAGGACCGATGTAACGCGGAGCAAGCTTCCCTCGAAGACCGAATCATTTCACCCCTTTCGTGGGTGAAACTCGCAGAAATACATGATCACTTACGGAGAACTCCAGAGGTCTTCGTCTCCGGTCGGCATAACTCTTCTGACGATCCTGCGCCTCAGATATCCTGCGTCTGATGGTACGGACTAACTCTGCCTCGTGCTGAGCTCTCTGAGGTCCTAACAGCTGGGATTCCCCAACCTTCTCCCAGAGGGTGGGTGTCCGACAAGGCCTACCATACAACGCCTCATACGGTGCCATCTGGATAGCCGCATGATAACTGTTGTTGTAGGCGAACTCGACAAGGTGCAGATGATCCTCCCAACTGCCTCCGAAATCCATAACACAGGCTCGTAGTAAGTCCTCCAAAGTCTGGATCGTACGCTCTGACTGACCATCGGTCTGCGGATGGAAGGCGGTACTAAATCTGAGCTCGGTACCCATGGCCCTCTGCAGACTCTGCCAGAAACGTGAGGTGAAACGCGGATCTCGGTCGGAGATAATACTCAATGGTATGCCGTGTAATCTGATGATCTCTCTGCAATATAGCTCTGCTAGTCGGTCCAAGGAGTCTGTCCTCCGAATGGCCAAAAAGTGTGCGGATTTGGTCAATCGGTCAACGATCACCCAAATCGCGTCAAGGCCTCGTCTGGTCCTAGGCAATCCTATCACGAAATCCATAGTAATGTGTTCCCACTTCCACTCGGGAATGGGAATCCTCTGAAGTAGTCCAGCAGGTCTCTGGTGCTCAGCCTTAACCTGCTGACATACCAGGCATCGGGCTACGAAGTCGGCGATATCCCGCTTCATTCCGTTCCACCAGTAGGAACATCTCAGATCCCGATACATACGGGTGGCACCCGGATGGATAGCAAATCGGGAACGGTGTGCCTCCTGTAATAGCTCCTCCCTAACAGGGTGTGCCTCGGGTACGCAAAGTCTCCCGCGAAAATACAAGACACCCGCGTCGTCTCGTGTGAAATCAGACTGCTGCTCTGTGGTTGCTCGACTGCCGAGGGACTGCAGATGCTGATCGCTCACCTGAGCCTCTCTGATCCTCGTCCGGATGGAAGACTGAGCAACAATGGTCGCCAAAATACCCCTCTCAGTCTGACCCTGCTCCTCTAGACCCAACTCTGAGAAACCCCGGACGATCTCGGTAACCAGAACTCGGTGGTAGGCCAGAACCCCTCTGGACTTCCTACTCAAGGCGTCAGCAACGACATTAGCTTTCCCAGGGTGGTAGCTAATGGTACAATCGTAGTCCTTCAGGAACTCCATCCACCTCCTCTGTCGGAGGTTGAGCTCCTTCTGCGTGAATAGGTACTTGAGGCTCTTATGATCTGTGAATATCTCAAATGTGATCCCATACAAATGATGCCTCCAGATCTTCAGTGCAAAGATAATGGCTGCAAACTCTAAATCGTGAACTGGGTAGTTCTTCTCATGCTCCTTCAGCTGTCGAGAAGCATAAGACACTACCCGCCCGTGCTGCATCAGAACGGCGCCCAATCCCTGATAAGATGCATCCGTATAAAGCACAAATCCGTCCTCTCCTGATGGAAGAACGAGGACGGGTGCCGACACTAATCTCTGCTTCAGCTCCTGGAAACTAGACTCACAAGCCTCTGACCATGTAAACTTCACGCCTTTCCTGGTAAGGCGTGTCAGCGGCATAGCAATGCTCGAAAAGCCCTCGACAAATCGTCGGTAGTAGCCGGCTAATCCCAAGAAACTGCGAACCTCCTGAACTGACTTCGGCTGCTCCCAACTGGTGACAGCCTCGATCTTCTGGGGGTCTACTGAAATACCACGGCTGGAAGCCACGTGCCCCAGAAAACCGACTGAGGATAGCCAGAATGCGCATTTGCTGAACTTCGCAAATAAGTGCTCCCGTCGGAGGATCTCCAAAACTATGCGAAGATGTGCATGCTCCTCCTCAGAACGCGAATAGATCAAGATGTCATCAATGAAGACAATCACAAACTGATCTAAATACTCCAGGAATATGCGGTTCATCAAATCCATGAATACCGCTGGAGCGTTGGTAGCCCAAATGGCATTACCAAGAACTCATAGTGCCCATATCTACTGCGGAACGCTGTCTTCTGAACATCTGAGTCTCTAACCCTCAGCTGATGATACCCGGACCGCAGATCAATCTTAGAATACACTGAGGTGTCTCTGAGCTGATCAAACAAATCCTCTATCCGTGGCAACGGGTACTTGTTCTTGATGGTTACCGCATTCAACTGTCTGTAGTCGATGCATAACCTCAAAGAACCGTCCTTCTTCTTAACAAACAGAACCGGTGAACCCCAAGGAGATACGCTCGGTCTGATGAAGCCTCGATCTAGTAACTCCTGGAGTTGGACCTTCAGCTCGTCCAACTCTTTCGGTGCCATGCGATAAGGAGCCTTAGATGCCGGCGCAGTCCCCGGAATCAGCTCAATCGTGAACTCTATCTGTCTCCTGGGAGGAAGACCCGGTAGCTCCTCTGGAAAGACATCTGGGAACTCCCGAACAACTGGAATATCCGGGAGTGAGGCACTACTGCTGTCATCCACGCTAATCATCGATAACAGATAACCCTGACAACCCAGTGATAACAATCTCTGTGCCTGGAGCGCAGAAATAACCGATATGCCATCGTCTCGGATGCCGGTGAAATCCCACGAGGGTTGGTCTGGAGGCCGAAAAGTGACCACCCTCGTCCGGCAATCCACGGTGGCATGGTATGCGGTAAGCCAGTCCATGCCGAGGATGATATCAAAATCAACCATCTCCAGCACCAGCAGGTCCACGGTGAGAATCATGCTACCGAAGTCCAGTGGGCAGGCTCTGACCTCCTGAGTGACAGCTAATGACTCACCCGATGGTAAAGATACCGACAGGTGGCGAGCCCTAGCGGTAGGTAGCCTACCAATCCTAGCCAAGAATATCCGTGAAATGAAAGAGTACGAACTACCAGTATCTACTAATAGATCTGCAGGTACTGAATATAAAGAGATAATACCGCGAAATACTGATCCGTCAGCCCTCTGTGCCTCCTCTCGTGTAACGGCGAAAACTCGTCCAAACTCTGGCGGGGGAGGAAGAGGAGGATACTGCTGTGGCTGCGGTGGGGGCAGAGGCTGGGGTACCGGTGCTACAACCGCAGTCTGAGGCTGATACGGTGCCGACTGATAACTCGGATAGTACTGAGGCTGTGGCATATACTGCTGCGAGGGTGCCGAGACAGAACTCTGAGATGCTGCTGGAGTACTGATGTGCTCATATCCAGGCATACCATAAACCACTGCTGGAGTGACTGTCTGGGGTGGACGAAAAGAATGCTGGGTCCTCCGTCCTCCTCGCGGTGGTCCTGACTGTGCAGTATGACCACTATGTGCGGTATGGCCACTATATGCGGTATGGCCACTCTGGCCCGTGCCTCCAGTCCCCTCGTGTTGTGCCTTCAGGGCACAGTCTCTACTCATGTGTCCCGGGAGCCTGCAGTAGAAACACACTGGATGCCCCACAGGGCAGTCTGTCATGGAATGCTCACGGGAACCACACAAGGTGCACTGAAAACTACCGCTGGTCTTCTTCTGCTGACGCTGCTGAGAATGCCGAGAAGAACCTCTAGAGTAGCGACCAGACTTCTGAGGCCTACCAGATGCCCCAGAGGTGCTCTGAGCTGACTGTCCCTGACCGCCACGCTTCTGTCCCGAGGTCTGCTGTGGCTGAGTCTGAGAAGAACCCTGAGCTGACTCCTTTCCCTTTTTCCTCTCCGCGTTCACCTCCTGCTGTGTCATCTCAATCAAAAGGGCTCTCTCCAAAGCCTCACTGTAAGATGCAGTACTAAATCCGGCAAGCTTGAGTCGGATATACGCAGCTAGTCCTCTAGTGAAGTGGATCATCCGGGATCTATCCTCGGTAACCAGCTCGGGGCAGAATTCAGCCAACCGGTCGAATTCTGCGCTATACTCCATAACCGTGCGAGTCCCCTGCTGCAGAGTCAGGAACTCCTGTCGCTGAGTCATCTGATAGGCTATCGGAACGTAGTGACTCTCGAATGCCTCTCTGAAGACGGCCCATGTGAGATGCTGCTCTCCAATGATCGTGCGCCGCGAGGCCCACCAGGTAACCGCCTCGCCTCGTAAATGGTACGCAGCTAGCGCCGCCTTCTCCCACTCGGAGCAAGCCATGTACTCAAATGTACCCTCCAAAGTCTCCAACCAGTCACGGGCAGCCTTAGGATCAGCTCCTCCGTGGAATAATGTGAATCGGCCTTTCACCGACTCTGCAAGTGCAGGTATCCATGCTCGGGCTCTGGCACACTCTGCCGGAGTAGTAGGAGGTACCAGCGGAGCTGTATAGGGTGCTATGCCAAAAACAGTAGATGGAACTGTGAAAAATCCTGGAACAGGGGCTGGTGGTGGGGTCGGGTACACTACCGGAGCAGGCACTGCTGGGGGTGCCGCAGAAACTCCCACAAAAGGTACAGATGAAGGCACCGCAGGGTAGTCAACTGTGGGCACCACTGGAGGTGTAGGTATTGCTGGGTACGCGGTGGGTGGTGCCGACGGAGGTACGGTCGGGTACGGAACTGCAGGCACCGCTGCAGGAGTAGCAACAGGTATCGAAGCTGGTCCCGCTGAGTATGCAGTAGCAGGCACCACTACAGGTGTAGCAACAGGAATCGAGGATGGTCCCGCTGAATATGCAGTAGCAGGCACTGGTGCTGATACTGTGGGAATCAACGGTGTGGTAGTCGCGGGTGGTACGGTCGGAACCGCTGACAGCAGTGGAGATGGGGGCCTCGGAACAACCGGAGGAGTCTGTCCCTGACTGACTGGTCCCGTCTCCGTCGGTCTCTCGGGTGACCTGGTCACTGGAGACCCAATAGTAGACTTACGTGGCCGTCCTCGACCACGTCCCGGTGCGGGGGCACGTCCGCGCCTAGTCATACCTGTTACAATATTAACCATTGGTTACTAAGGATATAGGTCACTAACCTTATCAGATCATACATTTGCTGCCCGGAGATGTCCCGTCGCCACCAAGTCCCATGGTCCACATCACGCCGTGAAACGACTCCGAAAATCCGAAATGTACTCGAGTAGACTCATCTAACCCGAGCTCCGACACCTACCGAGTAGGTATCAGATTTAACTCTGACAAATCACGAATCGATGGTATCCCACATCCTGGGCTTGATACCAAAAATAAATTGGTATCAGATAAACACCGAAAAATTCGAAAACACGTAGGCAACGAAACCTACGCTCTGATACCAAAATAAATTGTCACGCCCCGAGACCCAGGAGCCGCTGTTCCAATATAAAATCGGACAACACCTCCCCTGTCCGGCGGACAATTTACACAACCACACAGATAAATATTTCACAACCACGCAGTTAAATGGCCTCAGGCCTCCAATCCATGCAGAAATAGCAGTTATAAGACTATAACTATCGTAAAACCAAAATACGATCTCACCTGAGCTGCCAGGGGGCAGGAACAAAACCAAAACCCCACGAAGTCCAACATAGGACTCAAAAGTACAATACCATCGAATAAAACATGAATACATGTTCGAAACCTGGCAACGGAAGCAAAATGTATACTACAAGGTCCATAACCAAAACAACATAAAGTAAAACCAAGCAGAGCTCCTCTGGAGCTGGGGACTGGCTGCTAGGGATCTCCTGGCAGGCATCAACCTGAAATAAAATGTATGGCAACGGGGTGAGTCCATAGCTCAGCGAATACCCAAGAGATATGCATAGAAAGTTATACTAACAACAAGAGTTCAGCTAATACAGTCTCATAACAACAATAGGGAAAGACTGGAACTGAAAATACTGGGTAAGTACATACCTGAATCCATCTAACCTGGAAAGAGGGTAATAAGTACCAAGGGAATATCAAAAGACATATAATCTCAGATAACAAGTCTCCAGAATATGCATGTCAAATAAGTGCAGCAATCAAGTGCAGCAAACAATGCACGATGCAAAATATGCACATGGTGCAATGCCATGGTCACCCCCTAACTCCAGTCAAGCCACCGAGACAGGCGATACTGTGTCGGCCGAGTGAAGTAGAGCTGTGACACTGTCCGTACTCTGCCATCACTGCTCCTGAGTGACCGAGTGGACAGGATGCTGGTGGAGCTATCGCTCCGCCCCATGTATATATGGGGGAGATATCTCTCTCATCTTCTCTGGTCTATGGGTAGAGAAGGGATCCCTGCTTGCTACCACGCTCTGAAACCACTACCCCTGAGCGGACGAGCGGAGCGATACAGAGCAAATGCACACCCCCAGCGGTATCCACTAACCCATGAGTGGCCGTGTGTGCATATCATGTGCCGGAAAATGATTAGGCTCAACCACAAGGGAGTCGCTGATCGCCGGCATGCAACAATGCAAGGATGGTGTATGATAGATACACATACCTCCCTCCCCAAGTCCTCAGTATACTAAATCTCAGTCTGAAATCCTATAACAGGAAATACAGGTAACCTACAAGGTATACTGACTAAAGACTACAGATCCCTCAAGGTCAAAGACAGGGGATACAACACGATCTCTAAGCATACATATAGATATGACAATACCTGAGACTGTATGGAACTACAACATAGTAACTCAGGGATAAACCACAGGTATCTAGGATCGACATAATAAACAGGGATAACCAACAAGTATCCAGAACAGGCATAATAACCAGGGATAAACAACAAGTATCCAGAACAGGCATAATAAACAGGGATAGCGTATAATCTTACTGCTATTTATAACAGTCTATGCATAATCACATGACAATATCAAAAGAGATAAGTCAAAGGGTACCCGCCTCCAAATAGGTGAAGTCCGTATCAAACGAGACAGAACCACCCGCCGATAATAATAATCCGATCGAGCTCCTGTATCACGGAGGTATTTTAATTAGCTATTATACAAAAAGATAATTGCGTGCTAATTAATCCCTAAACCAACCTAGGTTTCAAACCTAGGTTTAGCCCCAAACCTTAATCAAGATCCAACTCATTAACCTAATGTTCCAATTGAACTAAATAGCTACAACCAAACTGCTATGGTATTTACCGATTCAAACTTATTCAACCCTAGCACAAGTAGACTACAATTAGCTTCCAATTCAAAATAGAATTAAGGTCAGAACTTAGTCCAATTCTTACCTGAACCAATCCACACACCACGGCAGAAGCCCTCACTCACCCAGTGAGGTGGCGCGTAACAGATTGGCTGAAACCCAACCTACTGAATATCCAAATCAAACCAATCTTACAAACTTTAACACAGAATCAAACTCACCTAGGAATCAATCTGTGAAACAACCAAATCAATATCTTACCTAGGTTGATGCTCACGCAGTCCCTCTCCGATGAGCTCAAAATCCTCTCCAAGGAATTGAGCAACCAATCTCCACGGAAGAGAACCGGAGCAATCCCTAACTCTGGATCTGGGCGAAATCGGATAACCAACCTATCAGAAGCTTGGTGAAGAGCTGTGATTTGGAAACAATGAATCAAATCTCAACAAGATGGGGAAAATGTGGCAATCGGCAACCAAAATCCGAAATCAAACTACCTCACTGGGATGGTGTCAAGTGCGTGTCGGAAAAGGAAAGGCAACCGTCGGCCTTGAGCTCGTCGGCTTCGCGTGGAGGAGGAAAGGTCGTCGGCACTCGATCGAGAGAGGTGTGGCTAGGGCTCGAGGAGGACGGGAAGCAGTGGAGGTCGACCCTCGATCGGGAGGGCGCCGTTGCTATGGAGTAGCTGCGGCGATTAGGGCTCGGCTGCGCGATTGCGCCGAACAGGGTTAGGTCACGGAATATAAGTGAGGGATCACTTTGCACTTTAGTTCAACATTTTGTCAATTCGCAAAGATGCCCCTGATTTTAAACTTTGTTATCGCTTAGTCCTTGTAACTAATCACTATAATACATTCTAGTCCCTAAATTGTGTCCAAGGACTCGGAAACCCTAGAACCTACTTGGTAACTCTCCGAAAATTTCCGGAACCTACCCAAAAGTGTCGGATTTAACATACACGAGCTAGCCGGAAGACATTCGGGGAGTCATCCAGTGACGGATTGGGATCGTCCACCTTACGGGCAGCCGTGGAGTAGGAGCTTCATCTCCGAACCACGTAAAGGTGACGCGTTAGCATTGTTTTAGTTTTTATTTAGTATTTTCGCTTGCGCATATTAACGTTGTAGGTAGAAAAATCGAGAAAGCTATTCACCCCCCCGGCTCTTGCTTCATGGTAAGATCCTAACAAGTGGTATCAGAGCGAGGTTCGCTCGTCTACAGACTGATCGCCGGGAGAGCAAAAAGCTAGAGAAAGATAGAATCCGAAGGTCCGCTAGGATGGGATCGATATTCGGATCCCACCTCCATACGATCGAGATGACTTCGAATATTGGAGGAAGCGGTTGGAGACATGGTTCCAAATGGATTGGGATTATTGGACCGCATTGGAAGTGCCATTTGAAGCTCCAACGGACAAGAAGGGAAAACGCCTTCGACCTCGGTATTGGACCAAGAGTCAAACGGAAGAAGCGGAGGCGGATAAGTAGGTAACTAGAATTGTATTAAATTTATTACCTTCATATGTTGTGTCAAATATAGGAGAATACAAGAATGCATATGAGCTATGGAGAAATGTGATAGCTCTACATGAAAATTTGACACAAGGACAAGGAGAAGAAGAGTCTAAGGAAGAGGGGTCATTGGTCCAAGAGAAGGAGAAGGACCAATCGGAAGTTGAGTCGAGTTCAACATCTGAAGAGGAGGAAAGAGTTGAATCGACCACATCCTCAAGTGAGGAGGAAATTGAAGAAGTCTCCACGTCAAGGATTGAGGGGAGGAGAGACCATCCTCAATACCTGAGCAAGAAGAAGCTTCCACCTCCGTCAAAGCAAAATCAAAAGATCATATAATTTGCTTTGGGTGCAACCAAAAGGGACACTACAAGGATAAGTGTCCATTGGGTAAGAAAAAGGAAGTAAACCCCAAACTCAATTTAAATAGTTTGAAAACTAACATGAGTTGTAGGGATGGAGCAAAGAATGATAAGAAACATATAATTTACTTCACGAGTGGTGAGCATGGACACTACCACACCAAGTGCCCAAAGAAAGGAGAGATCAAGAAATTGGCACACTTAAAGAAATTGGAAAAGGAAAGAGCTCGAGTCAAGGGGGAGCTTCAATGGTAAAAGGGAAGGTAATCTCTTGTTTAAAATTAAATCCAATTTCAAATTCTTATATGCTTGTTAAGAATAATCATGGATTTAGGTATAATGATAGAAATAGGGGTAATATTGTAGATCAAAACCCTAGGAAAATCATACATCATGATAAATCCAAGACCTTTGGACCTAGAGATCAAGGCACAAATCCCAAAATGGAGAGACATATGCCTAGGAAAGTGGGTGGGTCTAGGAATGTCCAAGGAAGACATGTTGATTCTAGGTTTGAGAACCTAGAAAGGAAAAATCAAGCCTTGAGGGCAAAGCTTGATAGGTTAGAAAAAATCCTAGATAGATTCACTATTGGATCTAAGAGTTTAGATATGGTGTTGGGTGGTCTAAAACCCAACAATAATAGATCGGATCTAGGATACCAATCTAAGGTCTCCAATGCCAATGAAAAGAAATATGCTAGGGTAGCATATAATTATGACAAGGAGAGAAAATCCAAGAATGGCAAGGGGATGCCATTAAAAGGGAGGGAAAAGGTCTTAACTAAGGACAAGGGGTCCAAAGTTAAGAAAGTTAAGTTTGTAGGTCAAGAGTCATCGGGGGTACACCGGTGTGGCCTTGTGTTTGTGAATGAGTCACCTAGGGAGGTGGCTAGGGTTAAGAGCTCAAGGGGAAGCTCTAGGAGTCAAGTTGGGACCCATGGTCTATGGATCCCAGGAGGATTCCTCTCGGAAGTCTAGATGGGTCATAGAGTGTGCCAAAGGAGTTGGAGACGAACTTGAGTCTCAATTCTTGGGTTTTGGCACATTGGATTTGTATATCATGCATGAAAATATGACATTGGGGTCATATAGCATGAAAGTTGATTTTTGATGTGTAAATGCCATATAAATTAATGCTAGGGATGCATTGTGGGTTGGTATGGGCAAAGACATCAAAAGGAGATCAAAACTAGGACTTTAGGTTAAGGTTCAATTGAACCATTTAGTTAGTTTTGAATTTTGTGTCAATCTTGGGATTGGTGATAGATACATGTGTGAATATATTTTTTTCCAAGTAGATATGGGTACCACAAACCTCTCCACAAAATTTGAGAATTTTTGGAGATTTGTGGAATTTCTGGTGCATTTCTGAATTTGGGTCAAAAATGTTGAAATTGAGTTTTTCAATGTGCCAGTTGAGTGGCCCAGGGGGCAGTCGACTGGTAAAGGCTGAAATTGGCGTTTCAACAAATGGATGGTGTCCAAATGATGAAAAATAAGTGTGTAATCTTATGGGGGTTAGTACATTGTGTTTATGATTATTAGGGGTTAAAGGATCTGATAAGAGGGAAATGATTGAAGTCCTTTTGATGTATGGCAAAGGGGGAGAAGTGTTAGGTTTAAGTGGGAAACCAAACACGTCTTTGCAAGAAATCCTAGGTCAAGAAATCCTAGGAGAGGTTCTTAAAAAGCCTTTGTAAGGGGAAACCAAAGGGGGAGCATTGTTGCTCATTTGGTGGCGTAAGGGGAACCTTGGAGAGGTTCTTAAAAAGCCTTTGTAAGTCCAATGTAGGGGGAGCCTTGGAGAGGTTTTAAAAAGCCCATTTTTGGTAAAAGTCCTAAACTTGTGGGGAGGTTAGGTGTGGGGATGCCTTGTGTTAGGATCCATGCATATTTGCTATTTATTTTCCCTAACTTAAACGTATTGTCAAACATCAAAAAAAGGGAGATTGTTGGGGTAATCTATGATCCGGAGTGACCATGTGTTTTGAAGTTTGGACAAAGGGTTTAAGTTAGGTTTACCTTTGTGGTTTGATATGTGTGATTGAGTTTGTAAGACTTAGTGAGTCACACATAGAGTACGCATCCGAGGGACGAGAGCCGAGGGAAGAGGACTCCAAGGGCAAGTCGGGAGAAGTGGACTTCAAAGGGCATACGTGAAGGATGACATGGAGGCAAGTCGAGGGCTTGCGTGCACATCTGAGGGACGACAGTTGGTGGAAGAGGACTTCAAGGGGCGAGTCAAGTGAGTGGACTTGTAGGCATACGTGAAGGAGGGTCTTCGAAATGAGGGAGAGTGAATATGTAAGCTGGGCAGCCGACTGGGAATGGATTAGTCGACTGCCAGCAGGGAACTCGAATTCACAGAAAGATCAGTCGACTGGTAATGGACCAGTCGACTGGTGATCAGTCGACTGCCCCTGGAGCAGTCGACTGGTATGACTGGAAATTTGAACGTTAAGTTGTAACGGTCGAATTTGAGTGGGATCAGTCGACTGGTGGCGAGTTTATCGGCCTTAAGCACTATTTAAAGGGGCTTGGTTTTGGCTGAGAAGCTTGATGAATTTGGCTTTGGTTAAAGGCTAAATAGTAGTCTAAGAGCTCAGAAGTGAATTTTGGTTTGTGGCGAGGTTTCTCCACCCACAAGGAGCTACACGAGCTAGCCGGAGGGCATCCGGGGAGTCATCCACCGACGGATCGGGATCGTCCACCTTACGGGCAGCCGTGGAGTAGGAGTTTCATCTCCGAACCACGTAAAGGTGACGCGTTAGCATTGCTTTAGTTTTTATTTAGTATTTCCGTTTGCGCATGCTAACGTTGTAGGTAGAAAAATCAAGATAGCTATTCACTCCCCCTCTAGCTTCACGGTAAGATCCTAACATAAAATATTTAAAAAAGTGGGTCGTCCACTGTGCACCCGTACGTGTCAACAATCCAGGTGTTTGGATCATTTTTTTAAATTTGTTAATAAAAATTTCTTAATCTTATAATATATATCGAAAACATCTAAAATTTTTTATTTTGAACATTATAACCCAAGATGGAAGACTGAACACTAGAAGGAAAATCTTATTGGCTTAAACCAACAGTAACCCAAACTCTAAATCCTAAAATCTTAAACACTAAATACATATAATATACCCTGTGAGTATTTAAAATTTTGAATCTTGAATACTATAATCCAAGAGGAAAACTTACCCCTAAATCTTAAAATCTTAAAATCATAAATCATAAATACATATAATATATCCAAAAAAAAAGAAGTTAAATCCAAGTGTTAGGCGCCCCGAGTCGGCACAAGCCTACAACATTTTGTTTACAACATAGTATATATATATATATATATATATATATATATATATATATATATATATATATATATATATAGTTTTGATATGTTGCACTCCTTGTATCGCACCTTAATTTTTTTTAAGCTCCCGGTATCATATTTAACTTTAGGGTTTAGGAGTTAGGTTAGAGTGTTAAACATAAAAGAAAATTCAAAACGAAAAAATATTCCCACTTGGTTTATAGTGTTCACGATAACAAATTTAGATACTCACGGGGTATATTATATATATTTAGCGTTTAAAATTTTAAATCTATGAATTTAGTTATAATAGGTTTAAGTTAATAAAATTTTTTCCTAAGGTTTAGACTTCTCTTTTGGGTTATAGTATTTGAGATAATAAATTTTAGATGCTAACAGGGTATATTATAAGATTAAGAAATTATTTTATAAAAAAAATAACCCAAAACTACCCGGCACTTGGATTGAACCTAGTACCTGGTTAGGGCCTATATATATTAATTTGAGTAAAAATTCTATTAAAATTGGATACATTAATCAAACTGATCAAATTTTAAATTCAATTTGGTTAATTCGATATTTTAATTTTTTCTCTCTCCAAAGTCAATTATTTTCAATTAATTCGGTCCAACTTCAATTTTAAAATTTTTTATTTAGTTAAATCGTATAAATTGAATAAATCAAAATAAAAAATTAAACGAGATAAATCTCTTATGATTCAATTATTATTAAAAAAAATTAATTTAGATTTCTATTAAATCTATTACTATTTCAAAAAAAAAATCGATTAATTCAGGCTTTGACAGAAATAATTGATATTTTATAAGTTTGATTTGTTTAATTTTTATTAGAAAATTCAATCGGTTTGATTATTTAAAAAAATTTGATTAATTTAGTTTTGATTAATTTAATTTGATTTGATAAAATCGAATATTCACTTATGGTAAATGTTTATGATAAAATAATTTGATTATTTTTACAGTTAAAATTTTAATTTTGTTGATTTTCTCATATTTATAACGATTCCTCAAACATAAAATCTAATTAAACTGGATCAATGCTATCACATCCCATAATGATTTTTTTAATTATAAAGTAGTTACAAATAATGATCACTTGTTCACAGTAAATAGATTTGTTATGACATTAAAATTTAAAAATAAATTTAACTCTATTCAAAACATAGTAGATGGTTTCATAATCAATAGATTAAAATACGTGATAATTAAGAGACCCAGCTCTCTATTCAACTATTCCAAAAATTGTGCTCCCTCACATATCGATCAGGGGTTTAGCTCTTCGTTTAACTACTCCAAGGGCTTTACTCTCATGTATACCGATCATTGATGATCAAACAATCCAAAAACTTAATTCCCTATTCAACTGCTCTAGGGGCTCTACTCCCCCACACAGATCAAATAACCCATGGACCTAGGAGTTCAACTCCTCTTCCTGGTTACCTTTTGGGCCTCATCTTTGTCATACTTCCGACCCATCGTCTTAATATTAGGTCAAAACTCGTAAAAGCTCATTGGGCTGGCCTATGCCTAACAACTATTCCATCATTAATGTCAATGTGGGTTTATCAGACGGACAATATAAATATATATTTTTTTATAGAATACAGAATATGACCTCTATTTTTACGATGAGACTATTTGATACAAGAAAAGTATGATAACAAGATGTGATAATTAAATAGTGATATGATACTATATGAACGTGGAGATTAGAATGACATTATAAAGGGGATTCTTCTGATCAGTTGGCGTAGGTATGCACGTCTAAACTTTGAGATACACTTCACTTAATATTGTTCATCTTCTCCCTGACACTGATTTGATCATCAGAATAGCAGTGTCAGGGATCCCCTGACTTATTTATTGACAGGTATCTCCCCTTCGTTCACGTGGTCTCGTAAGATTTTTTTTCTATTCTCAAACCGAAGTTTTTTCTCGTTACCAATAAAGATACGTTATCGATGATCCACCTTCATCGATTCCAAACAAAATGAGTGGAATTATTGAAAGAAAAATAGATTAATTAATATATATATAATTATAATTTGAAATGCCATCCTTATCTTTAAGAAATCTTCAAATTTTAATTTTATCCTTATCATTTGATGAATATTAATTGATAAATAGATTCTATTTACTTTAGATTGACTAAGTTAACCCGACTTAGTCTATCAAATTTATTTTAATTGTTAAATATTTTAAAGGCAATTAAAGAACATAAAATGTAACGGAAAATTGAAGTAAGTCTAAGCTATCGTTAAATAAATCAGCTGGATGCTTTGTATTAAGTCGGGAGAAGTTATTTCGTTTTATTGTGTTTTATTTTATTTTATTCAGTAGAAAAGCTACGAAAAAAATAAAAGGAAGAAAAATTGCGGAAATCCGGTTTGGGTTCATTTCCTAGCGGAGGAAGACGGCCTCAATTTCTGTCCCCCCTCTTCCGCTTCTTCCTCTCGCGTCCGCCCTCCCATCTGCCCTCCCTTCGATCGCCGTTTTTGCATCGTCGTCGACTGATCGCAATCCTATCCCTCGCCAGTTCCTCCTCCGCCTTTGAGCTCCCGATCTGTTCTTTGCCGCTTCCCTTGCCGCCTCGATGCGGCATCGGAACTGAGGTGATGGTCCCGGATTCATCCGGGGCTGCTCGCCGCGCTGTCGGATCGACGAATTCCAGAATTGCTGACGTGGTCCGTGATCTCGGCGCTGCACCGGGTTCTTAGGCTGAGGTCGTTGGCGCGTGGATGACGGTGGTCCGGTGGGGATGATCGGTAGGACTTCAATGGCGGAGGCTGATTCCAGTCAGGTGGGGGCGGATGGATCTCGCTGCACTCCGTCGGGGTCTTCTCTGACTTGGAATCCTCTTTGGAGTGCTTTCCACCCGTATGTTTCTCCTGCCCAGTCATCCGGGGAGTACTCGCCGGAATCCCGCGGAAGTGACACCAACAACCTTCGGAAGATCGTCAAAAAATCCGTACTTATTTTCCTTCCGCTCATAGCTCGTTTTTAGCTTTCCTGCAACCACTGAAACAGTGTAGTTTATCTGTTTTCACTTTTTTGATTTCGTAGTCACAAGGTGCTCCATTTCAAAGAATGGTAATTACAGTTTCAGGGACCAGGGTTTTCAACTATATATATGTATATGCATAAAACAAATTCTGAGTCACACCTGCTTTGACTTTATACAAATTCCATTCTGTGAATTAATGCTAGAAAAAGAAACGATTCAATTTCATGTCGTGTCTTTTAATGAGCTCATGCAATACCACAGTCCAATTTAGATTGACTAGATGCATATGACCTGAAGGTCCAATTTAGGTGGCATGTTGAGTCTATTAGAGTGTACCTTAGTGCACGTTAATTTTTTTATAATCGAGCTACCGAATATGTGGGAGGGGGGGGGGGGGGGGTGTATAATCAAGCTACTGAACCTTAGTCTCTTTGCCTCAAGATGACTTTGAACAAGGTTTCTCATTGCCTAACCAATTTTTCTTTTTTTTTTTTCAATATTGTTTTACTGTATGACTTCAAAGATATTAGGTACTTTATCTCTTTCTCGTGCAATGTCTTTATTCCTCTCTTGGAATCGATAAACATTAGCCTGTTTGGATAAGATTGCACTATTATTTTAAACTAAATCCCAACATTCACTATCAAATGAATGAAGTGCATACTGCATATAATACTTATTTACATTTTTTTCATTACTGTTAGAATGGACGTTTATGCACCAAGCTGTTTAGACTGTTTCAGTAGGATCAATGTTTGAACCTATAGCTTGGCAGTGATGGTATACCATTGCACTGTTATTCTTTCCTCTGGTCTTGCATGGACCTTATTTGAAGGAAATGTTAATATAACCAGACTAATAACTGCTACTTAGTTCATTGATGGCATCCTATGTTGAGTGACCTGTATTAGTAGAACAGGTGTTTAAAACCTATGTCAAGGCATGCTCTATGCATGCCACCCAGCATTGTGCCACAAATTTGGATGCGATTGACTTCATAGTGTCGACTGCAATGTGCTGTTTAGTATTTACTCCATGCTTGTTCAGTACCTGAATGAAACCCATATTAACCAGGGTAGGTGGTTTCCTTCTTTAATTATACCAAGCTCACTTGGATGGTTTGAATTCTTTGTTTGACAGATTTAATCATGCACTTTCTTACCTTTCTGAACGATTGCACAACAGTTTCCTTGAGGATTTTTTTTTTTGTAACATGAGGCTAGCCAATAGATTAAGCTGCTTCATGAGAAAATGAAGTATTGTCTCACACTTAACTGTAAATTCCCATCTGGAACTTGTGCTATTGATCTAGTTGCCATGCAGAGTTTCATAGACACGTTGGTATATACCGTTTCAATTGCAATATTTGACAGTACAAAGCCAAATGTTAGTTACTGATGAAATTTGTGTTCATCCAGCTTGTACCAAAAGTGACCAAGGGAATAGTTGAAACTTTCCAAGCATGCAATCCTGCCTTTAGATATTCAGAGTCACTGAATCCAAAACGATTCCTAACCAATCCATCCGCTGGAGTACTGAATGATGGTTTTGACAATGCCAATTCAGATCTCATCTTGTATGTGAACTTTGAGCTGGTCAACTCAGAAACAAAAGGAAGGTTAGGGTTCTCACATTAATTACAATTAATTAATTTTGTACACTGCATTTTCTATTTTTTATAATTTATCCTTTGTTGTATTAAGATGCAACATTAACAGTCTTTTCTGACGGTAAAGGTCTGACTTTATTGTTATCTTTAGTAGCTCAATCACTGGACACTTGGTACTTCCTGTTTCTAACGTTCTTTGTTTCTTTGATCAATTGATTTGTATTACATGATGTAATTAACTTTAAGGCTGTGTGTGTGTGTGTGTGTGTGTGTGTTTTTCTGTTTTTTCAATTGTCCTCAATTCTCTGTTAATCTTTGTAAATGACATTTATCAGTTGAAACTGGTTTTGAGTCACAGTTGGACAAATGCTAGAAATATCATAAGTCAATATGACTGATATACCTTGTTATAGTGCTGACTGAATTGATGCGCCCAGAGGTGATTATACTTGGACATCTGAAACCATGATTGAGACCTTAAATTTTGACTACATAATTGAAAGACAGAATGCACAATGTTTGAGATTGACTATGGGAACTTAGGATACTTGATGCTAAATATTTGTATCATTAATTTACCCATAACAGCTTTCCTACTTAGGTACATCGTCAAAGATGCCCTTGGCCAAGGGACCTTTGGACAGGTTGCCAAATGCTGGGATCTGGAATCTAGCAAATATGTTGCCGTGAAGATAATTAAGAACCAACCTGCTTACTATCATCAGGCAGTGGTTGAGTTCTCTATTCTGGACATGGTAAATGATGCAAATGAAGAGTTGTGCATGCTTATATCAAAATTTTTGTATACATGACAACTATTTTCAGTGTTTTTCTAAACTTTTCAGTTAAATAAGAAGTATGATCCTGATGATAAACATCACATAGTCCGGATCCTTGATTATTTTGTATTTCATCGACACTTGTGCATATCCTTTGAAATGCTTGGCTCAAATTTGTAAGTCGTCTTTTAATAAATATATATATATATATATATATATATATATATATATATATATATATATATATATATATATATATATGTATGTATGTATGTATATGAACATCTAACATAGTTTTGGTATTGTATAAAATGAGTTCTCTATTTGTATGGTTGTTGGCACTGATGTGTTGAGTGTTGTAGGTATGAACTAATCAAAATGAACCACTTCAAAGGTTTGCCTCTGAACATTGTGCAGGCCTTCTCAAAGCAGGTGAAAGGTGTCATTCAATATTCTAGTTTTGATTTTGGACAGATTATCAACTTAGGTTGAATAGAATCTTGTTTTATATGATTTCTCATACATTTTATGCCAATTTTCTTAGATCTTGCATGCATTGGTTGTCATGAAAGATGCTGGTATAATTCATTGTGATATGAAGCCAGAAAACATACTCATTTCTACAAGGTGAGGTGCTAATTGTAAGAGCAGGAAAGACCTTTTTTTATCTACTTGTTGACTGAATATGGATCCAAATCTTCTCTGAATCTATAGACTGAAGCCGCCACAAATAAAAGTTATTGATTTTGGATCAGCTTGTATGGAAGGTCGCACGGTCTACTCTTACATACAGGTCCTTGCCTATCTCATTATTAATTTTACACACAATAATTCTATGTTAAGAATAATGGTTTTTGAATGTTTAGTATACATTTAATCTTGCTATACTTGTTACTATGTGTTGCAGAGCCGCTACTATAGGTCTCCTGAAGTTCTTCTTGGTTATCCGTATCCTTACATATCTATCTTTTACAATCAGCAGCATTGAGATTCTTTTTCTCATTAGAGTGCTGATATCAAATTGAGAGCATTTATTATTTCTCTGTAAATATTTCATTTTTGTAATCACCATGTAGAAGTGTTTTGTGCTTAATATTTCTGAAAGATATACGACTTCAATTGATATGTGGTCATTTGGATGCATCGTTGCTGAGTTATTTCTTGGCTTGCCTTTGTTTCCTGGAGCCTCTGAATATGATCTCCTGAACCGGATGATAGAGATACTTGGGTAGGTATTTGTTTACCCGCTCTTTTTTAAGTTTGCACTTTTTTTGTTCCAGTATGCTACGGCTAATGATTTGAGTAGTTTGTGAAATTGTAGATTTTATTAATCTTAGAGCTGTTTCTTTTTGTGTTTGCTTTGCATGAACAGTGTTATTTGAGATGATAAAGGAACTTAAATAATATTGATATCCTTGTAGTATTACACTGAGATTAATCAAAGTTCATCTAAGTTTCAACCTACATCCATATTACTATGCTAATTAGATTTATTTCATATTATCTTATTATAAAGTTAAAACTGTTGGAACTTGTTGCTCAAATAACCAGGAATTTAATTGGTGGTAAGAATTGTGTCATGTTTTTTTCTCCTCCATTACTCGTGATGTTTGCTTCTTATTGATGCCAGCCACCAGTCTTAACACCGAAAGAACTGAAGATAAGATTTGAGAAGGTTCAGAGTAGTATTAATTAGTTATAGAATATAGATTAGATTGCAGATTTGTGTGCAGTTCATCTTTCTTTTACTAGGCATGGCAATTCAAAACAAATTAACTGCAACTATTCTTGATGTACGCCATTACATACTGTAGGTTGTATTTGTGTATCTCATTTACTTCTACATATAATTTATAAATCTTCAAAGTTAAGTTGTTAGTGAATGAATTTTAATTTAATAATTTAATCGCTGCTTTCTATGACTTTCATCATTCTTAGTGGACTCATACTTGATAAATCCATTTCAAGAATTTTGTTTAGTATTCATGCAAATTATGTAATCGTAGACTTGTTTAGGATAGCACCAGAGCTTGACTAAGAAGCAATAGTACCTTTAGACTGGGATAACAAATTACTATTGTGTCAACTTTGTTCTTCTACATTTGCTACTCTATTCTACATAGCTCGTGGCATCCCATTAATACTTGTGAAT
Organism: Boesenbergia rotunda; assembly: GCA_024364735.1. Taxonomy (NCBI): domain Eukaryota; kingdom Viridiplantae; phylum Streptophyta; class Magnoliopsida; order Zingiberales; family Zingiberaceae; genus Boesenbergia; species Boesenbergia rotunda. Next base: position 474,699 of record JAGFNQ010001075.1, read on the forward strand.
CTGCTAGTGTCTTATAGGATGCCTTTGTTGGTTGAGGTGCTTAGCTCCAAGTAAGAAGATATATGTAGTTAAAATTTTGATGCAGTTAAACTAATTTCTTGCATATACATTTTGTTGAAACTAACATCATACAGGGTAAGATAAGAAAGCTAGTTGATAGCTGATCATCTAAGCATAGGATTGCTTCCATATTAGTAAATTGAGTGTGCAGGCTTGTCAATTGTGCTCATATATCTAGCAATATGTCCATTTCTTTCTAAAATTTCTTCACTTCGATTGATTATAAAAAAACTATACAATTTCATTGTCCTACTCTAGACTTCTGTCTTTTCATATGAGTTTCAGTCTTTTCTCTCTCTATTTTGTATTTCTATTTTTTTTTCCTTTTGTATATGACTTTTTAATAGAAGAAAACTATCTCCTAGTGCCTTAGGCTATTTTTCCTATGAGGGAAGGAAATACAGACACAAAACAAGCTGGTGGAAATATTTGCCCAGCTGTCCTCTTTATCTCTGTTTCCTTTGGCAGAAAGCAAAGAAGGGACAAAAATGACAAGGGAAATTTTTCTGTGGTTTTGGCCCAAATATGCTTCCATTTTGAAGAGAGCCAAGAGATGTGTAAACAATAGGAGTATTTGTCCTATTGATTCATTATTTCCTCTTAGAGTAAATGTACAAGAGAGGCTCTATAAATACAATGTAAAGCAAGAGAAAAGTAAATGAAATACATATTTCCAAGAAGACATTAAAGAAAGCTAGGGAAGCCCAAAGGACACCAAGGGGAAATGGGGAAGCATGCTTGCAATTAATATTTTATTTTCAATACTCCCCCTCAAGTTGGGTTGTACATGTTGTACATGCCCAACTTGCCACGTAGCTCTTTAAAGTTGTTGTGTGGGTGAACCTTTGTGAGAATGTCAACTATTTGATGTCGAGATGAAATGTATGAGAGTTCCATGTTTTCATTCGTCACATTCTCTGAAATGAAATGTCGGTCAATTTCAATGTGCTTCGTTCTATCGTGGTGAAAGGGATTTTTGGCGATACTGATAACTGCTTGATTATCACACTGCAATTTAACTATCTTCTATGTGGAAATTTCAAGGTCATTCATAATTCTTCGTATCCATATTCTTTCACAGATTCCAAGAGCAAGAGCCATGTATTCAGTACTCAACACTTAGCACTGCTTCTAGCCACTACAGATTGCTTTTTTGCTTCTCCAAGTTATCAGATTTTCCATTACGTATGTGTAGTAGCCAGAGGTTTATCGTTTGTCATTAACGTTACTAGCCCTGTCTACATCAATGTAAGCGTGTATGCCTGTGTCTTCAATTTTTTGGAATAGTAGCCCTTTAACTAGAGTACTTTTAAGATATTTGAGAATCGACTTTCATGTGTTCTTCTGTGGGATTATTTAGACTTACCACACTTATAGAAAAGCCGATATCGGGTCTAATGTGTGATAGGTAGAGCAGTTTGCCTTTCAAGTCGTTGGTATCTCCCCCTGTCAGTTGCATCCAAGCATTCCAAGTTCCTTTAGTAGATCCATAGTGTATTTTCGTTGTGAAAGAAAAATACCTTGTCTCGATCTTGCCAGTTCCATTCCTAGGAAGAATTTTGGATCTCTGAAATCTTGGATTTCAAATTCTCTTGTGAGGAGCTCCTTTAGAACTATTTCTTTCTCGTTGTCCCCTGTGACAATGATGTCGTTGACATAAACAATAAGAATAGACATTTTGTTGTAGATTTTTACAAACAGAGCCAGTTCTATTCCTAGGAAGAATTTTAGATCTTTGAAATTTTGGATTTCAAATTCTCTTGTGAGGAGCTCCTTCAGAACTATGTCTTTTGCGTTGCCCCCTGTGACAATGATGTCGTCGACATAAACAATAAGAATGGACATTTTGTTGTAATTTTTACAAAGAGAGTGTGGTATGCTTGGCACCGTTTGTACCCGTGTTTGGTTATCAATGTGGCAAACTTGTCAAATCATGCTTTAGGAGATTGTTTGAGGTCATACAAGGATTTGTGTAATCTGCATTCGAGATGGAACTTTCATATAGACTTCTTCATCCAAGTCTCCATTTAGAAAGGCATTTTGATGTCCAATTGGTGGAGTTGCCGGTTCTTGTTAGCCGTCAAGGAAAGGAGGATCCTTATTGTGTTAAGTTTAGCGACTGGAGCGAAAGTCTCTTGATAATCTATTTTATAAGACTGTGAGAAACCCTTTGTGGTCAGCCATGCCTTTAATCTTTCAACTGTTATGTTCGCCTTGTGTTTGACTTTGAATATCCACTTGCACCCAATTGCCTTTTTCCCTTTTGGTAGTTCGCAGATGAACCAAGTGCCATTTTTTCTGCAGTGCTCTTATCTCCTCATTTATTGCCTGTTTTCATTCTGTCTAATTTAGAGCTTCATTAATGCTGGATAGGACCTGAATGTTGTCGAAGGAGGCTATACATGCTCGGTATTTCGAGGATAGCCTTTCATAAGAGATGTAATTGGAAATGGGTGCATTGTGCATGATCCGACCCCTTCCATTAAAACAATTGTTATCTCCGTTGCGTGTAATAAGAGTCGTACTTGTGTAGTAGGATCTGGTTCTAACTTTTGGACCAGTGTTGTGTGTATACACGAACTTCTTTGGGTGGATTAGGTTCGGAGGGGTTGTGTTTATGTTGAGAGTAGGTACAAGCATAGTGTTTGTGTCAAGACTAGGCTCAGGCACAATGTTTGTTGCAGGTATTATTTCAGTCTTTTTGGGATGATATTCTCTCAAGTTCTCCCTCTGAATATTGGACTTGAGGTAGTATGGTTGATTTTCAAAGAATGTGACATCCATGGAGATATAGGTTTTCTTGGTGATAAGTGAGTAGCATTTGTATCCCTTTTGAAGGGTGAATATCTAAGAAAAATGCATTTGGTAGAGTGAGGGCCAAGTTTGTCCCAATCATGTTTGTGGATGTGGATAAAGGATGTACACCTAAAGATTTTGGTGTGTGGGAGTGACTAAAGGAGTTTGGTTGTGGGAAAGATTGGAGAAGACATTGAACTAGGCTTTGGAAGTTGATGATGCGTGATGGCATACGGTTGATGAGGTATGTGGTGGTAGAGACGACCTCACCCCAGAAGATTTTGGGTGCATTGGAGGAAAACATTAGAGAACGAGTTACTTCTAGGAGACGTCTATTTTTATGTTCGGCGACTCCATTTTGTCGTGGAGTGTTGACGCAAGAATTGAGATGAATGATACTTTTGGAGTTAAGAAACACTCCTAGGTTTGAGATGGATGTATGGAATTGTGTTTGGATCATGGCAAAAAAAATTTCGAATGTGTCCGACCTCGAATTTTTCAAATTTGTCACCGACCTCATATTTGTCTTTCATTAGAAACAACCAGGTGAGTCGTGTAGGATCATCAATAAAGGTTATGAACCTTCCCTCTGAGTGTTTTGATCATCACTATTAATGAGTGTGAAAGGTTTGGATGGTTTATAGTGAATTTTTGGGAAGGAGGCTCGTGTATGTTTAAAAAGTTGGCTAATCTCATATTGAAAAGAACATACTTTTTCATTAAGGAATATATTTGGAAATAACTTGGCAAGATAAGCAAAATTTGGATGACCTAACCTCTGGTGCCATAACATGATTTCGGCATGTTTACTAAAAATCAGAACACATGAATAATATAGGGTAGAGGTGAAATCTCATGAATAATGTAGAGTCCACAGGTCAACACTACCAATCGTCTTCCCTGTCTCAGTGTGCTGAAATTCACAATGATTTGGGAGAATTTAGCTCGACATTTTAATTCATGAGTCAATTTACTGATGGATAATTAAATGCAATCTAGTATGAGAGTATAAAGAACGTTTTTCAATCTACCCCTGGGGCAGGATGTCATGGTTAAGCCCTCCAGTGATAAATCAAGGATTTAGAGTTCAAGACTCAGCTGCAGCGTATTATTGAGAATTTTTTCCTTAATAGGTAACGGACCTAAAATTGCCGGTGATGGGGCTCCACATGCACTTCCCCGATTTACCCTAGCGGCCGATGAGTCGCCCCAGGTTCGACTTTACCTGGTTAATTATTTTTTTTTATGAAGAACGTTTTTCAAACATATGTTTGGTGTTATTTTGGCTGAACCAACACCGGCAATTTTAGCCATTGCTCCATTAGCAACACGGATATTTGTCTCGTTTTGTCATATCACAAAGTTATGGAGTAAAGATATATCACCCTTCATATGTTCTGATACACTGAATCCATAATCCATCGCCCAAACAACCTGGTTTTATTTTCAAATATCTTGTTAACCTTGTCCATAAACTGATTGAGAAGCTGGTGGCTTCTCGATTTGTGGAGGCTATACATAAATAGGTGGCAGTGCTTGACCGTATCCAGTTGACGCAGGGGGCTGGCTCCATGGTAGTTAAAATCCCGATTTAAATCTTAAAATCCTAAGATTTTACGATTTTTGACCTCCAAACGATTTAAATCGGAGTTAAA
>JAGFNQ010001075.1:487745-538977 GCA_024364735.1 Boesenbergia rotunda
CTATAGACTCATATATAGTAATATGTAGCTCACATATATGCAATGACATACAGGGGCTAAGGGATAGAAGAAGACTCGTCAAGGGAGAAACGAATCTGCGAGTTGGAAATGGAGCAAAGATTGCTGCTGTTGCCATCGGAACATATTTGCTAAAGCTCCCTACTGAACGTGTCTTAGAATTGGATAATTATTATTTTGTTCCTTCGTTAATAAAGAATATTGTATCTATTTCATGTTTGAATGAAAAGGGTTATCATTTAACTTTTAATAACAATTGTTGTTACATAACTTTAAATGGCGTTCTTTATGGGACCGGAACTTTGTGCAATGGTATCTACACGTTAGATTTATCCGGTGACGTTTTCAATATCGAAGTCAGCAACAAACGTGCTCGAATAGATAATCGTATAGACTCCTACACATGACATTGTCGTCTTGGCCATGTAAGTAAGAAACGCATGACCGAATTACACCGATGTGGAATTCTGGAATCATTTGAACCCGGTTCATTTGATACATGCGAATCATGCTTAAAAGGCAAGATGACCAAATTACCCTTTTCCAGAAAAGGTAATCCAGTGGGAGAATTGCTTGGTCTAATACATACTGATGTATGTGGACCAATGTCAACTCTTGCACAAGGAGGCTATAGCTACTTCATCACCTTTATCGATGATCACTCACGATTCGGGTATGTGTTCTTGATGAAACACAAATCTGAAGCTTTTGAGAAATTCAAAGAATTCAGAAATGAAGTAGAGAAACAGCTTGGCAAAAGTATTAAGATACTTCGATCCGATCGGGGTGGTGAATACTTGAGTCAAGAGTTTCAAGATTATCTTAGGGACAATGGGATATTGTCTCAATGGACTCCGCCGTATACACCACAGCATAATGGTGTATCTGAAAGGCGTAACCGAACCTTGATGGACATGGTTAGATCCAGATGAACCATGCAACTCTTCCAAAATCCTTTTGGGGCTATGCACTTAAGACAGCTGTTTACTTGCTAAACAGAGTCCCGACCAAGGTAGTCTCTACTACTCCATATGAGATATGGAATAGTAAGAAACCTCACTTAACTCACCTTAAGATATGGGGTTGTCCTGCTTATGTGAAGCGGACTGTATCAGACAAATTGGATGCTAAGTCTAATAAATGTCTATTTATTGGATACCCTAAGGAAACGAAGGGTTACCAATTCTATCATCCCTTGGAACAAAAGGTGTTTGTTTCAAGGCATGCTGTATTTCTGGAAAAAGAATTTCTTTTACAAGAAAACAGTGGGAGTGGCATTGAACTTGATGAAGTTCAAGAAACTCCAATAGACATTAAAGAGACACCTAGTCTAGACCCACAACCAATAACTCATAACATGAGCTATCAATTGAACCTAAAACAACACCACCTCTTCGTAGGTCTGATCGGACACGCAATATTCCAGAGAGATACGGATTTCTCATAAGCGAATCGAACGACGTGTTACTCATAAGCGATGACGAACCTATCAGTTATGAAGATGTTCTGAAAAGTTCAGAAAGGGACAAATGGCTTGAAGCTATGAAGTCGGAAATGGATTCCATGTACGAAAATCAAGTATGGGACTTGGTTAACCCACCTGAAGGGATTAAACCCAAAGGGTGTAAGTGGGTTTTCAAGAAGAAAACCGACATGGAAGGTAATGTTGTTACCTTTAAGGCTAGATTAGTGGCAAAAGGATATCGTCAGAAACAAGGAATTGATTATGACGAAACCTATTCGCCAGTAGCTATGCTTAAATCCATTCGGATGCTCTAGCCATAGCAGCTCATTATGATTATGAGATATGGCAAATGGATGTGAAAACAACTTTCCTTAATGGAAACCTGCTTGAGGATGTATACATGATACAACCTGAAGGTTTCACATCGGTTAATAAAACCAAAATATGCAAGCTTCAACGATCCATATATGAACTGAAGCAAGCATCCAGGAGCTGGAACATCCATTTTGATGTGACAATCAAAGAGTTTGATTTCTCACAAAATCCAGACGAACCTTGTATGTACAAGAAGGTTAGTGGGAGTGCAGTCGTATTCCTAGTGTTGTATGTCGATGACATATTACTTATAGGAAACGATATATCAGTCTTACAGTCGGTTAAAATTTGGTTGTCCAAAACTTTCTCCATGAAAGACCTGGGAGAAGCAACCTATATCCTTGGGATTAGAATCTATAGAGACAGATCAAAACGGTTGCTTGGTCTTTCGCAGGCTACATATATAGACCGAGTGCTAAAAAGGTTTAGCATGTCGGAATCCAAGAAAGGTTACCTTCCCATCAGGCATGGGATCAACCTTTCAAAGTCTATGTGTCCGCGCACAGAAGACGAGAGGATTTGCATGAATAAGATTCCTTATGCATCCGCGATAGGATCTATCATGTATGCTATGTTATGTACTAGGCCCGATTTATCGTATGCTCTGAGTGTCACGAGCAGATACCAGTCTGATCCAGGAATGGATCATTGGGCGGCTGTCAAAACAATCCTTAAGTACTTAAGAAGAACTAAGGATGTGTTCCTAATATATGGAGAAGGAGATATGGTAATACGTGGGTATACAGATGCCAGTTTCCAGACAGATAAGGATGACTCCAAATCTCAGTCTGGATACGTATTTACATTGAATGGAGGTGCAATAAGTTGGAAGAATTCCAAGCAAGACACTGTAGCGGATTCTACCATGGAAGCGGAATATATTGCGGCTTCGGAAGCTGCAAAAGAAGCAATCTGGATCAATAAGTTTGTCTCAGAACTTGGTTTGGTTCCAACCATTGATGAAGCAATACCGATTTATTGCGACAACAATGGAGCTATTGCACAAGCAAAGGAACCAAGGTCTCATCAGCGATCCAAACACGTGCTTCACCGCTATCATCTGATCAGAGAGATTATAAGTAGGAATGACATACAAATTGAGAAAATTCCCAGTGAAAGGAATTTAGCGGATCCTTTAACTAAGGCCTTGCCTCAAAGCAAGTTTGAGGGTCATGTTAGAGCCTGTGGTATTGGATACCGTAGCGATTGGCATTAGGCCAAGTGGGAGTTTGTTAGTAATATGAGAGAAGTGTCCTAAGACAATCGCCTTATGATTGTAATCATTTACTTTAATAAATGAATATTCACTATTTGAGTATACATGTTCATGTATTTGATTGAGATCTTGAACTCATTTACTGAATGTCCGCAATACAATTCACAGCATGAGAGAATTTGTGATGAATTCACAACTAGTGATTATCTCTACATATGCAATTGTGAAGTATTGAAATTGTCCCCAGTCGATGAATTGATAAATACGGACACTATCAATTCTGTTGAGACTAGCATGGGTTATTCTCTAATCAGCTGATTCTCACTGGCTGGTGACATTGGGATGTCCGAAGATAAACATGGATGCTAGTTAAGGGAACTAGTTCATTGGAGTGACTGGCTGTAAAACTTCATATGGGAATCTACATGTAGATATGTCAATGAAGTTCTTACTGCAGCTTAAGTGCAATATTCCTTTGACTTGCGGTGTTCAAGTCATCTTGGTCATGGAGACTTATACTTTGACATCTTAAGCAAGCATCTCTAAGGAGGTGTGGACCCAAGATGATTGGGTATAAGCCGAAGTGCCCGAAGATGTTTGAACAACCTACAAAGGATTCACCACTCCTTGCGAGGAGATGTATACCCAAGGCCTATCATCAGATTGTTACTCGAAGCCTCTGGCCAGAGCATAACATGTTCCGAGTATGAATCTCTAGGAAACATGAGAGTAATTAGAATCCGTTGGACGAGAAAGACATTACTTGGGCTAGGTGTGACGTAGTCAGCCTAGTGGGGACTGACACATAAAGACCGTGTCCTGAACCAAGTGGGTATAAGATGGTGAAGGGAATGAGGCACGACTCATTATAGCTGCTGAAGGATTTCAGAATTATTTCTGAGGTTAACCGTTGATCTTTCGATTAATTAGGGGTCATAATGTACTACTAGGTGCCACTCATGATCGTTCTATAATTGGTTGATTATAGACGGCCAACATAAATCGAAAGCTTATTTAGTCACACTCACTACGAGTAATCCGAGGGATTTAAAATGAGTTGAAAATTAGATTTTCCAATCAAGAGAAATAAGTCGAATCTGAATTTATCAGAGGCGCACCGGAAGCTTAAAATGTCTAAGTCTTTTGAAGGCTTATTGGACGAATTAAATGAGTTTAATTCGCGAGGAGGCGGCTTGGTTTGGCCGGCCAAAGAGGGTCCCCACCCTCTTTGGTTTGGTCGGCCACAACAAGGAGGGAAACCAATTTATTTGGTTTAAATTATAAAATAAATCAAGCGCGATTTGTTTTATAAAATTATGGATAAATAAATTTATATATAAAGAAATTTATATAAAGAAATTTATATAAAGAGATTTATTTTAATGGAAATTGAAATAAACCTTTGATTGGCTTATTTTATTTTATAAAATCAATTATGAATTGATTTTTCCATGATAAGAAAAATTTATATAATAAATTTCTTGTGAAAATTTATTCCATAATAAAAGGGGAAGATGTGTTTGTTTTATTATAAATTTAGTTATAATAAAACAAGGCATAACGGAATAATTCATAGGAAAATTTATAAGATAAATTTCTTATGAAAAATTTATTCCGTTAAAGGGGAGACTTGGCAATGGAGAGGCTACTATATAAAGGAACCAAGGCAAGGCTTGAATTCCAATCAAGAGATAAAGAAGCAAGCTCTCTCTCTCTCTCCTTCTCTCCCTCTCCCTCCTCTAGGGTCGGCGCCCTCTTCATCCTCTAGGGCCGGCGCACCTCCTAGGGTTGCCGTGAGCCTCCTCCACCAAGAAGGTGCCAAAGAAGAAGAAGAAGTGGGTCGCAACTCCTTCCTTTCCCCGGATCTAGATTCCGTTACTTGGTGGTTAGTTTCCATCTCTCTCTCTTGATATTCTTGTCGTGCCTTTGGAGAATCTAGTAGTTCTTGTCGGCACGAAACTCGTGGCTTTGCGAAGTCATCCCGAAGAGAACTCGTCGTGGATGCGAATAGAGGCGGAGCTTCCAAGGGACGCTACGGTTGGATCTCGTCCCTTTCTTCGAGTTACGCGAGGTACTAAGTAAATTATTTTACTTTTCTGCAAAATTTTAATTTATGATCATGTCTCCACAACTTAAGGTTGCATGCTAGATACGTGGTTAAAATAATTTAAGAAATTATTTATGCTAAACCTTCCGTTGCACGTAATTAAACTTTAAAATTACGAACCCGTATCTATGTCAACATGCACCCAGTCCCAACAAGAGCTTCCACATCCTCCAGATCGTTAGGGTTAAATGAAATAACAGGGCTCTGGCACTTGTCGCTGCTTGTCCCAATAGCATAGTTCTCCAGCTGACGGGTATGGGACTTTCTGAGATTACTCCTCCAGTTGGCCCTCCTGAGATTACTCCCACATAGCCTAATGGAGGCCCGTGCACCGGAGCTTTGCTCTTCCTGGGATCTCTTTTGAAGGAGATAGATTGGCGAGGTGCTATCTCCTGACTCCTTCCCCTCGAACGTGACCGGGATCGATGCCTGGGTCTATCTTCCCCTATTTGTCGTCGATGAGTGGAGGGCCTTTGCCAAGAGGAGCGCCGTCAGTACCCCGCTTTATTCTACTGCTTGCGAGGCTTGGCTTCCACCTCCTTGGACCTCCTTTTCTTCAACGTGTAGCACTCCTCTGTAGAGTGTGTCGTACTGCCATGGAAATCGCAGTACTTCTTCGGTGGTCGGGTTCCACGGTGTCAACCATCTCCACCAACCTCTTCTTATCATCCCAATGATCCTTCCCTGAGTGAGGATCTTTTGCCCGGGCTGGTGTGGGTGGTTCTCTTCTCTTGGATCGTACCGAGATTTGAGGGGGGACTCCCGTCGGATCTTTGCGGTGGGCGTGTTGCACCTCTTCGACATTGATGTGCTTGACGGAGCGCCCTAATAAGTCGTCAAAGCTGGTTGGTGGCTTCTTCACCAAGATCAAAAGAAATCTCCTTTGGAGAGTTCTTGCATGAAGGCGCTGATGAGGATCTCCGAAGTAGGGGTTGGCATGTCTTGAGCCACCCCATTGAACCGCTGGATATAGTCCTTCAGTGATTCTTTGGCCTTCTGCTTGAGGGTGAACAGGTTCAATGTCGTCTTCTGGTATCGGCGGCTACTGGCTAAGTGGTGGAAGAAAACGGTTCTAAACACCAGGAAGGAGTTTATCGAACCTTGGGGCAGCCTCTGGAACCATCTCTGGGCAGCCCCTGACAAGGTGTTAAAGAACACCCGACACTTCACACCATCTATATACTGGTGTAAGAGAGACGTGTTCTCAAATTTACAGATGTGGTCCTCTTGATCCGTCTTCCTATTGTAGTCAGCAATTCCTGGACACGGAATTGCTTGGGCATGGGGTCCTCTATAATGTCCGGAGAGAAAGGGCTAGATGGAGTCTTCAGGGGGCTTTGGATCCCTCGATCTTCCTCGGTCCTTCCTCCTACCGTAAAATGCTGGAGGCGATGGAGTGTGCTCTCACCAGGTCTACCAAGGAATCTCGTCGAGGCGCTGGATTGCCATTGCCGGTCCCGCAGGTGGTGAGACGGATCTTCAATTTTGGTGGTACGAGGCACACATTCTTGGAATTTTGCCTTGCACCTAAGCCGCTCGTCGTGAGGTGGCTTGCTCGATTTGATGTTGTTCTAACGCTCCTTTGATGGCGTTGGCTACTAGACGATCCAACTTCTCCCTCATTAGGATGATGGGTAGTCCTTCTGGATTTTCCATCACAGTGCTCCTTCTGGTGCTTTGATTTCTTTCCCATAGATGGCACCAAACTTGTTCCGGAAGGGAACAACGCGGATGGTGAGTCACCAAAGTGCACCCCACGAAGACGGTGATGGGGAGACGATGCTCACGCCCTGCAAGATTAACATGAGTGTTAATGGGAACACACCAGAAGGTTTTTCGGCTGAGCCCACTCCGACCCTCAAGTCAGGATTCTTATCTCTTCTTAGGAGGACAACGAGGAATCAGAATTTTGACGATGTTTGGAAAGCATACCCCATTTACCTGGATGCCAAAGCACCTTATATACCTGAGGTTTCGATCACATGTGTCCCCACGTTCTCCTCCACGTTCCTTAATCATTGATTACTTGATATCTTTTGGTAACGGTCATTGCGACCATTAAGGCCTTAATTGCCGCGTGTTGCAGATAATAATTATCCGATCACTTGAAGTTGGACTATCTGATATATTGATTTTTGGGCTCCACTCTCCCGAGTCAGTCTCGGGGTCTCATCTCCCGAGTTGACCTCGGGGCCTTCATTTGTTTTACCGAGAGGGTCTCGAAGCCTGACACTCGATAAGACCCCGGGGGCTTTTGCTTGATCTCCCAAGGTAGTCTCGATCTGACCTCAGAGCTCCGGCTTGGCGGACCTTACCATGTAGCTTTTTTGTGTCACGTGTCCACCCCGGGATGCTCATCCCTATCATACCCCTAGATCATTTAAAATTTAAGATTATAGAGAAGATGATATATTTCAAAATAGACTTAGTCTTTTTCAAATATGATTAAAAAAGTTCAGAGACCAATTTTAGATTTCTTTTGAAAAAAGCTGTAAAAAATACTTAGTTGACTTAAGCTTTTTGAAAGAATACTTTTGAAATTTTTGCTTACTTTTTGCAAAGCTTAAGTACTAAAATATTCTTTTCGAAAAATTTAAGTGCTTTTCAAAAACTAAGAAGAGAGATTATGTAGTTTTTCAAAATGTTGAGTCATTTTAAAAATAGGTTCTAAGCATTCGAAAAAAACATAGTTTTTGAAACACTAAAAAGAAGCTTAGTTTTCGAAATCACTAAAAAAAACTTAATTTTCGAAGAGCAATTTTCGAAAAGCAAAATGATTCGAAATGTGAAAAGACTGGTATAGAAGTACTCTTTTCTTTGAACTCCTTTTCTCTCTCTTCCCCTTTGCCATATATCAAACTCATGCATGTAATATGAGGGTATGAATAGCTAAGTGTATTAGAGCGAGTAATTTCAAGCAACATAATAAGTCTAAGTAAAATGTCTAAGTCTAGGCTAAGTGTAAGTCAATCCTAGCACCTCCATTTTGAGTCCAAGCATGAAAGAAAAAATTTGAAAATAATTTTAAATATTCAAAAAATAAAGTCAATTCCTTTTAGGCACCTATCTAACCTTTTAGCTACTTGTTGACTATAATAAATAGTAGTTTTCACTTGGTTTAGTCAAGTCAAGTATATTTCATAAATCAGCTCAGTTAGCCAGAATACTTGACTTGATTAATTTGAATTGCATTTACAATGCCCCCAGCTTGTACTGATGCACTGATTTTGAAGCATCTAAGTCTAGGGCAACTGTCATAAGCATCTCAACCCAGTCTAGGTTGTCAATCAGATTAACCCTAATGTGCTTGTGAGATGCTAACTTCTAAACCTATGGGAGCATACATACTAGGGTTAAGCCTAAGCTAAGTCCATGTTGAAGAAAGACCCTAGTTTTGATGGGGGTAGTTTAAAGTCAAAGTAAAACTAAGTATCGAAAAAATATAATAAATTTTGAAAACAAAGTTTTAAAATTTGAAATAAAGTTTTTGAAATCATTTTTAAAATCAGAATCAGTCTTAGAATCTTAAAGAATTTTGACGTTCAAAATCAAATCAAGATCAAACATATGAAGTCCTACTATACTAAGCACAATCCAAGTTGCCTTCTTAATGAACTAAACTTAGACTCAGGTAGGGGTTTAGTAAAAATGTCTGCTAGGTTAGATTTGGACTGTATATGTTGAAGGATAATTTCACCCCTAACTACGTGGTTCTTAACAAAGTGATATTTCACTTCTATATGTTTAGTCCTAGAATGGTGGATTAGGTTTTTGGAAAGGTTTATTGAACTGATATTATCAATAAAGACCTTAGTTTGAATATAGTCTAGGTTAAAATCCTTAAGGGTATGCATCATTAATAAGAGTTAAGCTACTCATTCCCCTAAGGTAACATACTCTGCTTCAATTGTAGATAAGGCAACACAATGTTGCTTTCTACTGCACCAACTAACTAGACTTTGACCCAACAATTGACAGCTCTCACTTGTACTTTTTCTATCTAGTTTACAACCTGCATAGTCTGAGTCAGAAAATCCAAATAATTCAAAAGTGGAAGTCCTTGTGGGATCGGTTAGAAATGATAGAGGGGGGGTGAATATCGTTCGACAAAATTCTTCGGAAATCGTAAGAATAATTGCACAGCGGAAAAGAAAAACTAACGCTAACACATTTGTTTTTACTTGGTTCAGAGTCGCGGTCGGCTTCTAATCCAAGGCCCATGGTCCTTGACCATTTACGACGGGAAATTCTATATTTCGTCAAATAATTACAAGTAGAAGTTCGAATATAGAATAAAAAGATTACAGCAATTAAACTAAATTATACCGACGACCGGAAGATCGGAGTGTCGCAGCCGCGGGTTGTCGTTGGCGCTTGAATCTTGAGCACAGGGCGTTTCGAAGCAGAGTGCGTTGAAGAATGCGTTGGAAAATGTTGTTCTGAAGCCTAGGGGGTGAACCCCTATTTATACTCGTAGCTGGGGTGCCTGTGTTGAAGGGGGCGCCTCATATGCAGTCTTGAGGCTTTGCATTGAAGTGCTTGGATTTTCCCCTATGTTTGGGGCGCCTGTCTCAACACAGGCACCTAGCCCAGTAGGGCGCCTCACACCATTGAGGCTCCTTGGAGCAGAAATCTTCATTCCTTCATTCCTGCAACCAGGGTTAGTTCCAAAACACAAGAAACATATAAATAGTATAGATTTCATCATGATTTACAGCTTGAGCTATCTTGGTTCTAACTTTGGGCTTCCCAAATTGAACCCTAGGTCGAACCGACGCCTAATGTTCCCTCCACGGGGAACGCATCCTCACCTACTCCTCTCAGGAGATTTTACCTGTTTGCCAACCGACTCCTCCGGTTGGACTTTTACCCAATCCCCCGGATCAGGTCTTAGTGCCCAGCTTCACTCACCAGGTCTTAGTGCCCAGCTTCACTCACTAGGTCTTCGGTGCCCAATCCAGGACCAGGACTCAGTGCCCAGCTTCACTCACCAGGTCTTAGTGCCCAACCTTATGTCAGGACTTAGTTGCCCAGCCCACAGCCAGGACTTAGTGCCTAGTGTACCTAGGAGTTTTCCTGCACACTTGATTAGCCTTGTTAGATCACAATGAGGCCTTAACTTCTGAACCCTTTGCCATTATCAAAACATAGGTTTGACTTTGGTGCTTTCGGCACCAACAATCTCCCCCTTTTTGATTTATGGCAACACGGTTCAAAAAGTTAAGTTAAAAAGCATTTTAATCACATTTGATAGACAAGATTAAGAAATACTTGAATAAACATAGTTAATTTGCTCCCCCTGAAATAAACATTCTCCCCCTGAAACTTTCAATGATATATGGTTTTTGTAAAATTTCTAAGTGCTTTATGTTTGACTAAGTGTTTTTCAAAATGGAGCAAAAAACTTTATATTTTTTACTAATTGTTTTTCAAAATCGAGCAAAGACATTTGCACTTACATAAAAATTTTCCACTTCGACAATTTTCCATTTTAGAAAAGTTTTACAAGCCTAAATTTCGTTAAAAAACTTTTACTTTGCAAACAAAATTTTTATTTAAACAAAAATTTACTTAGCCAAAATTTTGAAAACAAATTTCCCTTAAAAAGTTTCAACTTTGAAAATTTTTACTTGGAAAAAATATTGTTTACAAAACCATTTGCACACTTTAGAAAAATTCGCTTGAAAATACTTTGTGCATTTTGAAACAAAATTTTACTTGAAAAATGATCTTTAATAACTTTCTAGATAAGTTTTTGCTCAAAAAGTTTGTTCACTAACGAAAACTTTACTTAGAAACATTTGCCAAAAAAATTCCAAAAAGGTTTTTTGCTCAGACAAATTTTGTTTACTAAGGATAATTTAATTTTTGAAGCACATAGAGATACTTTAGAAAAAAATTTTGAAGCACTTAGACAAAATTTTTTTGAAGCACTTAGAGATACTTTAGAAAAAAAAATTCTCTCTTTTCTTTCTCTCCCCCTTTGCCATATATAAAAAAAAATTGATAACAACTATTGCAAGTTAATTTTAACTAGAGCTAGTTAAAAAAAAAAATTGGAAATCCGTATTGAACCAACTCTAGAGAATTCAAGCAAGAAAAAAAAGGACCAACCCAATTTATCTGAACTTTTTCGGGTCCTGTCTAACCCAGTTAGCTACTTACTAACTATTATAAAACAGTAGTTTTCACTAGGGTTAGTCACGTTAAGTGATCTGATCAAGTTAGATTTGCTAAACATGAACACTTAACTTGATTGTTGTTCAATTTGTATTTATTGCCCGAATTACTGCAGATGCACTGACTTAAAGTATCTCGAATCAAGGCATAGACCTAAGCATCTCAACCCAGTCTAGGATATCAATCAAAGTACCCTAAGGTGCTTGTGAGATGTTGGCTTCTAGATCTATAAGTGCATGCAGTTCTAGGGTTAAGGCCTAAGCTAATTCCATTTTGCGCAAAACCCCTAGTTTTGAAGGAGGTAAATTTTTTGAAAAAAAAATCTAAGTCATAAAATCATTTTAAATTTCAATAACTTGATAAAAGAAATGATTAAATTCTAATTTTCAACAAAATTGAGAAAATAGAAAGGATTTTAAAAAACAACATAGAACAGTCCTATTCTACTAAGCACAACCCTAACTGCCTTCTTAATAAGCTAAACTCAGATTCAGGTAAGGGTTTGGTAAAAATGTCAGTTAAATTGAATTTTGAGTCCACATGCATAAGTACTATTTCGCCAGTGGCTACATGATCCCTTACAAAATGATATTTAACTTCAATATGTTTGGTTCGGGAGTGCTGAATTGGATTCTTAGTTAAATTGATTGAACTAATATTGCCAATAAAAACTTGGGTTTGGGTGTAGTCTAGCTGGAAATCCTTAAGAGTGTGTATCATTCATAAAAGTTGTGCCACACACTCTCCTAGGGCAACATATTCTGCTTTGGTTGTGGATAATGCTACGTAGTGTTGCTTTCTACTGCACCAGCTGACTAGATTATTTCCTATCAACTGACAACTTCCACTTGTCCTCTTTCTATCTAATTTATAACCTACATAATCAGAGTTAGAATATACTGATAATTCAAAAGTGGAAGTCCTAGGATACCAAATCCCTACATTTAGGGTAGCCTTAATGTATCTTAGAACTCTTTTTAGGGCTGCTAAGTGGGATTCCTTAGCACAAGTTTGGTATCTAGCAGGCTACCAATCATACTCCGGTATAATTTTAAGTCAACTGGTTTACCCTCAGGGTCATTATCAATTTTGGCATTAGTAGCCATAGGGATACTTAAGCTTTTAGAATTATCCATCTTAAATTTCTTTATTAATTCTTTGGCATACTTGGATTGGTGAACATAATTACCATCTCTAGTTTGTTGTATTTGTAGCCCTAAGAAAAAGTTGAGCTCACCGACCAAGCTCATTTCAAATTTGTTTTCCATGATTTTGACAATTTCTTTTAGAAAATTAGAATTGATAGATCCAAATATTATATCATCAACATGAATTTGTGCAATAAAAATATCATTTTCTAAGGTTTTAACAAATAATGTGGAGTCAATTTGACCTTGGTTAAATTCCTTTGAAATTAAATAGGTTGATAAGCATTCATACCAAGCCCTGGGTGCTTATTTCAATCCATAAAGTGCTTTTCTAAGTTTAAATACATGTTCGGGTTTCTCTAAGTCCTCAAATCCTGGGGGTTGTCCTTGATTGGAACTTACCTAGGTAGTCCTTAGTGTTTAAAATATGAACTCTGCACCTAAAAACTCTTAAATAGTGTAAATTTGGTAATCTATGATAATAGAGTTCATAGGGTGTTTTATTGTGCCTTTTATTAATTAGGACTCTATTTTGGATATAACATGTCGTATTTACTACTTCTGCCCAAAATTGGTTAGCTAGGTTGTATTCATTGAGCATGGTCCTAGTAGCTTCCTGAAGGGTTTTATTCTTTCTCTCAAGTATCCCATTTTGTTGGGGGGTTCTACGACAAGAAAACTCATGGATATATCCATTAATTATACAAAACTCCTCAAATTTGTGATTTTCAAACTCTCCCCCATGATCACTCCTAAGTCTTTTAATTTTAGTATCATTTTGATTTTCAATCATTTTGCATGTCATTAAATAAATTAAAGGTTACATCCTTAGTTTTCAGGAACCTAACCCAGGTGAACCTAGAGTAGTCGTCGATGATTACTATGCAGTACCGGTTCCCGCTTAGTGACTTGGCTCCATGTGAATCAAATAAGTCAAGGTGTAGGAGCTCAAGTGTGGTTTAGGTTAAGTCTGATTGGATTGGTTTATGAGTCGACTTAGTTTGTTTGTCTTGTTTACATGAGTTACAAATTGTATTTTCAAAATTCTTGATTTTAGGCACACCCTTAATTAACCCAAGTTGAGTAATTTTTGAAATCAGTTTGATACGAGTGTGACCTAATCTCCTATGCCAAATGTTAGATTCTTCTAATTGAGTCAGAAAGCATTTGGGTACTGTAGATAAATTAATAGTGTAAACGTTGTTTTTCCTAGAACCCTTAAGTGTTATCTCTAAGTCTTGAAGGTTTCTAATTAGACTGTCAGAGTTAGTGAAACTAACTATGTAACCAGTATCACAAAGTTGGCTAATACTAAGCAAATTGAACTTAAAATTTTCAACCAAGAGTACTTTCTTAATAATGAAATCAGAATTAAGTTCAATGTTACCTGACCCAATTACTTTGAGTGTAGCATTGTTGCCAAATACTACTGAGCCTAGGTTCTTGAACTTGATTTTGGTGAATTTCAATTTATCCCCAGTCATGTGTCTGGACATCCACTATCCAACATCCACTGGTCCAAATCTTTATCATCCTACACATAAAGTATGTATTGATTTGGATCCATTAGAGATAGGGATAGCTTTAAATTGAATTTCACTACCTAGTCTGTCTCAAACATGTTAACCTTATATCTAATGTTATCAAACATGTTAACCTTATGGGTTTTGTGAGACAGGTTTAAAATGTTTAAATTTTTGAGAAACAATTAATTTAAAAAATGTTGAGTCAGGATTATTAATTTTGCAAAGATGTTAAGTCTAGGATCTAATTTAAAATTTGTGTTAGATTCAAATTTATCAAATAGTAAATTGAATTTGAGTTTCGAAAATTGGCTTCCAGGTCTTAGTAAGGCACAGAGGTCTTCTTTGGTCGTAGCCTTATTGTAGCAACAAACCTTTCCTTGACAAAGTCTATTATCGAAATTTCATTTTCAAATTACTTCTTGAAAAATTTTGGTCTAACTAGCTTACGTCTTGGATCGGTAGCTTCAGCTTGTTCCACCAGACTAAACGGACCGAGTAGGGTACGCCTTACCCTACTTGACCTTATTAGAAAGGTTTCCCTAACATACTATCATCTCACCTCCACCTAATACTATGTTGTTCAAATTTCAAATAAACTGTTTGTCCTTAAACTATTCCTAAGTCTAATAATAATAATAACATTAAAAAAAATAACATGCAAGCAAGCAAGTAAATTAACAAAAAAAATTATCTAATTATAAATATGGTCTTTATATTGGCTCCCCTAGACTAAAGCCTCAATAAGGGTTAGGCATGATGTGAATCTTGTCCTTGGGGATCTAATACTGGTTTGGTCCTGCTTGTTTAGTCAAACACAGCTTAGGGACCCATGCTTGGACTCGGGTTCTAGGTTGGTTCAACACGGAATAATATGAGCGTTGTCTCGATTTGGTCCGATAACCTAGTCCAGATCGATTGAGAATGAACTTCTGTTTACCAAGGATCATGTCAAGACCCTTGGAACCCGAAGTGAACCGTTCTAAGGCAACTCTGAGCTCCTTGACTTGAGTTTTCAAGGAGGAATTCTCTTCCTCAAGTTTTTGGACTTGAGTTGAGATTCCTTCTTGATTAGACTCAGTCAAGGGGCTCGAGTTGACTTCCTCTTTCAGGAGTTTTACTTCCTGCCGGAGGCTCTCAACTCGGATGTTGGCTTTCGCCAATTTTTGAGATAAATATGAAATTAAATCGTACAACTCAGATTCAGGATAGCCTCTTACAGTGATGTAACGCCCGCCCTTCTCACACTAGGGCGGGGTTACGCGAACATAGTTTTCGTTTTAGCGGAAGCGTTTGAAACTTAAAACTTGAACATGAAACATGTATAATCTTGTACTTGAACATGTAAGCATGAAACCTTTTAAACATCTTAGACATTGAGGAGAGCATGCTAGGTACCTTTACATTCTTACTTGCATAATAGAAGCATGTCACATAGCCATTTCTTAAGACAAGTATGAGGAAGGATAACATAATACTAAAGTTCTTTAGCAAGTCTAAACTAAGTACTTAGCATATGAGTGAGAGTGAGCATGAAATATCCATATGAGTCTAAATATCAGCAAGTAGCAACTTAGTAAGTATGATTCAACATTTAACATGCAATACTCAGCATATGCATAACTAAACAAAACATGAGTAGATCTTCTTCCACCATGCCACCACCACTGTAACGCCCGCTTTTTTTTTCCTAAAACGGCGTTACGTTAACATACTTAGGGCATGTAGACATCATAATGCAGCGGAAACTTTTAAACTTACTCCTACATGCACTTACTACCCTTTCTAACCCCATAACATGGGAACTTAGCATATTAACTTTATACTTAGCATCATATCATGTCATACTTAGCATCATGTCATTCTTAGCATCATGTCATACTTAGCATCATGTCATAGAGTCATATTTAAGCACATAATAGTAAAGGTAAAGTTCTATCATAAAACGAGCAACCATATCGCTCCTTGGCCAAGTCACTATCACACACATTCTTTGATGCCCTCCTGCTGCTTCCTTACTGTCCTTTTGGATGATCTGCGGTATAAGACAACAAGACTATAAGCACACAGGCTTAGTAAGACTCTTTCCTACTCACTAAAACCATTCATCATTCAATCATGAGCATATAAGACATTAGTATACTTAGTGCTTTACTTAGAACATAAGCCTTTTCATCACTTAGCACACCTTCGTCATGACATAAGCATAACTTCATCACATTCATAGCATGGCATAGTGCTGGGCGTAAACATAGACATAATACACCTAATCTCATAAACATTCTTAGCATGGCATGAACCTAAATAAAATCATGGCGTCCTAAATCAGCTTAACATACTTAAGTCATGGCATCATGAATAATTATGGACAGAATTAAAATCATGACATTCTAACTTAGCATAAATATAATTAAATCATGGCATTCTAACTTAGCATAAATATAATTAAATCATGGCATCCTAAACTAGCATGAACATAGATAAAGCATGACATTCTAACTTAACATGAAACTAGTTAAATCATGGCATCCTAAACTAGCATGTACATAAATAATCATGGCATCTTAAACTAGCATAAACGTAAGTAAATCATGGCATTCTGGACTAGCATGTACATAAATAAATCATGGCATCCTAAACTAGCATAAACATAAGTAAATCATGGCATTCTAGACTAGCATGAACACAATCAAATCATGGCATCATATATTAACACGAAACATAAACGAAATCATTTGCATAAACATACCTTGCATAAACTTACTTTGCATAATATTCTTATCATAAATATAATGCATAACATGGATGGATGCATGTGGCAATTGCATATATATATATATATATATATATATATATATATAGATGCTTAATCTTTAAAAACATGCCTTTAAAATATCATAACATTCATTGGGCCCTGGCTTGTACCACATTCATTCATCATATGCGCGCATCCCTAAGTAAATACGAGGTAGCTAATCTCGACCTACTAGGGTAAGGACAACTTCATCGGTAGTCCCGAACCGTAAGGACAGCATCATCGGTAGTCCCGAACCGTGGACAGCATCATCGGTAGTCCAGAATCATGGACCTTACTTAGGTCCGGTACAAGCCCATAAAATAAAATATAATGCTTTCACATGCTTTCCATTCATCATCATTCATTCATCATACCTGTCATTCATCATCATTCATTCATCATACTTGTCATTCATCATCATTCATTCATCATACTTAACATCATCGTTATGCCCTAAAGGCATGTACTTTAACCTCATTCATAAGACATGGCACACTTACATCTTATTCATAAAACATGGCATATCATTCATAAACATGGCATATCATTCATAAGACATGGCATACTTACATATTATTCACAAATCATGGCACATGTCTAAACATCTATGACTTAACATATAATTCATGACATACAAACTAAGGGTTTAGTTAAGCATCTTTGGAGATTTAATTCAATCCTAGCCCTAGGTTATGTCCTTGGCCGAAAGTCCCCAAGGAACACTAGGTCCATGAAACTTCACATAACCTCCCAACTCACATCCCATACATACATACTAGGCCATAGGGAACATTTAATCCCATACTTAAGGCCAACCCTAATCCTTTGACCCAACTATTGCTCTTGGACAAAACTTCAAGGCCATGGGGGCATGGAAAAATTTCCAATAAAACCCCAAATCAATTGCTTAAACCCCAACCATACCTTACCATAGGGCCATTGGGACCCTTACTTGAAATAAGCCCTAACTTTCCACCCTATTAGGGTTCTTGGCCGAAACCTATAAGGTCTCTAGGCCATGTGAAACATTCACATAAACACCCTCCATCTCTCTTATATCGTGATAAAACATAAAACATATGCGTGAGGTCTTAAACCCAACCCTACACATGGGTCCTTCATGTTGGCCGAAACCCTAGGGTATCCTAGGGTACCCCAAAAATTCCCAAAAATTATACTTAACCTCTAAACATCATAAGGGAACATTAAATAACATTACACAGATTTTTTAGCATCATTATGGACCCTAAAACATGGTGGCCGAAACCATAGGGTTTCTAGGGTGTTGATTCTATTCCTTTCATGTTGGCCGAAACCTTAAGGTGTCTTAGGGTACTCCAAAAATTCCCAAAAATTATAATCAACCTCTAAACATCATAAGGGAACATTAAATAACATTATACAGATTTTTATCATATTTATAGACCTAAAAATCATGGTGGCCGAAACCCTTAAGCATGAGTGTCTTGGTTTTCCTTCCTTTCAACATCAAATTCGAAGACCAACCACTATATCATACTAAAAATCATAAAAATCATAGGGAACTATTATACCACAGGTGAGGGAGTCTTACCTTGGGATTTCTTGATTTTTAGACCTTAAAAGAGAAAGAACTTGTAGAACTCTTGACCCTTGATCCCTCCTTGCCCTTGCACTCTTGCGAAGACTTTAGATCTAGGAGATGGAACCTTGGTGGAAACTTTTCCAAGGGGAAAACCTCTTCTTGGTGCTCGGCAAGAATGAGGGGAGGAAGGGGTTCGAATATGCAAGTAATGGGAAGAAGAGGTAACTCCCAAAACCCCCCTTTAATAGCCCATTAAGAAGGTAAATGAAGAGTCTCTCCATGACTCTTCATCTTCTTTCTAATCTTAACTTACATCCACTTCATTTCCTCATAGAAATCCCTTGCTAGGTGAGTTGGTTAAGGCTTACATAGTTGTACAAGAGGTCGAAGGTTCAATCCTTGGCTCATGCACCGTTATTTTTATTTTATTTTTATTTCATTTATTTTATTTCCTAAATTCTGAAAATCCCCCCTTAAAATCACCCATAATTATGCCAATATTCCTAAATAAAATTCTTTTATATTTATATTAATTCTACCTAATTTATATTAATTTTACCTAATTAATACCCATTTTTGGAGCCCATTTAAAGCTCATTGGCACTTAGTTTTCTCAATTTAAATGAGAAAACATGGATTTCTAGGCCC
Source organism: Boesenbergia rotunda (assembly GCA_024364735.1). Lineage (NCBI taxonomy): Eukaryota > Viridiplantae > Streptophyta > Magnoliopsida > Zingiberales > Zingiberaceae > Boesenbergia > Boesenbergia rotunda. Next base: position 506,787 of record JAGFNQ010001075.1, read on the forward strand.
AATTTTATAAAATTATTTCTGGGCCCCTCGGAAAATTATCTAGACATACTCAATATTTTAAGAAAATATTAAGAGAATTTTCCGGGTCGTTACAACCACACACATCTTTGCCCCTCCTGCTGCTCCCTTTAGTTTATCCATTCCTTACCCTTTTCTGCAGTACAAGGGAAACATGGAAACTATAAGCATATAGCTTAGTAAGATCCCTTCCTACTCACAAAATCATACATTCCATCAAGTAGAGAAAGCATCACGTCATAATAGTGCATAGCATTAAAAACACTTAACTTAACATAGCATAAGGGAGCATATGTACTTATCATAAGAAGCATACTTGAACTTAACATAATTCACCTTTATAGCATAATAGTCATATAGTCATGACAAAAATGCAAATACAAGATGCCCTTTTGAAAACATGCATAGGATAAGTACATGCATATGCTTTTCTTAAAATTATACATATAGGTACTTAAACATACATCCATCATCATTTGGGGGATCCCGGCTTGTACCACATACATACATACATAATGCGCGCATCCCTAATAGGCCGAGGTAGCTAGTCTCTAACCTACTAGGGAAACTAGGTCCGTTCATAGTCCGTCGACCTAGGGGCGTCTCGGGAGCCCATCCCCTTACTAAGTTCGTTCATAGTCCGTCGACCTAGGGGTGTCTCGGGAGCCCATCACCTTACTAGGTCCGTTCATAGTCCGTCGACCTAGGGGCTGCATCCGGAGCCCACCCGTGGACCTTGCTAGGGTCCGGTACAAGCCATACAAAGTAAAATAACATACATGGATTTTTATCATATCATAAGCATAACACATTCTTGTTTCTTACTAGGTCCGTTCATAGTCCGTCGACCTAGGGGTTGCATAGCACATTCTTATCATATCATAAGCATATCATCATAACCTATTACTTCATTGTCATATCATGAGCATGGCATGCCTCTTATCTTATCATGAAGAGTGCTCTTAGTCCCGACTTACAGGGAAGCATCTCTTAGGCATTTCATCATACATAAGTCATGCATAACATAAGGGTGCTTAAAGAGCTTAAACATAGACATGTACATCATGATTCTTAGAGCATGAAAAAGCATGGGAGAAGACATGTTATCACCTATACTACTCATAGCATATCATGGGCATCCTTGGCGTGCCTAATTGGGGTTGTAGCTTCCCCCTTAGCCCAAATTATCATTTAATCAGAAAATTCCAGCATATAAACTCTAAGTTTAGAGAATGATAAACCATGAAAAACATTACACTAACACCATACATTAAGGTAGGCATCATAGAGGAGACATTAGAAGGCATGTTGGGGTTGTTACCCCTTCTTAAGTTCTACTTATCATTCTTTACAGAAAATTCCAGCATACATACCTTAGTTTCCAAGCATGTTAAAATTATGAATAAACCATATTTACATCACATATCATCTTATATATCATAGGGAGGGTCATTATCAAGCATACTAGGAGTTTAAACCTCTCTAAGCCCTAAAAGAGGTCCTTGGCCGAAAATTCCAGCAAGCCTACTCCGGGTTTTTGGGGGCTTAAGGACAAGGAAAACATCATATTATCATCATATATTTAGTCACACATCATGAGGAAAAACATATGCAAGTATAGGAGTAGTTTAAACCCTCGCAAGCCCTAAAAACCTTCTTGGCCGAAAACATCAAGAGCTTCATCCTATGTTTAAACCCTTTTTAAACACTCGAAACTATTGTAATGCAGGTGAGGGGATTACTTACATCCTCTCGCTTGAATCTCCCCCAAGAAGTCCTTGAAGAGGAGGAGAGGAGAGCCCTTCTTGCGCTTCTTTTCCTTAGCCTTGCTTTAGTAGAAGGTAGTCTCTCTATAGGGCCCTCTTGGGAGTTTTTTCTTATGGAGGAAACCTAGGGTTGGAGTTTCAAAAATTTGAGAAGGGGAGGGGAGAGTTTTCGGTTTTGAAGAGGGAAGAGTGAGGAAGAAGAAGAGAGGAAGTTATTCCAACTTCCCTTCACTTATTTATACTTTTCTCATAAAGAGACATGTCTCTTCACTTCCCTAGCTTTAGCAAGCATGTTTCTTATTCTCTCAACATGAAACATGTCTTGGTGTGTTGGTTATGACATGATTAGTGCAACTAGGAGCTTCAAGTTTCAATCCTTGCTTCCTCCTTTCTACCTCTTCTTTTTATCACATTTTGCACTAATCCATATCAAAGCCCATTAAGCCAAGCCCATTATGAAATTTCATAATAATGATAATGTTTCATGAATTCATAATATTTCATAATAATAATAATGTTTCATGAATTCATAATATTTCATATGGGGAAATTTTGGGGTGTTACAATCCTCCATACCTTATAAAAAGTTCGTCCCGAACTTTAAAATAATTCCGGATACTTTAATCGTATTGCCTCCTCTTGTTCCCACGTGGCTTCTTCGAATTGTTCGTTCCGCCACAGAACCTTTACTAAGGGTACTTCCTTGTTCCTTAGCTTTTTGACTTCCCGGTCTAAGATCTGTATAGGTCGGCGTTCGGAACTTAAGTTCTCTTGATCTTGTACTGGTTGGGGCTCTATCATCTGATTCACATCAGAGGTACATTTCTTGAGCATTGATACATGGAAGACATTGTGGATAGCCGACATTTCTGGCGGTAACTCCAGTTCGTAGGCCACTTTGCCTACCCGTCTCAGAATCTGATACGGTCCCACATATCTCGGACTCAGTTTCCCTTTCTTCCCGAATCTCATTACCCCTTTCATAGGGGCCACTTTCAGGAATACTGAATCCCCAACCTCAAACTCTAATGGTCTGCGTCGCTTGTCAGTGTAGCTTTTCTTCCGACTCTGAGCAGTCTCTATCCTCTGGCGGATATTCTTTATAGCCTGAGTGGTTTCGTCTATAATATCCGTCTGGAGTCCCGGCCCATCTCCTTCTTTTCACCACTCTCAAGCTAGCATATAGGAGATCTGCATTTCCTTCCGTATAGTGCTTCGTATGGTGCCATCCCGATAGTAGACTGATAACTGTTGTTATAAGCAAACTCTGCCAGGCTCAGGTATCGACACCAGCTTCCCTTGAAATCCAAGGCACAAGCTCGTAACATGTCCTCTAATATCTGGTTTACTCTTTCAGTTTGCCCGTCAGTCTGGGGGTGAAAGGCAGTATTGAATTTTAGCTTCGTGCCAAGAGCCTTCTGTACGTGTCCCCAAAAATCTGAAGTAAATCGACCATCCCTATCAGAGATAATGGTCTTGGGAACCCCGTGCAGTCGGATAATTTCCTTGACGTACAATTGAGCTAGCTGCTCTACTAAGTAGGTCATCCTGATAGCCAGAAAATGGGCAGACTTGGTGAGTCTATCCATAATAACCCATATACCATCATATCCGTTCGTCGTTCTAGGCAGCCCAAAGATGAAATCCATGGAGATGTCTTCCCATTTCCACTCGGGAATTGCTAGAGGTTGCAGAACTCCCCCAGGCCTCTGGTGTTCTGCTTTGACTCTCTGGCAGGTCAAACACATACTGATATAGTGGGCTACATCTCGCTTCATACCGAACCACCAAAACTTGCTCCTCAGATCTTGATACATCTTGGTAGACCAAGGATGCATCGCATAAGGTGTTCCGTGAGCTTCCTCGAGGATTCTTGTCCGTAAGTCGGAGTCGCCGGGAACACATAATCGGTCCCGAAGATATAAAACTCCGCTGTCCAAAATCCTAAATCCATCGTCCTTGCCATCGAGAACCTCTTGCTTGATTCTCTGAAGACTCGGATCATGGTTCTGCTTTTCCAGAATATCGTCGAATAATGTCGGCGCAATCATCAGGGTGGACAATTGTCCTGCTATGAGTTCAATCCCGTAATTCATAATTTCTTCCCCTAAGGGTTGTGACAAAGCCGACAAAGACATTAAAGCAGCACATGATTTCTACTGAGAGCATCGGCTACCTTGTTGGCTTTTCCCGGATGGTACAGGATCTCACAATCATAATCCTTGACCAATTCGAGCCATCTGCGCTGTCTCATATTCAGATCTTTCTGGGTGAAGAAATACCGCAGACTCTGGTGGTCTGTATAAACTTTACACTGAGTTCCATATAGATAGTGCCTCCATATTTTCAGTGCAAAGACCATCGCTGCTAACTCTAAGTCATGGGTAGGGTAGTTTCTTTCATGTTCCTTCAGTTGCCTAGAGGCATAGGCAATTACCTTCCCATTTTGCATAAGTACAGCTCCGAGTCCCAGTTTGGATGCGTCGCTGTACATATCGAAACCCATATCGCTCTCTGGAAGAGTCAATATTGGAGCGCTAGTCAGCCTCCTTTTCAGTTCAGTAAAGCTCTTCTCACATTCCTCGGTCCATACATATTTCTTGTCTTTCTTTGTAAGAGCTGTCATAGGGGCTGCAATTCGAGAGAAGTTCTCTACGAATTTTCTGTAATAGCCTGCTAGCCCAAGGAAACTTCTGATTTCACTGGCATTCTTGGGTCTCGTCCAGTTACTCACAGCTTCGACTTTAATTGGGTCCACCATTACTCCTTCCTTGGAGATAACATGTCCCAAAAATGATACTTGATCGAGCCAGAACTCGCATTTGGAAAATTTAGCATACAGTTGTTCTTTCCGAAGAATCTGTAGTACTATACTCAGGTGCTCAGCATGTTCTTCGGGAGTTCTCGAATATATAAGGATATCGTCGATAAAGACGATGACAAATCTGTCGAGGAATGCCGAGAATACCCGATTCATTAAATCCATAAACATAGCTGGAGCATTGGTAACTCCAAATGGCATAACTACGAACTCATAATGTCCGTATCTGGTTCGGAAAGCCGTCTTCGGTATATCCTCCTTTTTCACCCTGACTTGGTGATAACCAGATCTCAGGTCAATCTTAGAGAAAACCGTGGCTCCCTTCAGTTGATCGAACAGGTCATCTATCCTGGGTAGAGGGTACCTGTTCTTGATCGTCACGTTGTTCAGCGCCCGATAGTCGATACACATTCGCATCGACCCATCCTTCTTTTTCACGAACAGTACGGGAGCTCCCCAGGGAGAATGACTAGGGCGGATGAGTCCCTTGTCAAGCAGCTCCTGTAACTGTCCCTGTAATTCCTTTAATTCCGTCGGCGCCATACGGTACGGTGCCTTAGAAATGGGGTTAGTACCAGGAACCAACTCAATTGCAAATTCTATATCTCTTTCAGGTGCTAACCCTGGTAAGTCATCGGGAAATACCTCTGGGTATTGCATACGACTTTGACGTCTTCTAGCTTCGGGCCCTCTAGGACTGGTATCAACCACATGAGCTAGAAATCCAGAGCACCCCTTTTCTAACATCTTCCTTGCTTTCAGAGCCGACAAGAATTTGCTTGTCCTCTTCTTCGGCTCTCCGATAAATTCGAATAGAATTTCCGCCTCAGGTCGGAAGATAACCTTTCGTTTACGGCACTCGATAGAGGCGCCGTATTTGTCCAAGAAATCTATGCCCAATATCACATCATAATCTGGCATATCAAGCACTATCAGGTCGCAGTCGAGTTCCCTATCTGCGATTCTGATCGGTGCGGCACGTAGCATTTGGGTAGATAAGATCTTATTTATTATATCACTAAAATTTATTTATCAAATCTTATAAGTCTATATGCAAAACTATCCTCACTCAGTGAGCTAGATGGCCCGCCATCATACCCATAACAAAGAACATCATAGCAGTCACTGCCACTGAATCAGATAGGCCTCCAGTCGGACCCCTCTGGCCGGAGTGCCCGGGGGTGCCTGCGCAGTTGGAGGCTCAGTGGGTATCACATTCTGACTTCCCTGCGGGGTTGCAGTGTTCCCCTGCTGGGTCATCAGAGTGTTTATTATCTGCTGTTGTTCAGTGACCTGACGCTGCAGATCTGTGATCACTTGCATCATATCAGGTGGGGGTGCGGTCTCATTACCCCGATTTCTACGTCCTCTAGCCATATCTATCATACAGGTGATAAATGACTACATAAGAATTATCACTACTTTCACTTGTTATGCAAGCATAAATCATCTCTATATAATCATTACTGTACATGAAATAAAGTAAAGCGAGGTTAGGATCTCTTACTTGGAAGCGGCAGGATGAAGCTTCGATGTGTGTGTGTAGTGGGGAAGGCAGACCTGCTCTGATACCAACCTGTAACGCCCGCCCTTCTCACACTAGGGCGGGGTTACGCGAACATAGTTTTCGTTTTAGCGGAAGCGTTTGAAACTTGAAACTTGAACATGATACATGTATAATCTTGTACTTGAACATGTAAGCATGAAACCTTTTAAACATCTTAGACATTGAGGAGAGCATGCTAGGTACCTTTACATTCTTACTTGCATAATAGAAGCATGCCACATAGCCATTTCTTAAGACAGAGTAGTAAGTATGAGGAAGGATAACATAATACTAAAGTTCTTTAGCAAGTCTAAACTAAGTACTTAGCATATGAGCGAGAGTGAGCATGAAATATCCATATGAGTCTAAATATCAGCAAGTAGCAACTTAGTAAGTATGATTCAACATTTAACATGCAATACTCAGCATATGCATAACTAAACAAAACATGAGTAGATCTTCTTCCACCATGCCACCACCACACACATCTTTGCCCCTCCTGCTGCTCCCTTTAGTTTATCCATTCCTTACCCTTTTCTGCAGTACAAGGGAAACATGGAAACTATAAGCATATAGCTTAGTAAGATCCCTTCCTACTCACAAAATCATACGTTCCATCAAGTAGAGAAAGCATCACGTCATAATAGTGCATAGCATTAAAAACACTTAACTTAACATAGCATAAGGGAGCATATGTACTTATCATAAGAAGCATACTTGAACTTAACATAATTCACCTTTATAGCATAATAGTCATATAGTCATGACAAAATGCGAATGCAAGATGCTCTTTTGAAAACATGCATAGGATAAGTACATGCATATGCTTTTCTTAAAATCATACATATAGGTACTTAAACATACATCCATCATCATTTGGGGGATCCCGGCTTGTACCACATACATACATACATAATGCACGCATCCCTAATAGGCCGAGGTAGCTAGTCTCTAACCTACTAGGGAAACTAGGTCCGTTCATAGTCCGTCGACCTAGGGGCGTCTCGGGAGCCCATCCCCTTACTAGGTCCGTTCATAGTCCGTCGACCAAGGGGCGTCTCGGGAGCCCATCCCCTTACTAGGTCCGTTAATAGTCCGTCGACCTAGGGGCTGCATCCGGAGCCCACCCGTGGACCTTGCTAGGGTCCGGTACAAGTCATACAAAGTAAAATAGCATACATGGATTTTTATCACATCATTAGCATAGCACATTCTTGTTTCTTACTAGGTCCGTTCATAGTCCGTCGACCTAGGGGTTGCATAGCACATTCTTATCATATCATAAGCATATCATCATAACCTATCACTTCATTGTCATATCATGAGCACGACATGCCTCTTATCTTATCATGATGAGTGCTCTTAGTCCCGACTTACAGGGAAGCATCTCTTAGGCATTTTATCATACATAAGCCATGCATAACATAAGGGTGATTAAAGAGCTTAAACATAGACATGTACATCATGATTCTTAGAGCATGAAAAAGCATGGGAGAAGACATGTTATCACCTATACTACTCATAGCATATCATGGGCATCCTTGGCGTGCCTAATTGGGGTTGTAGCTTCCCCCTTATCCCAAATTCTCATTTAATCAGAAAATTCCAGCATATAAACTCTAAGTTTAGAGCATGATAAACAATGAAAAGCATTACACTAACATCATACATTAAGGTAGGCATCAAAGAGGAGACATTAGAAGGCATCATAGAGGAGACATTAGAAGGCATGTTGGGGTTGTTACCCCTTCTTAAGTTCTACTTATCATTCTTTACAGAAAATTCCAGCATACATACCTTAGTTTCCAAGCATGTTAAAATCATGAATAAACCATATTTACATCACATATCATCTTATATATCATAGGGAGGGTCATTATCAGGCATACTAGGAGTTTAAACCTCTCTAAGCCCTAAAAGAGGTCCTTGGCCGAAAATTCCAGCAAGCCTACTCCGGGTTTTTGGGGGCTTAAGGACAAGGAAAACATCATATTATCATCATATATTTAGTCACACATCATGAGGAAAAACATATGCAAGTATAGGAGTAGTTTAAACCCTCGCAAGCCCTAAAAACCTTCTTGGCCGAAAACATCAAGAGCTTCATCCTATGTTTAAACCCTTTTTAAACACTCGAAACTATTGTAATGCAGGTGAGGGGATTACTTACATCCTCTCGCTTGAATCTCCCCAAGAAGTCCTTGAAGAGGAGGAGAGGAGAGCCCTTCTTGCGCTTCTTTTCCTTAGCCTTGCTTTAGTAGAAGGTAGTCTCTCTATAGGGCCCTCTTGGGAGTTTTTCTTATGGAGGAAACCTAGGGTTGGAGTTTCGAAAATTTGAGAAGGGGAGGGGAGAGTTTTCGGTTTTGAAGAGGGAAGAGTGAGGAAGAAGAAGAGAGGAAGTTATTCCAACTTCCCTTCACTTATTTATACTTTTCTCATGAAGAGACATGTCTCTTCACTTCCCTAGCTTTAACAAGCATGTTTCTTATTCTCTCAACATGAAACATGGCTTGGTGTGTTGGTTATGACATGATTAGTGCATCTAGGAGGTTCAAGGTTCAATCCTTGCTTCCTCCTTTCTACCTCTTTTTTTTATCACATTTTGCACTAATCCATATCAAAGCCCATTAAGACAAGCCCATCATGAAATTTCATAATAATGATAATGTTTCATGAATTCATAATATTTCATATGGGGAAATTTTGGGGTGTTACAAGTGATTTGTCCGTCCTCCGAGATTGTGAGTTTTCCGGTGTTGACGTTCTCGTCTGGTTCCGATTCTGTTCCAGAGTCCACATTTTCCGAGGCGGTCAAGGCGAGTAGATTCGCGTGCGGGTCTTCTTCTTCTTCTTCGGAGGATGACTCATCCTAGGTGGCTTGAAGAGCCTTCTTCCTCCATGCCTTCTTGTTTTCCTTTAGGTTGGGGCACTCTGACTTGAAGTGTTCCTTTTTGTTGCATCCGTAGTAGGTGACGTTGCTTTTGCTCTTTGAGCTCGTCGAGGGTTCAAATTGATCTTCCTTTCTCCGGCTTGACTTCTTCTTGCTCGTTTGGTGCTTAAGTTCTTTGTAGTAATCATGAGCTAGCCTGACCAATTTGGGATGATCCCCTTCACTGTCGTCTGATTCCGAGTCTGAGTCAGACTCGGGTACTTGTTGAATTTTCTTTTTCTGAGTTTTACCTGCAACAAATGTAATACTTTTCTCGGCCTAAGTAGTATTAGATTGTTCATGCAGTTCTAACTCAGAAAATAACTCATCTAATTTAATTTCAGACAAATTTCTGGAAACCTTGTAGGCACAGTGAGTTTCTCATAAATTAATTTAAAGTATACCTTATTAGGTCACGGTTTTCAACCCTGTGACCTATCATGTGTAGCCCATTCATCAGCTCCTGGATTCTGGCGTGGAGTTGAGCTGCTGATTCTCCGTTGTGCATCATTATCGTATAGAGTCTGTTGAGCAACAGATCACTTTCGCTGATGCGGGTGTCAGATGTACCTTTATGTAGCTCAATCAGCTTGTTCAAAAGCTCCTTCGCGCTGTTAAAGGGTCCTACACGGTTCAGCTCCTCTTTTGTCAGGTCGCACTGCAAGGTTTAGGTCGCTTTTGCGTCGGCCTCGATCTTCTTCTTTAGTGGGTCGTCCCACTCGGTATAGTGTTGCACCACGCCTTGTGCATTTTTCGGTATTTCCAGTCCAGACTAGATACTAATCCACATGTCCACTTGAGTTATCAGGTGGACTTCCATCCTGCTCTTCTAGTAGGAGAAATCTTCTCCACTGAAGAGGGGTGGTCAGGCGGTGTTGTATCCCTCTTGCATGGCCATTAGATTTAACTGAAGAATTTTACAAAAAAAAAAACTTCGTCCCAAGACTACGTCTTGGAATAGTAGTGCAGGAGAAAAAATAATAATAACGTAATAATCGAGTGGTATTGCACCAACCTCGATTAACAAGTAAAATATGAGCGAAAAGAAAAAATATTAAATTTCGAAAAATCAAAAAAAAATCTCAACTGGTGGTGCACCAAGTATGAGTCACCCGCTCTGATACTACTTGTGGGATCGGTTAGAAACGATAGAGGGGGGGGGTAAATATCGTTCGACAAAATTCTTTGGAAATCGTAAGAGTAATTGCACAGCGGAAAAGAAAAACTAACACTAACACGTTTGTTTTTACTTGGTTCGGAGTCGCGGTTGGCTCCTACTCCAAGGCCCACGGTCCTTGATCGTTTACGACGGGCAATTCTATATTTCGTCAAATAATTACAAGTAGAAGTTCGAATATAGAATAAAAAGATTATAGCAGTTAAACTAAATTATACTGACGACTGGATGATCGGAGTGTCGCAGCCGCGGGTCATTGTTGGCGCATGAATCTTTGAGCACGGGGCGTTTCAGAGCAGAGCGCGTCGAAGAATGCATTGGAAAATGTTGTTCAGAAGCATAGGGGGTGACCCCTATTTATACTCGTAGCTGGGGCGCCTGTGTTGAAGGGGGCACCTGACACGTGGCCCTTGCTGCGCGAAACTCAATCCGCAGACTCGGCCAATGCTTATCCCCTCAACCAGGGCGCCTGAGCTAACTAGGGCGCCTGTCGAGTGTTGAAGGGGGCGCCTTATATGCAGTCTTGAGGCTTTGCTTCAAAGTGCTTGGATTTTCCCCTTTGTCTGGGGTGCCTGTCTCAACACAGGCGCCTAGCCCAGTAGGGCGCCTCACACCATTGAGGCACCTGGGAGCAGAAATCTTCATTCCTTCATTCTTGCAACCAGGGTTAGTTCCAAAACACAAGAAACATATAAATAGTATAGATTTCATCATGATTTACAGCCTGAGCTGTCTTGGTTCTGACTTTGGGCTTCCCAAATGGAACCCTAGGTCAAACCAACACCTAATGTTCCCTCCACGGGGAACGCGTCCTCACCTACTCCTCTCAGGAGATTTTACCTGTTTGCCAACTGGCTCCTCCAGTTGGACTTTTGCCCAATCCCCCGGATCAGGTCTTATTGCCCAGCTTCACTTACCAGGTCTTAGTGCCCAGCTTCACTCACCTGGTCTTTGGTGCCCAGTCCACAACCAGGACCTAGTGCCCAGCTTCACTCTCCTGGTCTTAGTGCCCAACCTTATGTCAGGACTTAGTTGCCCAGCCCACGACTAGGACCTAGTGCCTAGTGTACCTAGGACTTTTTCTGCACACTTGATTAGCCTTGTTAGATCACAACGAGACCTTAATGTTGGTGCAAGATGCATCAGTGATGTCCTCCTCTAAGTGTTTTAATGTTTGACAATATACTTAAGTTAGTGATACATTGAACAAGGGAAGGGTTAGTAGAGAAAGGTGTAACCAAGTGAAGAAAAGTCCTAGTTAACCTAGGCACTAAGACCTGGTGAGTGAAGCTCGGCACTATGACCTAGTGAGTGAAGCTGGGCACTAAGACCTGGTGAGTGAAGCTGGGCACTAAGACCTGGTGAGTAAAGCTATGCACTAAGTCCTCGTGAGTGAAGCTGGGCAAAAGTCCTGATGAGTGAAGTCAGGCACGAAGACCTGGTTCGAGGAATTGGGCACGAAGTCTGGCCGAGGGTTGTGCACCGAAGTCCTGGACCTAGGGTTTGGGCATGAAGTCTTGGTCTTAGGGATTGGGCAACTTAGCTGAGCGATGACTAAGGACATAAGTAGAGACAGGTCGAGGTTCGGACGTCTCGAGATCCGAGAGTATCGAAGGCTAAGTAAAAGTCCACCCGAATGGACTTGGTGGCAACCATCTCCTGAGAGGAGTAGGTTGTGTTGGATCGAGAGATGCGATAGAGGGGGGGGGTGAATGTCGCAAATCGTTCGGATTAAAAAAAGAGTAAGTGCGCGGCGGAAATAGAGACAAAGCGACACAACGCTAACAAGGTCGTTTTACTTGGTTCGGAGCCTGGGTCGACTCCTACTCCAAGGCCCACGGTCGTTGACCGTTTACTTTGGGCAATTCTATAATGCGTAGAATGAATACAGAAGAGAAATACAGTTTGCAATAAGAAAGATTACACTTCTGTATTTACCAACTCCCGGGGTAGGCTCGAGTTTCGGTGCAGCGGGAGGTCGACGGCGCTTCGGACTTGAGTCGGGAAGTTCCTGGAGCAGAGCGCGGTCGTCGGAGCGTTTGGATGCGTTGAATGAAAGCTGTAGAGCGTGGAAGTGTCGCAGTAATTGATGCTCTGAAGAAGGAGGTTGAGGGCCCTTTATATAGGGCCTGGGGGCGCCCTGGTCGACGGGGGCGCCCCCCCCCACGTGGCAGCAGATCCGGTTGTTGCTCGGTCGCCGTCTGATCCCCTTATCCTCGGGATCCGGTTTGACCAGGGCGCCCGGATGGCTCGGGGTGCCCGGATGGCTCGGGGCGCCCGGATTGACCGGTCAAAGCCTCATCTCCTCGGCTTCGCAGGGATGCGCTTCGGCAGCTGGCAGTGGGGGCGCCCGCGACAAGTGGGGCGAAGCGTGTTGAGGTTCTTACAGACTTGGGTTGACCTTGGGGGTGCCCGGATCGTCCGGGGCGCCCTGCTCAGCTTCTGCCTCACTCCTTTGAGGCTCTCTAAGCAACAGATACTCAGTCCTTCGATCCTGCATCCAGGGTTAGTCCAAATAACAATTATATTATTATTTTATACAGCCTTAGCTGTCTTGGTTTTGACTTTGGTCTCCAAAATGGAGCCCTAGGTCGAACCGACGCCTAATGTTCCCTCAAGGGGAACGCGTCCTCACCTACTCCTCTCGGGAGAATTTACCTGGTGCCAACCGGATCCTCCAGTTGGACTTTTGCCCGGCAGTCCTTCGCCAGGTCTTGAGTTACCAAGCTGCCCTTCGCTTGGTGCCTAGCTGCCCTTCGCTAGGTCTTGGATACTGGCTGTCCTTCACCAGTTGCCTAGCAGTCCTTCGGTAGGGCTTTGTATCCTGGCAGCCCTTCGCCAGGTGCCTAGCAGCCCTTCGCTAGGACTTTGTTTCCTGGCAGCCCTTCGCCAGGTGCCTGGCAGCCCTTCGCCAGGTGCCTGGCAGCCCTTCGCTAGGACTTGGTTTCCTGGCAGCCCTTCGCCAGGTGCCTAGCAGCCCTTCGCTAGGACTTTGTTTCTGCACACTCAGTGAATATTGTTAGATCACAAACAAACTTAACTTTGAATCCTTTGCCAATATCAAAACAAGGTTCGATATGGTGCTTCCTGCACCAATAGGTTGAAGGCGCGTTCCCGGGGGTGGGAACTTGCGTCAATTCGACCTAGGGTTTCGCGGAAATCCGAAGTCAGAACTATTTCATTAAGACTAAGGTTGTATATGTGTTTGCTTTGTATTTGTGTATCTTGCAGGTACATAGAATGGAAGACAAAGCAGGCAAACAACACACAATGAAGCTGGAAGCCAGCATGCTAGGCGCCCCCATTAAAGGGGGCGCCCCCAACAACTGGGGCGCCTCAATGGAAGGAGGCAAAATCAGTCTTCATTCTGGCGCCCCCAATGATACAGGCGCCCTAATGAAGGCTATAAAAGGGGCTTCGACCCCATGGCTTAAGACACGACTTCCAAACATGATTCTAAGCTTCCCAAGTGACGACAAAGCGCTAACGATGAAGCTCTACGACCAGGAGGCTCCAGGAGGAAGTGTGCGGCACTTCGTAGGTCCACATCGACCGAGTTTCAATTTTGTTTGTTCGGTTTGAGTTTACATTCTGCAGATAAATTTATCTATCTTTTTGTTTGTAACTCTTGCACTGTAAGACGGGTTTCTCCGCCTCCGAAAAGTCCGGAAAGGAGACCATTAGTGGACGATCGTTCCCGTGCTTAGGCCTTGGATATACTAATCCTGGGGGGTTGGGAACCAGGTAAATCCCGTGTGCATTTTGAGTTGTGTTGTCTTTATTTTTTGTTCTTGTTATTTTCCGCTGTGCTACTAACGCTCTGTTTAGAATGAATGAAAGTTTATGAGTTTCCAAAAAAGAATTTTAAGGTCGATATTCACCCCCCCCCCCACTATCGACGGCACCGGTCCTACAAGTTGTATCAGAGCCAGACTGCTCTTCACCGGACTAACCGCCGACGGAGCAAAGACGCCAGGAGTTGAGGGGGAGCCCAGGGGTGAATCAGGTATATTTTATTTTAAATGTCAATTTTAAATTCCACATAATATGTTTCAAGTGCAGGGAGAGAGGGCACTATAAAAATTAGTGCCCTACTCGTAAGACTCGGATCTCACCACCGGCGGCGAAGGAAATACCAACGCCAGGAGTCCGGAGGGACAAGCGCAACGTGTAGTGCTTCAAATGTCAAAAGTACGGGAAATACAAAAATAAGTGTCCGACAAAGGTACGCAAAATTTACGTTCGTAAAGTTTTTCAAATTCCTGTACAATTATATGATAGTTTAGATAATTTTTCTGAAAAATTAGAATTATTACATAGTCAAATCAATATTTTGTACGCTCAATCAGAAAATGTAGATAATGCTAAAATTTCAAAAATTAACAGTTTAATCTTTAATGTTAATTCAATAATTTCTGAAATTAATTCTTATAAAATTATCTCTGAAATTAATTCTGAAATTATTTCTGAAATTAATCCTGAAATTAAATCTGATAATTTTAAGGATAATTTTGAAATTCCTAAGGATAATCTAGAAATTAATTTTGAAATTCCTAAGGATAATCCAGAAATTAATTTTGAAAATCTTAAGGATTATCCAGAAATTAATTTTGATAATCTTAAGGATAATCCAGAAATTAATTTTGATAATCTTAAGGATAATCACGAAATTAATTTTGAAATCCTTGAGATTAATCTTGAAAATATTAAAGATAATGCTGAAGATAACCTTGAGAATATTGAAAATAAAATTCTTTTAGATGATAATTTAATTGTCAAATTTTTAGATAATATTGAAGATTATTACAAAACATTAACTAGTGGCCCTAATTACTCCACCTACTTTGAGAATATTGAAGAATGTGATTGTAATGATAAGGATGAGGAGGAAATGGAATTATCTGAGATCAAGGTTATAGTTAATAAAGTTCACAAAGATTCAAATAAAACAGAATTATTAGAAAAACTTGAAAAGATAAATAAAGAAGAAATAGTAAAGGAATCAGATATTTTCGAAATATTAAAAATGATGAAATTAAATCCACAACTTTTAACCAACCTAGATATTTTGAAATTTAAATCAAATTAAATATTAATTCAATTTTAAATATTAATTCAATTTTTAATAATTCTTAATTTATTCAATTTTAGATAATTCTTAATTAATCAATTTTAGATAATTCATAATTAATTCAACTTTAGATAATTCTTAATCTTTAGATAATTCTTAATTAATTCAATTTTAAATAATCCTTAATTGAACTTAATTTTAATTATCCTTAATTAACTTAATCTTAATTCTTATTTAATTTAACTTTAATTAATCTTTAATTAATTCAAATTCAATTAATATTTAATTAATTTAACTTTAATTAATCTTTAATTAATTCAAATTCAATTAATCTTTAATTAATTCAACTTTAATTAATCTTTAATTAATTCAAATCAATTAATCTTTAATTAATCTTTAATTAATTCAATTAATTCAAATTCAATTAATCTTTAATTAATTCAACTGTAATTAATCCTTAATTAATTCAAATTCATGTAATTCCTAATTAATTCAATTAACCCTTAATTTAATAACTTCAATTAATTAATTTAACTTCAAATTTGTTTCAATTAACTTAACTCTAACTCTTAAATAACTTAAACTTAAATTAAATAAAATCTTACCCAAACCACAACAATTACATTAATAATGATAAATATGTCAAAATGGGTTGACATATTCGCGGGTTCACACAACATGTATCAAATCGGGAATTTAATACATCATTAGAAACCTAATAAAATGCCTTGACCTATTTGAATCATGCATAACTGTCATGCCATGCATATGTAATTTTCTTAAAATATATGTCATGTCATTCACGTTTAATTTTATGCATGATTTAGAACGTTTATAGGAAAAAGAATAATTAAAACTTGAACAAACTAGTATTAGGTGGAGGTGAGATGATAGTACGTTAGGGAAGCCCTTCTAATAAGGTCGAGTAAATTCTACTTGGTCTATTTAGTCTGGTAGAACTATCCGAAGCTACCGATCCAAGACCTAAACTAGTTAGACCAAAATTTTTTAAGAAGTAATTTGAAAATGAATTTTCGGTAAAAGGCTTTGTCAAGGAAAGGGTTATTGCTCCAATAAGGCTACGGCCAAAGAAGATCCCTGTGCCTCGCCAAGACCTGGAAGCCAATTACCGAAAATCAAATTCACTTTACTATTTGATAAATTTGAATCTAACACAAGTTTCAATTAAATCTTAGATTTAACAATGAATTAAGAAAAATGATTCAAGCATCTCACAATGCACCCATAAGGCTACCATGCTTGCTGTATTGAGACATCTAGAATGGGTGAGATGTTAAGGACTAATAAATTGAAAAATATTTTTTCAAAATTGTTAGAATATTTTTCTAAAAATATATTTTCAAAATAGTGCTTCAACATAATAATATTTTTTATGGAATTCATGCTTGTCTGATTGATTATATATGATAGATTTTCAAAAATTATATTCTTTTGAAAATTTTTTTGACCTACACAATTAGACACAAGCCTCTTAGGTCAACACTAAAGTCTCCTAAGGCACTTAGAGTCAAACGATACAGGAGGAGTGTTTTATTCTTTTTAAAATTATGCTTTAAAAATCACTATATTTGAAAATGCTTTTTGTTGAAACGGTGCTTTAAATCACTATCACTTATGTTTTCAAAGCTTATGTTTCAAAAGTTATTCTCATTCCAAGTTGAATTTTCTAAAAACTTATCTTCTTAAAGATTACCATATTGTCATTCAAAGCTGTTCTTTTGATTTTGATAAACCCTAAAGACATAAAGGAGATCTACTTAATGATCTATAAGGCTCCGAGGATGTGTTAAATTTAGGGGGAGTCTAAATCAAAAAGAAATTATTTTTAACAAGTATTTTCTTTGGCAATTACTTTTTTGGAATTATTAGATAATTCTTTTAGTCTAAACCAAACCCTAAGGACTCAGAGGAAGAGTACTTGTGGTCAACAAGCTTCCCAGGACTGGGTCAAGTTTAGGGGGAGGTTAAATTAAAAGAGTTATTAAAAATTTCAAAATAATATATTTTCGTGCACTATATTTTCAAAATCCAGTTGAAAGTATAAGTAATTTATCTCTCAAAATACTATTATTCTACTTTTCAAAATTTGTTGAGGCTTATAAAATTGTTTTGAAATACTTTTTGAAATAATATTTACTTAGTTTGAAGAATTTCTAGGACACTTAGGGAAATGTCCTTGTAGTTAACAAAGTTTCCTAGGATTGTGTCAGACAGGAAAAGAAACCAAAGGAAGTAAAATATTATGTGTTAAGAAACAATATTCTTGTAAGTACTTTCAAAATATAAGTCAAGTAATTTTTTTTCAAAGTCATAATATTTTTCAAAGTACTTATGTTTTTCAAATTCATAATATTTTTCAAAGTACTTATGTTTTTCAAAAATGCATAATATTTTCCACAAGACTTCTCAAAGTGGATTTTTTTGAGAAATTTAAAGTACTTAGTTTTTTTTAACTAGCTTCTTGCTATGCTTTCAAAAATTATACTAAGTAATTTCAAAAGGAAATCATTTGTTCATTGTTGGTGCAATTATTTTGGTCGATTATTTTGATGTATGACAAAGGGGGAGAGTGAGAGCATAAGTTAGAAAAATTTTATTTATTCCCAAAGGATCAATGAAAATCAAAAATTCTTTTTCAAAAAGGGGAGAGTGATCTTATCTTAGAAAAGAAATGGTTTTCTCCCAAAGATCAAAATGTACTTTCAAAACATAGATTATTTATTCCAAGGTTTAGCCCTTTTATCCAATCTAACTTAAGATATTGTCAAAAATCAAAAAGGGGGACATTGTTGGTGCATGATGCATCAGTGATGTCCTCCTCTAAGTGTTTTAATGTTTGACAATATACTTAAGTCAGTGATACATTGAACAAGGGAAGGGTTAGTAGAGAAAGGTGTAACAAAGTGAAGAAAAGTCCTAGTTAACCTAGGCACTAAGACCTGGTAAGTGAAGTTGAGCACTAAGACCTGGTGAGTGAAACTGGGCACTAAGACCTGGTGAGTGAAACTGGGCACTAAGACCAATGAGTGAAGTTGGCCACTAAGACCTGGTGAGTGAAGCTGGGCAAAAGTCCTGATTAGTCAAGTCAGGCATGAAGACCTAGTTCGAGGAATTGGGCACGAAGTCCTGGCCGAGGGTTGGGCACCGATGTCCTGAACCTAGGGTTTGGGCACGAAGTCTTGGTCCGAGGGATTGAGCAACTTAGCTGAGCGATGACTAAGGACATAAGTAGACACGGGTCGAGGTTCGGACGTCTCGAGATCCGAGAGTATCGAAGGCTAAGTAAAAGTCCACCCGAATGGACTAGGTGGCAACCGTCTCCTGAGAGGAGTAGGTTGAAGGCGCATTCTCGGGGGTGGGAACTTGCGTCAGTTTGACCTAGGGTTTTGCGGAAATCCGAAGTCAGAACCATTTCAGTAAGACTAAGGCTGTATATGTGTTTGCTTTGTATTTGTGTATCTTACAGGTACCTAGAATGGAAGACAAAGCAGGCAAACAACACACAACGAAGCTGGAAGCCAGCATGCTAGGCACCCCCATTGAAGGGGGTGCCCCAAAGGAGCTAGGCTCCCCCATCAACTGGGGCCCCTCAATGGAAGGAGACAAAACCAGTCTTCATTCAGGCGCCCCCAATGATACAAGGGCCTTGGTTGAAAGCTGTATCTGCTGCTGCGAGTTCGAAGCAGAGATTAGCTTTGACTGGGTTCATTGAGGAGCCTGGGAGGTCCAGGGCACCCTGGTCAAGAGGGTTATCTGCTTCGGCGATTTCGGCATGGAGATAAACTCTAACCAAGTCCTTTGTGGTGCCCCGGTGATCATAGGCGCCCTAATGAAGGCTATAAAAGGGGCTTCGACCCCAAGGCTCAAGACACGACTTCCAAACACAATTCTAAGCTTCCCAAGTGACGAAAAAGCACTAACAATGAAGCTCTATGACCAGGAGGCTCCAGGAGGAAGTACGCGGCACTTCGGAGGTCCAGATCGTTCGAGTTTAATTCTGTTTGTTCGGTTTGAGTTTACATTCTGCAGTTAAATTATCTATCCTTTTGTTTGTAACTCTTGTACTGTAAGACGGGTTTCTCCACCTCCAAAAAGTCTGGAAAGGAGACCATTAGTGGATGGGCGTTCCCGTGCTTAGGCCTTGGATGTACTTACCCTGGGGGGTTGGGAACCAAGTAAATCCCGTGTGCATTTTGAGTTGTGTTGTCTTTATTTTTTGTTCTTGTTATTTTCCGCTGTGCTACTAACGCTCTGTTTAGAACGAAGGAAAGTTTACGAGTTTTTGAAAATATTTTTAAGGTCGATATTCACCCCCCCTTTCTATCGACTGCACCGATCCTACACTTAACATCTGAACCCTTTGTCATTATCAAAACACAGGTTTGATTTTGGTGCTTCCGGCACCAATAGTCCTAGGGTACCAAATACCTACATTTATGGTGCCCTTAACATATCGATGTATTCTTTTAACTGCAGTTAAGTGGGACTCCTTAGCACTGGTTTGGTACCTAGCACAAAAACCTACTGTAAAAAAAATATCAGGTCTACTAGTAGTTAGGTAAAGTAAGCTCCCTGTAACACTTCTATAATACTTTGTGTCAACTAGCTTACCTTCAGGGCCATTATCTATTTTAGCATTTGACGTCATAGGGGTACTTAAGTCTTTTGAATTTTTTATTTTAAATTTCTTAATTAATTCTTTTGCATATTTTGTTTGCTGAACATAATTTCCATCCGTTGTTTGTTTAATTTGGAGTCCTAAAATGAAGGTCAGTTCACCTACTAAACTCATTTCAAATTAACTTTCTACAATTTTAATAAATCTTATAAGAAATTATTATTAGTTGATCCAAAGATTATATCATCTACATAAATTTGGGCTATAAAGATGTTTTTTTCTAAGATCTTAACAAATAGGGTTGAGTCAATTTAGCTTTGGTTAAAACCCTTAGAAATTAGGTAAGTGGATAGTTTTCATACCAAGCTCTAGGTGCTTGTTTTAAACCATAAAGAGTTTTTCTAAGTTTGAATACATGGTTAGGGTAGTCTAAGTCTTCAAAATCTGGGGGTTGTCCTACATAGACTTTATCTTTTATAAATCCATTCAGGAAGACAGATTTAACATCCATTTGGTATAATTTGAATCCTCTATGGGTTGCAAAGGCTAGCATCATTCTAATTGACTCAAGTCTAGTTACAGGGGCATAAGTTTTATCATAGTCTAACCCCTCAACATGTCTAAAACCTTTAGTCACTAAGCGGGCTTTGTTTCTCACTATTTCACCTTGGTCGTTCAACTTATTCTTAATCACCCACTTAGTGTCTATAATGGACTTACCTTCAGGTTTAGGTACTAAGTCCTAGACTTGGTTTCTATCAAATTGGGTTAGTTCTTCCTGCATAGCAATGATCCAGTTTGAGTTAGGTAAGGCCTCTTCTATGGTCTTAAGTTCAATCATTGAAATCAGTGCAACCTAGCTTAGGTTTCTATAGGAGGACCTTGTTCTGACCACTAAGGTTGGATCACTCATAATTTGGTCAGTTGGGTGATTTAATCAGGGGTTCTTAGGTCTCCTAGAACTTGGTTTAACATCAAGTCCAAATGGTAGGTTTTGGGTTGGTTCAGGGACCGGTTCAGTAGGTAACATTGAATTTGGTTTAGGGATTGGTTCAGTAGTTATGTCTAAGACTGGTTCAGAAATTGATTCAATTGGTGAGTTAGTAATTTGGTCTAGTCTAGACTCATCATCTTTAGGATTAGTTAAGTTGTGTTGATTTGAGTTAGATTGATTGGTTGGGTTAGATTGGTTTTCTTCATTAAATATTATATTAGTAGTTCCATCAATCTTAAGTGTCACGCCCCGAGACCCGAGAGTCGCTGATCCAATAGAAAATCGGACAGCACCTCCCCTGTCCGGCGGACAATTTACACATACACACAACAACTATAACAATACCACGCAGTTTATATTTGGCCTCAGGCCTCCAAAATAGTTAAACATAACATAAAAAGCACAAGACGACTAAGTAACTCATACCTGACTGCGGACCAGTCCGACTTACGACGAAACAAT
Source organism: Boesenbergia rotunda (assembly GCA_024364735.1). Taxonomy (NCBI): domain Eukaryota; kingdom Viridiplantae; phylum Streptophyta; class Magnoliopsida; order Zingiberales; family Zingiberaceae; genus Boesenbergia; species Boesenbergia rotunda. The sequence continues at coordinate 528,210 of JAGFNQ010001075.1, forward strand.
CAATACAAAAACCCCTTAGGGCACATGACACACTCATATGACATATACAAATCACTAACAGAATATAAAACACATGTACTACAAGTACAAAACAAAAGTATGTCGACGCGATGGGTAGGGACTGGCTGCTGGGCTCTTCTGGCGACTCCAAGTATCTCAACCTGAAATAAAAACATATATGGCAACGGTGTGAGTCCATAAACTCAGCGAATACCCAACAGATATGCATAGTATGTTATAATAACAATAGGAGTCTACGCTGATACAGTCTCATATGAAGAATATGAAAGGGTATACTGAAGATACTGAATCAAGATACATACCAGAATCCATGTAACCTGAAAAGAGGATAATAAGTACCAAGGGAATATCAATAGACATATAAGCAGGATAACAAGTCTCCAGTATATGCAATGTCAAACAAGTGCAAGAATCAAGTGCAGCAAACAATGCACGATGCAAAGTATGCACATGGTGCAATGACATGTGTCACCCCCTAGTCCCAGTCAGGATATCGTCCACGACGTCCACGTGGGTAGAGCTGTGACAAACTGTACGCACCCTGCCATCACTGCTCCTGAGTGACCGGGTGGACAGGATGCTGGCGGGGGACCACCCCCCTACCTCATATATATATGAGGGAGCTCCGCTCTCATCTCCTCGTGGCTCAGTACGAGAAGGGACACCTGGCTGCTACCACGCCCGCGCTCACCCTCCTCATAGTGGCCGAACAGAGCAATACAGGGCAAATGCACACATCTACGGTATCCACTAACCCATGAGTGGCCGTGCGTGCATATCATGTACCGGAAGACGATTAGGCTCAACCACAAGGGAGTCGCTGATCGCCGGCATGCAACAGTGCAAGGATGGTGTATGATAGATATACATACCTCCCTCCCCAAATCCTCAGTATACTAGGTCTCAGTCTGAAATCCTACAATAGGAAGTACAGGTAACCTACAAGGTATACTGGCCTGAAACTACAGATCTCTCAAGGTCAAGTGCAAGAGGTACATCCCGATATCTAAGCATACATACAGATATGACAATACCTGAGACTGAAGGGAACCAACAACATGATAACTCAAGGATAAACAACAAGTATCCAGGACAGGCATAATAACTCAGGGATAACTAACAAGTATCCAGGACCGGCATAATAACTCAGGGATAACTAACAAGTATCCAGGACAGGCATAATAACTCAGGGATAACTAACAAGTATCCAGGACCGGCATAATAACTCAGGGATAACTAACAAGTATCCAGGACAGGCATAATAACTCAGGGATAACTATCAAGTATCCAGAACAGCCATAATAACTCAGGGATAACTGACAAGTATCCAGGACAGACATAATAAACAGAGATAGCGTATGATCTTACTGCTATCTATAACAGTCTATGCATAACAAGATGACAATATCATAAAGATAGGTCAAAGGGTACCTGCCTCCAGAGAGTAGAAGTAGTCCATATCAGATAAGAACCTCCCATCCAGACGTCCGAATCAAGTCAAGGGCCTGCATCAGTAGGAGTTATTTAGCTTCTAATATAAGAATTAAATAGCTAAATCAAAACCTAACTCCACGGTAGATTGAATAATGCAAAACAATCCCTGACTAGACCCAACTACATTTGTATTGATCAGACGACTATTTCATCCACAACTGATCTACTACTGTGCCCTTAACAATTCATCCATAACTTGATCATCTCCATGATCTATAGTACAGTTATGCTACACTTCCTTTAGACACATAAATTTCGATTCTAGCAATAGTTTTAGCACCCAAAATATAGCATCTGATCAATTCAGCATCACGTCTTCAAAATAAAGCCACTAATCCCTACTCATTCCTAGTGCAACCATAACAGATCTCTAAACCAATCCAAAACAAAACACAGGTTCATGTTTAGCAATAAGTCACGGTAGATCCATGGCACACAACCAAAACCAAACACAACTCGACAACATCTCAAACACCAATCATCCGAGACCTAGAAATCATCCCAAATGAAAATAAGATCACGGCAGTAGCCACCCAAAACAGAACTGATTCCTATCAAGCAAGCAAAGATCTGAGTTCCCGAAGGCAATCTGAACCAGAATTTCCAATACAACAAGCCAACTAAAAACAGGAGTCCTATCCTTACTGAATGATCGGATTACTATCCAAAGTAAAATCCACTTCCACATTCCATTCTTCACCCGGCAAAGAACACCAAAAATCCAACCATGAATCAGAATTGAACTTACCTAATGGCAGGATCAGGAATCATATTGCAAATTTCCTTTTTCCCCCAGCTTGCATTCACCTACCCCAGCTTCAAACAACACATAGCAAGGTTAGACTCCAATCAACAACTCACGGTAGTAAGCAATACTCGCAACACAAGCCTACAGCAAAACAAATCTTCACATCAACATGCTTACCTGAGCTCGGTAAGTCTCCACAGCAATCACTCCAACCGATTTGATCTGGCATCACCAGAGAACCCCCCGAAAGGCCAAGATCGGGAGCAAGCTCTAGAATCAAACTCCGGCGATGCTGTAAAGCTCAAACCTCTCTACCTCCTTCCGATTGATCCACCTTCAACCGGGTTGCCTGATGTACCGGCGACGCCTCCTCCAATGCTCCGAACGCCTGCCCCAAATCGCTCGAAGAGAAAACCCTAGCTTCCGTTCACGAGAGGGCTTGAGGTTTGAGGGATGGAAACTTCGACGCCAGCTAGATCTGAGGTTGCGGTTCGTCGGAGTGGTGGAAGCCCAAGAGGAACGGCGACGGCTCCGATTGTGATCGAGAGGGAGATGAGCTTGGTGGAGTTGGGGATTGCAAAGGATGAGAGGTCGGCGCTGCTGCGGCCGAATGAAAAGAGGAATCGGGGAGATTGGTTGCTGCTAGGTCACGCGAGCGAAGGGTTAAAGGTGTCGTGCCATTTTGCATTTTGGTCCAATGAGCTTTGCCTTTTTACAATTCTACCCATAATTTGAACATTTTGGCAACCAGCCCCTTTAATACTTAGTTTTAGATCATTTAACTCCCCTAAAATTCGTCTAAGAGCTCGAAAAATTCTAGGACCTTTCCGAAAAATTTCCCAGAGCGGAATAAACGTGTCGGATTTAACATCCTCCCCCACTAATAAAAATTTGGTCCCCAAATTTCGGTATTCACTATAGTCAACTCTATCAAGAAGTATGCTGATATAAATACTGAACAGTAACTAATCATACATACCTCAAGTGAACAAGTGGGGGTAACGAGCTCGAATGACATCCTCAAGTTCCCAAGTTTTCTCATTCCTCATACGGCATACACTAGCATCAAAATACGTCTGTATTCATCATGAGTAATCACTTCGTCTGATACTCTAAGATTATACTGCTACGGAGCAACTAGAGTTATCAATACATAGGTTATCACCTGATAACCAGATACACTCGGGTAACCATTTAGTCATCACAACTATTCAGGACATTCAATCCTAAGATCACTGGCGCCAAATCTATACTCCGATCCTCGAACGTAAAACGTTCAAATTCATAAACATCACCCAAGTATCTCCAAGTCATATATCTGTATATATATATCCTCTAATAGACCATCAGAAGATCACATATAATTTAAAGATTATGTCAATATGTCGTACCACATGCTACTATCAACAACAGATTTCCTAAACAATCAACCACCAAAGGATCATTTATCCACCCAATGATCCATCAAAAACTACAATCCGGTAAGTCCATGTCCACTATTAGAATCCTCAAAATACGACATATCATAGAGATTCGTCAATCTCAATCCACCTCTCAACACCAACGAGAAAGTCCACGGTGATAACAACCTTATCATCTCGTGAACTAATAGGTCCACGATGAAGGTATAATAACTGAAAACCAGTGGGCATCCTTAACCTCCTGATTAATATCTAATATCTCACCGGAAGATAAGGATACAGCTAACTCCACATCCTCCGCACCCTAACGAGTCATATATCCCGATGCATCATCGAGTTTATCCATCCATATACAGTCAATCTATGAGTCAGAATCCCTCATAGACTAGTGTAGGAACTAGCGAGTCACACCGACCGTCAACTCGTAATCAAATACAGTCCAATTCCTTCACTCCATTGTCAAAACCCTATAAGGTCCTACTCCATAACAAGGAGATAGAGACATGCTATCCCTCAGGAGTATCTCAACATACTCATAAAGCAATTCCTTTATTTCCCCACAGGTCGTCCTCGATAACATTTAACTAAAGGTCGCCTAGTTGTGTAAGTGATTTGCCTCCACGCAAATCATAAGTCCGTATATACCTTTTTAGTTATTCAACCAAGTACAAGCGGTAACCCGTAAGTGTCAAACAACTAGCTTCACACTTTTCTATATTAGCCCAAATCATCTATCAACATGTACCTTCTAGGTCAACTACCCAATACAAGTGATCCATGGTCAAAGTCCCCAAGGAACAGATTGTATCAATCCTCTACTAATCATAATAATATGTAGCTACTGCTACCCTATTGCATCAATGCAGATCATGTACTCAAAACATGACATCTAGCTTATCTGTCCAGACATACGCAACATAAGAAAAACTTGTAGCTCTGATACCAAAATAAAATTGTCACGCCCCGAGACCCGGGAGCCGCTGATCCAATAACATGAGAGAATTTCTAACTATACATAAATATACAGGAATAACAACCTGATCCAATGACATGAAAAAAATTTCTAACCATACATAAATATACAGGAATGGTAGCATGATCCGATAACCCGAGATAATTTCTAAATCATACCTAAATATACAGGTATAGTAACATGATCCAATAACATATGAGAATTTCTAAATCATACCTAAATATACAGGTATAGTAACATGATCCAATAACATGTGAGAATTTCTAACCAATACCTAAATAGGATAAGAGATCCAAAAGATCAGGAGAAATACCTGTCGCGTGAAGAAGTCCCATCGCACCAAGTCCCAGACAACCACATCGATAAAATTATTCCGAACAAATCCGAAAAGACTCGTAAAACAAGTAGGCATCGCAAACCTACGTTCTGATACCAAAATAAATTGGTATCAGATAGACACCGAAAATCCACAAGTCCTCAAGGTATCCGACAACCTGAGCTCTGATACCAAAATAAATTGTCACGCCCCGAGACCCAGGAGCCGCTGATCCAATAGAAAATCGGACAGCACCTCCCCTGTCCGGCGGACAATTTACACATATACACAACAACTATAACAATACCACGCAGTTTATATTTGGCCTCAGGCCTCCAAAATAGATAAACATAACATAAAAAGCACAAGACGACTAAGTAACTCATACCTGACTGCGGACCAGTCCGACTTACGACGAAACAATCAATACAAAAACCCCTTAGGGCACATGACACACTCATATGACATATACAAATCACTAACAGAATATAAAACACATGTACTACAAGTACAAAACAAAAGTATGTCGACGCGATGGGTAGGGACTGGCTGCTGGGCTCTTCTGGCGACTCCAAGTATCTCAACCAGAAATAAAAACATATATGGCAACGATGTGAGTCCATAAACTCAGCGAATACCCAACAGATATGCATAGTATGTTATAATAACAATAGGAGTCTACGCTGATACAGTCTCATATGAATAATAGAAAGGTATACTGAAGATACTGAATCAGATACATACCAGAATCCATGTAACCTGAAAAGAGGATAATAAGTACCAAGGGAAATCAATAGACATATAAGCAGGATAACAAGTCTCCAGTATATGCAATGTCAAACAAGTGCAAGAATCAAGTGCAGCAAACAATGCACGATGCAAAGTATGCACATGGTGCAATGACATGTGTCACCCCCTAGTCCCAGTCAGGATATCGTCCACGACGTCCGCGTGGGTAGAGCTGTGACAAACTGTACGCACCCTGCCATCACTGCTCCTGAGTGACCGGGTGGACAGGATGCTGGCGGGGGACCACCCCCCTACCTCATGTATATATGAGGGAGCTCCGCTCTCATCTCCTCGTGGCTCAGTACGAGAAGGGACCCCTGGCTGCTACCACGCCCGTGCTCACCCTCCTCATAGTGGCCGAACGGAGCAATACAGGGCAAATGCACACATCTACGGTATCCACTAACCCATGAGTGGCCGTGCGTGCATATCATGTACCGGAAGACGATTAGGCTCAACCACAAGGGAGTCGCTGATCGCCGGCATGCAACAGTGCAAGGATGGTGTATGATAGATACACATACCTCCCTCCCCAAATCCTCAGTATACTAGGTCTCAGTCTGAAATCCTACAATAGGAAGTACAGGTAACCTACAAGGTATACTGGCCTGAAACTACAGATCTCTCAAGGTCAAGTGCAAGAGGTACATCCCGATATCTAAGCATACATACAGATATGACAATACCTGAGACTGAAGGGAACAACAACATGATAACTCAAGGATAAACAACAAGTATCCAGAACAGACTAATAATCAGGGATAACTAACAAGTATCCAGGACAGGCATAATAACTCAGGATAACTAACAAGTATCCAGGACGCATAATAACTCAGGGATAACTAACAAGTATCCAGGACAGCATAATAACTCAGGATAACATCAAGTATCAGAACAGCCATAATAACTCAGGATAACTAAAGTATCCAGACAGACATAATAAATAGAGATAGCGTATGATCTTACTGCTATCTATAACAGTCTATGCATAAAAGATGACAATATCATAAAATAGGTCAAAGGGTACCCGCCTCCAGAGAGTAGAAGTAGTCCATATCAGATAAGAACCTCCCATCCAGACGTCCGAATCAAGTCAAGGGCCTGCATCAGTAGGTGTTATTTAGCTTCTAATATAAGAATTAAATAGCTAAATCAAAACCTAACTCCACGGTAGATTGAATAATGCAAAACAATCCCTGACTAGACCCAACTACATTTGTATTGATCAGACGACTATTTCATCCACAACTGATCTACTACTGTGCCCTTAACAATTCATCCATAACTTGATCATCTCCATGATCTATAGTACAGTTATGCTACACTTCCTTTAGACACATAAATTTTGATTCTAGCAATAGTTTTAGCACCCAAAATATAGCATCTGATCAATTCAGCATCACGTCTTCAAAATAAAGCCACTAATCCCTACTCATTCCTAGTGCAACCATAACAGATCTCTAAACCAATCCAAAACAAAACACAGGTTCATGTTTAGCAATAAGTCACGGTAGATCCATGGCACACAACCAAAACCAAACACAACTCGACAACATCTCAAACACCAATCATCCGAGACCTAGAAATCATCCCAAATCAAAATAAGATCACGGCAGTAGCCACCCAAAATAGAACTGATTCCTATCAAGCAAGCAAAGATCTGAGTTCCCGAAGGCAATCTGAACCAGAATTTCCAATACAACAAGCCAACTAAAAATAGGAGTCCTATCCTTACTGAATGATCAGATTACTATCCAAAGTAAAATCCACTTCCACAATCCATTCTTCACCCGGCAAAGAACACCAAAAATCCAACCATGAATCAGAATTGAACTTACCTAAGGGCAGGATCAGGAATCATATTGCAAATTTCCTTTTTTCCCCCAGCTTGCATTCACCTACCCCAGCTTCAAACAACACATAGCAAGGTTAGACTCCAATCAATAGCTCACGGTAGTAAGCAATACTCGCAACACAAGCCTACAGCAAAACAAATCTTCACATCAACATGCTTACCTGAGCTCGGTAAGTCTCCACAGCAATCACTCCAACCGATTTGATCTGGCATCACCAGAGAACCCCCCGAAAGGCCAAGATCGGGAGCAAGCTCTAGAATCAAACTCCGGCGATGCTGTAAAGCTCAAACCTCTCTACCTCCTTCTGATTGATCCACCTTCAACCGGGTTGCCTGATGTACCGGCGACGCCTCCTCCAATGCTCCGAACGCCTGCCCCAAATCGTTCGAAGAGAAAACCCTAGCTTCCGTTCACGAGAGGGCTTGAGGTTTGAGGGATGGAAACTTCGACGCCAGCTAGATCTGAGGTTGCGGTTCGTCGGAGTGGTGGAAGCCCAAGAGGAACGGCGGCGGCTCCGATTGTGATCGAGAGGGAGATGAGCTCGGTGGAGTTGGGGATTGCAAAGGATGAGAGGTCGGCGCTGCTGCGGCCGAATGAAAAGAGGAATCGGGGAGATTGGTTGCTGCTAGGTCACGTGAGCGAAGGGTTAAAGGTGTCGTGCCATTTTGCATTTTGGTCCAATGAGCTTTGCCTTTTTACAATTCTACCCATAATTTGAACATTTTGGCAACCAGCCCCTTTAAGACTTAGTTTTAGATCATTTAACTCCCCTAAAATTCGTCTAAGAGCTCGAAAAATTCTAGGACCTTTCCGAAAAATTTTCCAGAGCGGAATAAACGTGTCGGATTTAACATTAAGGGTTTGTTTGTTATAAACTCTGTAGACCCTACATGAGGTTGAGTATCCTAAAAATATACAAAGTGTAGACTTGGATTGGAATTTACCTAAATAGTCTTTTGTGGTTATGATGTAGACTTTACAACCAAAGGCCCTTAGATAATGTCGGTTGGGTGATTTATAATAATATAGTTCATACGGGGTCCTATTATGTCTTTTATTGATTAAAACCCTATTTTGAATATAGCAGGCAATACTAACTGCTTCTGCCTAAAATGGTTAGTCAAGTTATATTCATTAAGCATGGTCCTAGCTGCTTCTTGGAGGGTTCTGTTTCGTCTTTCAACTAGGTCATTTTGCCGGGGGGTCCTATGGTAGAAAAATTCATAAAAATATCCATTTGTGTTGCAGAATTCAGTAAATTTTAACTTTTCGAATTCACCCCCATGATCACTTCGAATTCTTTTAATTTTGGTATCTTTTTTATTTTCAAGGATTTTAGTTAAAGTTCTAAAGGATTCAAGACATTGATCTTTGGTTTTAAGAAATTGGACCCAAGTGAATTTAGAATAGTCATCAATTATAACTAAGCAGTATCAGTTTCCGCTCAGTGACTTGACTCCATGATAATCAAATAGGTCCAGGTGTAGGAGCTCAAGTATAGATTGGGTCAGTTCAGGCTGGGTAAGTTTGTGGGTAGACTTGGTCTGTTTGACATGGACTAGAAACTGAATTTTCAAGATTCCTAAGTTTGGGTATACCCTTAACTAGTCCTTTTTGGCTAAGTCCTGAGATTAGCTTTAGGTTGGCATATTCTAATCTCCTATGCCAGAGTTTAGTTTCTTCTATTTAAGTTAGATAGCACTTAAGTGAGGTAGGTGTTAGATCGATTACGCCTTGCTAAAGGGGGGGGGGGGTGAATAGCAATTTCTCGGATGCTTTCTCTAAACGAAGGTTAGCACAATACAAACAAAACAATAAATAATAAGAAAACAATGCTATCACCTTCGTTTACTTGGTATCCACTCCGAGAAGTGACTAATCCAAGAATCCTTCAGTGGAACACTCCACGGATATCCTCCGGCTAGCCGTTGTCGCTCCTTGTGGGTGGAGAAAACTCACCACAACACCTCAACAATATCTAAACTCTATGACTAATATTTGGCCTTTAACCAAAGCCAAATTCGTCAAGAGTTCCAGTCAAAACGAAACCCTCTTAAATAGGGCTTACCCCTGTTTTGGTCACCACCATTCGATTGCCCTCAGGGCAGTCGACTGGTCTAGCCTTAATTGCTAGCCAAGGGCTAGTTTTCGGGGTTACCAGTCGACTGCTCCTGGGGCAGTCGACTGGTCCAGGCCCGAAAATATTCAGTGAGTTTTATCAGTCGACTGCCCTAAGGGCAGTCGACTGGTCCACTCACACACCTAAGGTTTCCCTTCCCGAGTACACTTCTCTCAGCACTCGAACCCTAGGATTTTCCTAGTATAATCACTCAGCACTCGTACCCTCACGACTCAGCTGACTCCTCACCAGCAGCCTCAACTATTGCCTTCGAGCCCTCTTCATCTTCGGCTCCCCTCCCTCGGATGCACACAAGCCTCCAGCTTGCCTCCATGCCATCCTTCATGCATGCCTTGAAGTCCGCACCCCTCAGCTCATCGTCCCTGCTATCCATGGTACCTCGGGTGCACACAAGCCTCCAGCTTGTCTCCATGCCACCCTTCACCGTACCGAAGCCGTCCAGCTAAGCTAATATGTGTAATCTACACACCCTGCACACTCACATACACATATCAAATACACAAGGGTAGACCTAACTTAAACCCTTTGCCCAAACATCAAAACACATGGTCACTCCGGACCACCGATTGCCTCAACAATCTCCCCCTTTTTGATGTTTGGCATTACGTTTAAGTTAGGGTAAATAAATAGCAATAGATAGCAACAAACAATGCTAAACAATCATGGATCCTATCCCAAGGCATCCCATACACCTAACATCCCCATGTTAGGAATATTCACCAAAACGGGCTTTTTAAAACCTATCCCAAGGCTCCCCTTACATTGGACTTACAAAGGCTTTTTAAGAACCTCTCCAAGGTTCCCCTTACGCCAAGAATGGAGCAACCATGCTACTCCTTTATCTCAGCTCCCCCTAGACCCAGGTTTTCTTGCAAAGGTGTGTTTGGTTTCTTAAATTAAACCCAACACTTCTCCCCCTTTACCTAACATCAAAAAGACCCCAACAATATCCCAATCATTGGTTCTTTTAATCCCTAATGATTATAAACAATGTGTACTAGCCCCCCCCC